>CM075173.1:184801356-185237419 GCA_037576465.1 Parascaris univalens | reverse complement strand
AACTCTCACTTTCCCATACAGTCATGGAACTAGATGAGGAAACTAAACCTCGTATTACAAAATAGGCAATAAAGCGCTCTCAATATTGCACATTAATTAGTCAAACTACGGAATGCTGTCAAGAACTCATAGTTTAAGAAAGCTTTCACAATAAAACCACAGTCTAGACCTACTTCATCACTGCTCACACAATCTCACTTGTATTTACTATGAAGTGCATTACCTGAACACCATCTTTCATTAACTAGCAGTGAAATTAACTTAATAGCAAAGGAATTTTATGCAAATAAGTGAGACTTATTAATTCCGCAGCAGTTGCAGAACTTCCACAATCGATCGACAATGCAAAAATGAAAACATTTAGAGCAGGTCGATAAAAAGACACCAATGAATACGAAGCTTTTCTGCACATCCAAAACGTTTTGCTGGTACGGGCAACCTATCACGTTCGCACCTGGAAAAACCAAGTTCACAAACGTAGAATTAATAAACGACCTGCACATTCTTCTTTTCCTCACGAACATTGCATACCGATAGCTGCATTAATAGTGCTGTCACTTTTGGTAATAATGCCTCTATAACAAAAAGGATCCTTAAAACAACTCAAAACTATAGGATTACCACGCGTAGATTCAATCAGTTCAAGCAATTCCATGAAAAGCACTCCCCTCTCTTAATATGTGACAAGGATACTGATTTGTTTATATTGTCAAACGCTTAAATTTATCAGTCATAATTACCGTTCACGGTTTTCTACTGCAAGCACCATGTACACTGTTTGCTCATAAAGAATAGAACATTCTAACTGATTGCTGATATGCCGCACCGCATTCCCAACTCATCTTCAGTTTTATTTTCACATGCACATTAATGATGAAGCAGTATTTTTACTCAAAACCCCATCTCCACCACAGCGATTTTCACATTATGGAGCAACGGTATTTCAGCACCCTTCTCTGCTTCCATTGAGTTAGGTGAAAGAGGGAAACTTATGGTTACGTAACAGATATCTACGGCAGAGTTGCAATTACAACGCTACTCGCTTGAAGCTCTCATACAAACAGACAAACACTAGATAATCAAATCAAAAGCAACCTCTCCGACGTTGTCCATGAAATCGTCCGGCGTTCCAAACCTGATCTTATGGTCCCTCTTCTCCTTCTTGACGCTCTTAAAAATGTATCAACTTAGGTCTGTAAATGAACGTATTGCTCAATATTATAACTGCTTATAACTACAAGACTTTCACAAAAGTCAAACTGCAGGTGGAGAGGAGGTTCCGTTCACTAAAAGGTGGCGATGTTCCCGCAGGTAAGGATCGATTTTGCAAAAAGATCTGCGATCGATCTGGAACCAACAATTTTTTGCTTATATATCAAAAAGGCATAATCAGAAAATATGCGAATTTACAACCGTTCAAATTTGAAGAAATAAAAAACACACGCTCAATGGGAATGTAGTTCAGCAATAGCATTTGTGCGCACAACTGCGGGGAATCACTCGTCAAATTCTCACTGATACTGCGCTGTTAAGTAAGCAGGTCGTTTTAGATTTTGTAAATACACATGTGCTTCAAAATAAACTAAAATATTTTTGCTCAAGTCGTTTGCACAGCTGCTCTGCCTCTCTGTTATGGAATCGTTCACTTTCGCCACTTAATTCATCTTCGTTCTATAATGAGCAGTCAGTTCTCTCCTTGAGCATTAAACTTAATCAAATATAATCCTTTCGAAAGATTCACTAGCCGATCACGATGTATCGAAGAGCAAGTTACCAAAAGCACCACGTTTCTCAAATTCAGTGGAAAGCAAGCAGAGGACATCACTGGTAAATGGAACAAACGATGCTTGTTTCGACGGATATGACCAGAACAACGAAACTGCTTCTAGTACTTTAGCATGAACGCTCTACAGATGACATTTTTATTTAATTATATTAAGTGGCTAAATTTAACCGCTATATTATATAAAAAATATGAGCAATTTTTTATATAAGCGTTGGTTTTACATGAAAATGTTACACTTTGAATATACTGGACGTCTCGTTCTCAACCTAAATTTGAGGCTACGCTCTTGCCCTAAATTAGAATAATTTTTTAAAAAACCAATATATGCCTTCAATTGTTATAACCATGAAAAACGACTTCCACGAGCGTTCATTATTAGATATAACTATAAGTAATAACTAATACAGGTCGGCTGCTCTTAAAACGAACCTTCGTTTAATGTACAATCAATCACAATGGCAAAGAGAATATAATAACAAAAGAATTCCAAATAACTTGATTAATTTATTTATTAAATCAAATAAATAAATTAAATGAAAAAATTAATTAATTAACAAATTAAAATTAATAAATATGAGCATAAAATCTTGAGAATGTAAACAATCACTTGCACACTAAAAAACACGAAAGGGCGCACAAAATGGGAATTTATATCGGTCAATGGTTCTTTTGGCTGGCAAGTACTGTGGTGTGTCACCACTAAAATCTGAAAGCAGCCTGAAAAAACGAGTTGCATTTGAACGCATTAAACCATTAAGAATATATGAGGGCCTTTGAAAACCGGAATATGGTGAATGACATGACCTCATATCGTCTTGTTGGGAAGCACTTAATACAGTTTTTGCAAACTCCACACATATTGTTGTTTCGAAATTCCTTACTCTCGTTGCATCACTGCCGGGTGGACTATGACACACATTATTTGATAAGAATGCATTTTTCAAAAATAAGGCACTTTTTAGGCTCATAAAAAAACCTCTTTACCTAATCTGATACCCACAGCAGTGACAGATGATTTCACTATAGCCCACATAACGCTTATCATATTTCGTCCAGTACCACTCGCCCTATTTTTACATTTGAATATCAAGTTTACGTTTGCAACGTTTGTATTTGGTTCTCAAGTCGACCACGGTCCACGTATACTGCCGTCGGTCTTAACTGAAAGAGTCGTTGGCATGTGACGAGTTCTGTACTTAACTGGAGCACGATCGCCGAACAATCCACCTATTAATTCAGGCATCTAACCAAGATATACCTCAGATCGTTGACGGAGTGTAAAACGCCCCCATCCTTTTTTCTATTCTAGGGTGCCTGTTTCCATTCTAATTCAATAAATAGCAGCTACACCTATCAGCCCATTTATCTGCACATTTAAATAGCGCCTTCACGGTTAGTCTCTTCGTTGAATGCATTTGTTGCGTTTTGCGTTCACTGATTAATTACGTAGTTAGGATTCATCTGGAAGTGCCCACAGACTCCTATTATTAAGGCCCTCAGTGGAGTGTTATTCCGCATGCTTCAACAATGAAATTTTATCTAATCTTACCTCCTGTCACATCTTTGAGAGGCCAGAGGAACTGTCCGTGGGTGGTAGTCAACGACGCAACTCGTCGATCGAAAAATTTCCGAAGAAAAGCCATTCGCACGCGATATACATTTATTTCCGTTGCATGAAGTTCGCAGGGTGACATGAAAAATCGAAGACACTGCTCATCATCATAGCTCAAAAGGTGGAAGATGAATAAATGAGAGAGAGAAGGAGAGAAAAACAAAGAAAGAGGTCAGCAATAAACAGAGCGCATTAGGTAAACAAAAAACTTGACTCGCCTATTTTTTACTTCGATTCTCTCAAAACACGTTTTTCTTCTTGAGATGCTCGGCAATGAGGAGAAGATATTTCTGTTGATTGTTGAGGTAATCATTTACTTCGGAACTCAACAGATACAAAGAATTTAGCATCAAGAACAGATTTTATTTCGATACAAACATTATGCGGCACGATTGTATTTGCTATAACAGAGGATGGCTGCAACTTGCAGCTTACTGGAGATTTGATGTCGTTAGCTGCTTTATTCTCACATTTTGTGAGGTATCTGAAAGTTCGCAGGGGTGCTCCCCTCTCCTTCCAGCTCAAATAAACCAGCTGAGTATTTCGCTCACCTCCAGCCTACATGAAAGTCCAAAATACTTCAGTTGATAAGGATGTGTGATAATCAGTTGAGAAATACCTTTGAGTAATAATGCATCATTACGGCACCACTGCATTTTATTATCGAATATTTGGTATATGTGTTAGTGGGAGAGGGACAGAGGGAGAAAAATAGAGAAATTTTTATCTAAAGAAGAAAGAAAAACAGCCGAAGTAGAATCGGAATAAGACGGTATGCATCTGAAAAAAATAATGAGTCAAAAGGCAACGAAATATGAGGCACAAAAATAAAAAGCTTAATGAAGATTGCCTGTAGAAATGAACAACATGTCAAGAAGTTCACATTTCAGTGGAGAGGATCGATAAACCGATGGCGATCAAACGGATCGATTCGATGATCAAAATATGGCCATTCGAAGCATGCAAAATATGTTTTCGAAGCATCTCTTAGAACAGGCGTTTTCACCGAGGAATGCAGTTTGTGCTGACTTGCTCGACCACTTTGGCGTCGTTCTGTTATTTTCCGGTAAATGATGCACTCTAAAGGCAGTGATTACTTTGTTCAGCTGAGTGGGATATCAGCAGCCTCCACTATAAACAACTGCTGAAGTGTTTTGTATCAGCAATCTCGACGGTTCAAAGGCACTGTGCTCTGTAACAACTTGTACCTCCCGTCCTTTGCGTTATGCACAGCGAGGAACCATTGCTTGGGTGACATTTGCAACGAGAAAATGAAAGACATTGCTGTCGTCCGCGATCTTTGCAACTACTGTTGCTTATCTCCTTGCCACTACAAAAAAGTTTTGGAACAGCCAGAAGACGTTCCCTGCACACCGATGCCATCCTATCATTCCCCCTCTCAAGATATACAAAAGCATTTCACCTGCAAATGTTCTCCCCTACGTTGCAGTTGATGCTATCTGTTTTCTGATCAAATGTATTAGGGGTGTTTGAGCAGAGTGTGCAAAAAAAATAAAGAAAACGATACAACATAAGCTTGCAGGTCTCTAATATTCCTGAAAGTCCTTGGTTCAACTTCCTTAGTCTGGGCGTAGTGCATTAAAGAGCAGTGAAATGGTGTGTCAAAGCGGAACTTCTTGGAGGCTTCTTTTCTTGGAAAGTCCCATGCAAAGCTTCACTGCAAGCGAATGTTCCTCTCCTGATTACTGTCAGCTGCGGATGTACTAAACTTGCTGATCCAATGAGCGAAGTGCGGAAACAACTATGCTTAATTTTAACCCCCTCTGTTAAAACAATTTATTTCCGTCGCCTCCGTTGTTCACGAATTGGAATAATTTCTATGGCCTCTGTAATGCAAGCAACTGTGGCACGAGTCAGTAGAATTATGCATGTTACCACTGTCGGTTTTGAAAAGAGCACTTTAGCACTTCCCTGAGCTTCTATCGCGTCATCCGAACATAGGCGCACAAGAGAAAATAAGGTTCCTACATAGTTTAAGCAATTCCCCCATGCTGGCGTGAAATGAATGTCATTATCGCTGAAAAAATTTGCCGCTGCCTTCCTGTGCTATCTTGCGAACCCATCGTCTTTTTCCCTGCCCCATTGCGCTGGCAACTTCAACAGTAACCGTTGCAACATTGTTAAGTCCAGGTCAGTTCTCTTCAGCCCATCTCTCCTCATCCTCTTCCATCTCCAGCCCTCTCCCACTGCGCAATTCTGCAGTGCTGGAACATATTAGCGACAGGAAACTTTTACGATAACAATTGGGAAGCAGAACATGGCGGCCCTATTGACCACTGTATGGGGATCAGACTCAACAAGAGAGCACGGAACAGGCATATCACATCTGATATGTTACTGAAATCAACCCCTAGAATTTCCTAATTGAAGCCAGCCCACGGGCGACCTATATTTGTAAAAGAACTGGTCTTTAGAGGCTATCTCACTACAAATCTGCAAATGCGAACAGATAAGGTCTGATTTCCCTTTGGTCTGTAGCGGCACCTACTGAATTTAAATATAACTTTCAGAGAAGAATAAATATCATAAGTCGAAGCGATGTCATCATTGTCATAGGTTCCGCCACCTCTCCTGGCGTGTTGCGATTAATGGCTAGCGCCGCCTCCTCGTATGTTTATTTTCCTGCGCTTAGCGCTAAACCGTTTGTATAAAACGGGCCTACGCCTCTTCGCTCTGTGAAAATTGAAAGGCTTGCACCTTGAACAACCTTGTTCGTTTATTCGTGGAGTTGCACACATGAAGCGATATGTTAACCTACGATGTAGTGAGTTTCAGTCTCCTGAAGCATTTTCTGCGTTCGCATTGAATTTTTCTGATCGCAGGGAAGCGTTTCTGAGTTAGCTCCTGAGGCATCTTATCAGCACAAAGACCATGCAACAGCTTTTCCATCAGTTCCTGTATGACCTGCAACTACAGTCTTGTGCACATCTGTACATATTCGATCTCATTTTTTCTCTGCTTTTAACAGCTTCGAAAAGATTTCGTTGAGACTCTGAGTCGATGTGAAATTTTGTCGCCGCTGATTACGTCCATTACAACTAGTATAATCTTTACTCCAAGTTGCGATTCAGGCAACAATGCAGCGAAGTTTCGTTTTGTGCAGTCTGTACACCAGGAGGGTCTTCTAAGGCGGATTATATTTCAGTGGGTTGTATTCTTCGTAGTAGAACTAGGTTAGCATTTACAGGAACCAACCTTTTCAAGTATTATGTACGAACAAAAGAGACTTTTCCGAAGCTGATTCGCCACGATGGTTGGTGTCTGTGAATGATGCTATACCTTGTGAAACCAGGTGGCGTCACTCGGAAAACGAGTTTTCATGGTTGGATCGGCAATGGTTTCAGTCAAGAAAGGTGTTATTACTCCATGCACGACCTGGTACTTCTGCTGTATGACTTCCCTTTAATGCAACTTACGACCTACAAAACGTCGCGCCAACCCATCTGACTCATTTTCTTGAACGTCTCACCATTCAATCTCCCTCAGTTCACGCTGCAAGCAGGACTTGCTGCCCACTTTATTTCATGTAACATGAGGGGCATTCTTTCAAGTGCGTTAGCGGGCCGCTTGTTGGTCGTTGTTGCCGTTACCCATGACCGGCGCACAATCCCTCTTTGCCTTTGGGTCATCTATCCTCACAGTCCTAGTTCGCTGAAAGCACACGCATTCAAGATCATGCAGCAGCAAAAACTGTCGTCATTGCAGTAGGAAACTCTTTTTCATTTACACTCTGGCCATCAATTCGTCTTCTACTTGCGTTTCGCCTCGCTGGCTGTGCTCGTTGTCGGACTATTTGAACTTCTTTCTTAATTATGGTTCGGCCGCTCACCATCCAAAGCCCGCGAGTTTCCAAAGCACTGCAAATGCTCTATGAATGCAATATGATGGTGAGGGAGGCGCTTTAGGTTGCAGTATTTGATCTGGATGCCATGAGCATGACGACACTTATTTTCAGGGGTGGAAAGAAAACAGTGGTCATCCGAAGTCATAAAAACAACTTTGTTCTCGAAGTAGACATATTCGCGAAATACTCCGATGTTATTAAAAAGGTAATTTGGTAAATGTGGTGACTGACAGAGAAACATGCCATAAAAATCCGCATATCTTTTGGATTAAATATAGGATTTCAAGTTGAGGGCTTCAATGATCTATTTTCATAAAGCGTGGAGAATTCTTAACGGAATTAGCATGCGGTAACTCGACGACACTGAATTTTCGCAAGGTAATTGGGCAGCCGTATGCGTAAGCCCATGCCTCCATGTCAGTGGAACTTGCTTGCTTTGTCTGAGGGGTGACTGATGAGAACTTTCTCTTCAAATGCGTGATAACCAATATTCCGCTGTACCGGACTTCATATGTCCGTAGTCGCATTGTTTCCTCTTGACAAGTGAACATAGAAATGCTGTTCACGATATCTGTTTAGCAACTGCCTCGCATTTTAAACGACCCACTGGTCGCATGAAGATTGTGAATTCCGTATTCTCTATCTGAATGCAGAATCGCTGTCCGCATTCCTTCTGGTGTAAATCTAATCATGTAACTTGGACGACAAATGAGAAAAGAGAGCGGTCATTTGGGCGTCCCAGGTGAGGCCGCCACAAATAGCTACAAGTGAGAAGGTTCGCCAGTCACAAATGCTTCATAAACGTTGAAATAACCCAATGCCATAAAGTGACTAGCGCGCTGCGCAATATGCAATAGCATTCGGTTCTGATTTGAAGCGATACTTGCGATCATCAACTGGCAATCAAGGGGAATCAAAAGTAGTGCTCACCTATAAAAGTTCGTCTTTGTTGTCCCGAAATCCATAGGTGTTCAGACCCGACGTTCAGGTGCGGCAGCTTATTGGAAACAAAGCGTATTGCTGTATTCTTGTGTAATTCGCTTTCTGTTGTTGCCAGTTCTTTCATTTATGTGCGTCTCGTAGGCAGATTGTTCGTCTCGCTACACAGTCATTTGCCTAATACAATAAATTTGGCGGCTCTAAGTTCGCCAGATGGTATCATTCCGAAAAAGGGTTCAAAAAAATATCTCACGGAGCAAAACGCTTGCACCTCGTCAAAAACTGCTTATACGTATCAGAAATACAAACGGACATCAGATGGGAAGGAAAACACTTCCCCAACCTGAACGCCACATGAGAAATGTTTTCCTAGCCACACGGAACGATCCGTCGGTTCCTGAAGCAGTCGGAGTGAGCAGTCTTGCACAACAGGTTCCTAATAGCTGCTGCTCAGTGGCTTTAACACAATAAGCGCATTTTTATGTAAAATCTCCACTTTGCCGTCCTAAAGCAAGTTGTCAGCGCGCACAGATCGAATGGATTCGCGTGTTCGGCGTCGGTGATTGTGGGTACGCATCATAAGAACATATTCGCATCCTTTCTACTCTGTCACATATTGTGATGAACGAAATTTTTTCCAGCTGCAACAGGCCAACAAGTTGCCAGCCACGTTAGATCTATCGAATTACGCCGTCACGGCTGTTTCCACTCTGTGCGATTTCATTAACGACACAGGACGTGCAAATGCCCGTATAACAACTCTTGTTCTCGGGGATCTTATGGAACTGTCGGGCATCCTACAGATTGGAGTGCTGCGACAAAAAATCGACCGGGTCTGTCGGAAATGTTATCTGAAAACCAAAGGCTATTTTGCAATTTTTTCGTGTTACAGTGAAAGCACCATCTTGCTATCGGGTCGAAGCAAACTGTGGGCAGAACATGAAAGTTTGTGACTAGGCAAAATCTTTGAACTGCCCATTATATAACGTGAATAGAATCGAGAAGCGGCAGTCACCCATTAATTCTCGATCTGAACAATAAATCTTCCAATCTAAAAAAATTAAAGTGTTTAGCTCATTGGCAAAACGTCTTTTGCACTACAAGTCTAGGTTGGACATGAAAGAGTGCATTTACCCAGTCAATCCGGCCCCATCTTCCCAAAGAAGCTTCGTTCAGGTATTTCCTCATATGGCCTGAATTACACGACCCTATGAGCATCTTGCTTTACCAAATTCCATCGGAACACATCGTCATTAAGGCATTTTGAAATGTGCGAATGCAGTGAGGCGTTCACTAAGTTTTCTAAACCAATCTTCTGTGATGAATCACGACAAACGAACGTTTCGTTAATCTATATACCGATTAAAAAGTATAGATGTTGAGTTACCTAAGATCTCTTGTCAAACACTTCTATGATTTGAAACGAGATGAATATTGCCGGAAATCAGTGCATTCTGTTTTCAGTTTGTGATCGAGTCGGCAGAGAATAGCCCTCGCTTCGTAATACATGCTTTGACAATACTGTGCAATAGCAGAGATTTGATAGAAAGTCAGCTGGGCCAAAGAATCGTCGATATTGCTGCTGAAGATTTCGGTCGCATTTCGAAAATTAGTTCATTTAACGAGATTCCTGGCGATGTTGTCTTGCGATTGTTCGACAGGTAGTGTTCCCAAAATGGTTCCCAAAGCGTTCCCAAAATGCGATAATTTTCAGAAATGTCCACAGGTGGGTTTCCCATTCCCCATATGCGGCTAATATCGGCTGGAGAGGTTCTGGGCGAATGTTTCGCGCATGGGAATGAGGAAGGGACGACTAATAACCTGACAAGAAGAACAGAGTCCTGAGCCCCTTCTTTAAGGCGACACTGTCCTGATAATGTTTTCCATGCTTCCTTCGGTGATGGAAATTAGTCGATGCTTTTTCAGCTTTTTTTTCCAAAGGCTTTTTCTGAACTTTCAGAACATCTGCACTCTGAAAATGAGTCCAGCCTTTTCTGGAATAAGATAATAAACTGCGCCTTTGAGAAGTCCATTATTCAGACTAGTGGTTCAACAAAATGACACGTACAACGCCGAAAAAGGAAACGGCAAGCCAGTGATGGATCGTATTTTGTGCCTTAAATTTCCACAATTGGTGCAAAGGACAGGCGGAAGTGTAATTTCATGAAGATGGCAGCCGCCACAGTGACCATGCGATGTTCTAGTATAGGGTCTATTAGGCGATGAGAGTTGTGCTCTGGCTTTATGAGCTCGTGTAAGCTCACATTTGCAGAAGAATATTATGGTGTCGTGCATTCGGCCATGTCTATCCGAGTTTACTTCATGGTCCCAAAGTTCAACTGTTCTTGAGAACAGTTGAATCTGTTATTAAACAGGGGGCTAGTGTAAGTGATACATGTTGACCGTAACGAAGCTATATTGTTCTCAATTCATTGATTACATGCAAATTCATTCCGTGCAAGAATCACAAACTGCGTTTAGGCAAATTATGTGCGAACTATAGTGTGAGCTGCGTTTCTACAGCGTTCACTTTCTTGTGCACAGAAGTCAAATTCGAGGAACTATTTTCGCACTCACTTGCACTTTCATTTGGGCAATTTTCTCACTTCTTTCTTGCTTATCTCCTCCGTCTCCCACTTTTCATTACCGCTTCCTGAGCGTTGCCATGGTGAAAAAATGTGCAGTGAGGAAGCTCACGGTTGCTAAATGCGTAGAGCTCATTATGTTTGTGGATACAGACGATAAGATGTTTAAAAAACTTCTTATGGATATTGTGCGAATGAGCTTAAACAGAACGCACTGCAAGAAGACATCTAAACAACGTTTCGAAGTTAGGGGTTGCGTTAAGCAACGGCAGTCCCTTGCTTCTAGAAGAAAGACTTTCCAACTGTATCAAAGTGTGCTATTTGAGGAATGCCTAAAATTTATAAGCTCTTTTCTTCAGTAAAACCCTCCGAAGCCTGTTTAGAGGGATTCGGGGACCTACAAACATCCATCCACTATCCTCCCCTCTACATTCTTTAGAGAGGCGCTGTGTTGAACAATAATCTCCCTCATGCACAAACGCTTGCTTCGTTTTTAGGAACGCTATTACACTAAGATGAATATCTCTTATGTGTTATCCAGATACTTCACCTCAATTCTTCGGAAAGAACAACAGTGAAGAAAATGCTTTAATAGTGGCATTTTCCTGATAAGGTCAGCTTCGGTCGTTTTCGTTTAAAACATGTTGGGCTCACAGGTGCGACTTGCCAGTGGAGTCGGAATATGAGCTCGCTGAAGTGGCAGTCAAGTGGCTGGCCAGTAAACCAGAACGAGTTCAACAGGCATATCGTGTGTTACGTTGCATTCGTGTTACAAATCTGACTGTCGATCAGCGGAAACAGCTTGATGCACTTATCTCCTCGATGCCACAGTATAATGCCACGGTATTCAGGATTCTTCGCAGTGAAAACACATGTGCTGTGCAAAATTCATTTGCTACTGCAGGAGTTGCTGGTTTCGAAGAACATCTTGTGCACAGCAATAACCCTGAATCTCGCATTATTCGCCTTTGATTCCAAATCTCTCTAATCTTTCTGTGGTTCTAATCGTTCACTGCATTCTCAGAAATGATAAAAAATTATTACAAAAAACAAATATCAATTAGCCGTACAATTCTGCGCTTTACGTATGCATGTAGAGCGACTTTACATGCGCCAACCTTCATGAGTTCCATCATCGGTCTTCGGTCTGTCAACGGGAAGTCAGCGACCGACGACACCTTCATTCGTTTTTGTTCATGAAACGCCCACCACAGGATCTGCAGTAAATTTTCGTATTCAATGGTCCATTTGTAAAATTCCTCTAAATTTCGATCACCGTTGTTTCGCTTCGTACATCTGTTTATGAAAAATGGTTTTGTCCTCGAAGCGTGAAACAGGCAACCAAAAAAAATTCTCATGCAACAGTGTTTGAAAGCTGTTTCGAACAGTTTTCTCACTTTGCATCAGTTTGGTGTCTCCGAGGTCCGTCGTTCGGTCTTTGTACCCACACGTTTCCTGTCTTTTTTCGTTCATGCTTGTCTGTCTCACCGCTTTCTCGAGACTACCAGAATCCAGACTTCCTGCTTTTTTGCTAACTGTTTACGTCCACCGTAATTAAACATTGCTTCCGCTTGACGCACCTCTTCAGAGCGAGTGGTTTCATTTCAGATCAAAGCATTCGTCCATTACGCACTCAACAACACTGACGCCCTGCGCGTTTGCGTCCTCGCCGAACACGCTGTGCCCCGCTTCAGACGGTGTATCAACCAGGTGGCACAACATGAGTTCACGTACGTCAAATGCAATTCCCAAGCAACTATTTGTTTGAAGCGGGACGTGAGCATCATGCAGTAAACTTGCTCCAGTCCGTTTCTATCTTGAACTTACCATTGCATTATTCGGCTGCAACTGACTTTCCTCGAAAGTGGTTACGTCTGTGTGACGAAAGCAAGATCCACGCTTCGAAGAACTGCACGTTATCCCCTTATATGTTTCATATTGAAGAATTTCGTTGTTGCATAGCTTTGGAAAGCTGTACCAGTAGGCGCTATTTCTTCAGACTTACCGTCGAGCCAGGCTGAAGTTGTGGGTTTTCTGACCTGATACTGATTGTACTTCCTGATATTCGGGCTTTTGTCTCTCGAAGCATATTGCTCTCTATGGTAGGTTATTGGCGAGCGAGATTGTATCTTTCAGGATTCTACTGCCCAAAACGAGAATATCACTGAAGAGCAAAAAAACACCGATCAAGTCGTCATACGTCACGGCCAAACCAAGTACGCAGAAAGTTGAGGTTATGGTAAACAGAGCTAGGACAGCTGTGATGTGCCTTATTCTGAAAAATGCGGTAAACTCTAACAAATCAAGACATTATTCCCTCATTATACCTCCGTGAAGCTCTCTCTGTGCAACATCGTTTGTCAGCTGCAAATTCGATTGTTTATCGTTTCTGTGGTTTTTCATCGTGCAGAGTTCGATTTCAATTTCATATCACAATCAGTGAGGAGGCTATGTGGGTGCTGCCGAAAGTCCACTTTTAATTCTCACCCTAGCAAGATCGTATTATGAACGCTCTACCGTTTGAAGCGGACATGTGCGGGAAATGTCTTCTGCTGAATGCAAGGTGCTCGGCACATGTGACCTTCAAATTTTGAAATGTGTTACCTGATAGTGTTGCTTCTCAGCATTCGACTGCTGCATGGCCGTACGCGTCGGTGGCCGTGGCTACAATCACTTCGAGCAGCCTGACCAGCTCCAATGTCTGTGTAGTTTTTCCGCTCAAACAACTCTTTTGTCGCACAAGCATGAGCTCACTCTTACTGCGCTTCCCGGAAAAGAACTCGACATTACACATCCCGTTGCTCACATCTTCTTTTGGCAATCCGCAGCAATAATAAAGGAAAACCCCTGCACAGATGCAACGGTTACGTGTAGACGAGTAAGTTCATGCTTCACAAACAGGAGTTTCACGAACGCATTAGTACGATGAGTGTATACCTTGAGCCATCTTCTACTGGAGTGTCAAACAGTGTGACTGGCATACAAATAAATGGAGATCACACAACTGGGGATCGTGCATCATACAAATTGTTTGGGTGAATTTCTGCAACGACTTCAGCTTGGCCTTTCCGTACATTATATTTTTTCCATTTGCACTTCGTAATTTCTTAATGACCCTTCCCGTTTGTGATTTTGGACGTGGATAAATTGCTCCGATGCTTGCAGTATCCATCATTCAACGTGGAACTTTCAGGAAAGTCAACGAGGTCTGAAGTTGTAGCAGGTGGCCAGGCACTCCTGCAACGTTCCGTATTTTTCGCAGCGTCCCAAAAGAAGACATTGCGTGCTGAACGTATGGCTGCCTATGAGAAGGAGGCGATGAAAAGTCTGTTATTTCTACCTCCCTTGTCGTCGCTTAAATACATGAATAAGAAGTAGAACGACAGAATGAGGTACCAACGACAGTCGGGAGAAATAAAGCACGAGGATAATTTTGTCGTGAACCTTTGCTTTATGGAACTAAAAAGATCTGCAAAATTCTACGTAGGGGATCATGAGACATGCTCTTGCAGCTGTGTATTCGTGATGCTACGGAATATCTCCAAATTCTTATTAATGCACGACTGCTTCGTCATGCATATTTCAACTATGGATCCTCACCTGACCCCCTACCTACCTGCAACATCCCATCCCGTCCTTGGGAGCATTGCTTTCAGAAGTGTCGGTGGGTTTTGCTCACGCAATACCAGTATTGCAGTAGTTTAGAAGGAGATATTCACACTCTGAAAGAGGTGAACAGCGAATGCTGGAGGGAGGGGAGAAACCTAAGCTGTGAAACCATTGTGCTTCCTAGGCATTGAGACATCTGAAAGGGACCCAAATCTGTTTAAAACGACAGTCTATGGATTTCCTTATTCCATAGCACATCTTCTCTTATAAACGAGCAAAATATTTCGCGGCTTCCGGGAAGTGCCTCCGAAAATTGTCCTCTGACGGAACGTCCCCCAACATATTAGCTGAGACGACGTACTACAGCAGAAGCATCTTGAAAAAAAATATGGCGCTGTTTGCTGATGTCGAAGAAATTTCGTTCGCTTGGTTGTAAAATTTAAAAAAAAAGTTCGATGACCTTAGCATCGCAGCATAGTTTTTGCTAAAGATTCTCATTGGCAGGGGAACGCCGTCGTAAAAGACGCTCTGCCTTCCCTTCAAACAACAGCTCGCACAATGTCAGACTCTCGCATAAGCAGAAGGAAGTTCGCAAGGAAAGAGAAGGTAATGTGACGTCTGATGACACCTATTTAATAAAAGCCACGAAAGCAGTCCATGAAACGAACGGCTCTAAAGCGAAACCTACTGGAACAACGGAGCTTGGTAGGCTTCCCAGAGGGCGAACGAAAAATTCGTTGACTTCAAGTTCGGATGAAGACAGTGACAGCAGTAGCGAGAAGCACAACAAAGGTAGGGATGCATCTTCTCACCACAGAAAAGTGTTTTCGAAGACATGTAGGGAAGAAAACTAAGCTTCTTTGCGATCCATGTCCAGATTTTCAAAAGTCTTCTGGACTAGCGGTGAGATGAGGTATCTCAGCAGCTAGCCACTAGACCCCTGTCTGGAAACTTCTGAATGGACATCACCTTATCTGCTCCGAAGGAGTGCTGCAAATGGAAAAGTCTAACTGAGCCTAAGCTATGCAATGGTGAGGTGCTATTGCAGACTCAGAGATCGGATATGTTGTCCACACTGCTTCTGTTGCATGTTATATTTGATCCATGAGGGCAACAATCTTTATACATTGAGTCAAGCAGATGACCACTATATATGATCGAGAGAAGGTACTTTTGGTAGGTGCACGAACTTCTATCCTGCCATTACTCGCACGTTGAGTTTTTTGTTTGCAAAAGTGAGTTTACCTCTTCAGGGCTGCGTTCTGAAGTGGGAGGTGTCCTCTTGATGAATAGAAGGTGGACTGCGTTGGTTTTATTCCTGCACCATTCGCATGGCAGAGGATGGCGCCTGCGTGGAACAAGCTTACTTTGACGTACTTACGATATTCAAAAGGGTTGAAGTAATTTTGTTAAGAGGCTGAGAAAGCAAGTTTCACTGAAAAGCTGTTGCTTCACTGTAAGCAGTTTATGCGCCTCTCACAGAGCACTTACGGGCAAGCGTCCGCAAGGTTGAGAAATAGCAGAGGGACGACGATTGCGAGAGAGAAGCCGAATGCCGTATACATGCCACATTGCGGCTAGCAAGTTGAAACCTCATGGCTCTCAATTCTTCATAGAAGTCACTTGATAAGGTAAAACAAGACATATTGCCGAACGAGAAGTTTGGAACTTTTTTTTGTGCCCCTTGTGCTTCGAGACGGCCTGGTTTCTTGACACTTGAAGACTCACATAAGCAGTTAATTATTCGGAGAGTGGCGGTTCAACGAACATTTCGTTGCAACTGTCTGGAAAATCGCAACTGTTGCAACTGTCTGGAAAATCCTAAGATGCGAGGGCTTTTTAGAAATGTGGCTTATTAGGAAGACAGGCATCTTTGAAGTTCTGGTTTATGCTTCCGCAAGCGTTACACTGCATCAGAGATTATGCTTGCTTGACTGCACTGATTCTGCCATTTTGGTGTTTCCGTTCTTTCATAATAGCGCATGAGACAGAAGAAGGTTCCTTTTATGGAATACGTCCGTAAGGTGGAATCAACGCTGCTTCAGGGAGCAAAGAAACGAAGAAAGTCGAAGAGTGCACGAGCTCATCTAGGAAAGCCATTGGCATTTCTTCAACAGAAAGTAAGCATTCACTTTTCCCTTTATAACAGATATTTAACTTACTTGAACAGAAGTTGAAATGAATTTCCTTAGAATAGCATGTTTTGTCACCAAAATCACGGTTTTAACGAAATCCACCAGAGGGGAAGCTCCACTGGCGGGTTGGGTAGGTTTCACTCTGGTTGTCTACTGAGCAGTTTACGGGACGCTAACCAACGGATCTTAGGATGAGGATTTGGCTGTTCATATACGAAGTGCTCGTCTTACGTGCTGGACAATTAAACACTTTAATTCTTCGGTTGCAGAGATTTTGATCGCTAACTGAACAAGACGTGCGCATGTCTGTCCCAGCTGCACTGATTGTACGTCCTCTGTCGGCTCCGCAACTGAGGATTCCGCGAGAAGCAGATATCACCAAATTTGTTCTCCTAGATTTGCTTCGAGTCGCACTCAGCTGAAAGAAGTGCGTGGGGAGGGGGATGTAAATGCAGAATATCTTGGTCATCGCTGCAGCTTTATTGGAAACCTCAGTGGAACTAAAAACGGGAAATGTGGTTTGTGCATGGGAATGTAGATATGAGGATGAATGAGGGACTAGAATGTTATTACTTTCCTTTCCACTTATCGGGTCAGGTGTTAGCTGGTGTATGGTGTCTTAGCGAACGCCGAAAGATCCTACCGCTTCCATCCTCCCTACCCATTGAAAACTCGGCACCGAATTATGTGAATTGAGGAAAGGTGCGGAGTTTGTCGAAATATATTCCCGCTTGTTTCAGCCTCTTTAGTACAGCGCTCGCTTAGAAAAGCGCAGCAAATGGCTGCAACATGAGCGAATTTGGTTGCATGAAGAGATCCAATGTAATGGCTCAGCAGCAATGAGGAAATGATTCACCGCAAATATCGATGCAAAATGAAAAAAAGTAATTTCAGATATAATTCCAGGTTGCGGAGGATCGCGATGCCAAAAAGATCGTTGAAATATCTGTACAGCATAATAAACATTTGAAAGGTGGTCATCGAATGGCAAATGTTATAGGGCTTCACTGCGGTTGTCATGAGACCATGACATTTCGCATCAAAAGGGTCACATGTGGCGAAGTGCATTTCAGTCAAGCACAGTTAACCAATTGTTACAGCCCAGCAACAATGCAAAGCACCAAAGAATCTTAGTGTTCGATCCCTTCCTTAATTAGAAATTTCTCTCACACTCGAAGAGTTTCGTTGATGCCCCTGGCTGCACTTTCGCACACTCAATGGAGCACTGTCTCATTTTTCGATCTTCGCCTTTGTACAAATCATCAAATACATATTACTATGCGACGATATAATCAAGCGAACATGCAGAAGGCTAATTGTGACTACACTCATTTTATCGAGTATAAAAAAGAAGGAAAGGAAATCGGTGAAGCTGAACTGCGTTCTGTCTTAAGTGCCAACTGCAGATTTCTAACAATGACGCCTCATTCGAGAGAAGCTAGGCGAAATTCTAAAAATGATTTTTTCTTTTGGGAATATCGTAATGTCTGTTGACGAGTCTTTCCGTGGTACTGACGACTCAGCTTTCATTCGATTCCATACGCTTCGTCCTCAGTTTGGATGCCTAAAAATCATCACAAAAGACAGAAGATGGCATTCTTGCCAAGGTACCTTCAAAGCAGAGCGACCGTAATCTTCCTGAGTTAACGACGTGTAAGGCTTGTGCGATTAAGCAGTAGGCAGAAAACAGATCTTTCGAATCAGTGCGGCTACAATTCTGGGCTGGACTACTGTGGAACGTGTAGACGATTTTCACTGCAGCTAAATTTTTTGGACATTTCCGACAGACATTGTTTCCACAATATCGAACTCTTCGAAGGGATCGGTGCCAGATGTACCTTTATTACATGGACTTTCCCGCCTTCAGAACTGTGACGCTTCTCTTCATGAGATGAAATCTGATGACCAAAGTGAGGGAGAAAATCATTATGAGGTTCCATGCTGCTTGTCTCACTCTCAGCGTTGAGGATCCTTCGGTAACAAAAAATCCCCTCTTCGGCCATCGCACTGTCCGCCCGTGAGAAGCAACTTCGAACTTTTCCGTCCCTCTCAGTTTCTTGATGCCCTATTATTATTTCCTAAACAACAAGATAGTGCAGGACAAAGGCAACGGCCACGTAACCGGTGCTGCTGTCTGAGCCCCACTTCGATTCCTGACCTGTGCGCAAGGCTTTCATCTGAACAATACCTAGATACCATGAGCGAAGTTCCTGGAGTGAATGTAGCTGATGACTGCCAAGCGCAGTCAACATTCAGCGAACGAGGTGCAAACCGAGCAGAGAAAGCATTCATGATGAAAGAAGGAGAACTAGATTAGATAATGTTAGGCCATCGTTTCCCCTGTACTGAGCGAAAAAAATGAAAATGTTTAAAGGGATGGTGACTTCCGTTCAGTAACTCGATGAGACGATGCAGCCCAGTTACAGCAGAATAGTGTTGAATAAATGAAATACAAGAGTTGACAGAAATTAAAACATTACGAATAACAGACGCCTACAGACAGTGGGAGGACAACTGGAAAAAAGATGTCTCAAAAGGAGCTCCCCTGAGCTCTTGACCAGGGGCTTCTCCCTGGTTGCTTAGCACCGCACGAATGGCGAACTTTTAGTAAGGCAGATTCTGCTGGTCTGCCTGGCTCCGCCTTCAATTTCCTCTAATACATACAACATTACCTTTCTCCCACTGAAACGTCTAGTTTTTGCCTCCCCGTTCCCGCTGGATGTATCATCGCTTCCGCTCATCATAGGCGCCGGTGAGGCGGCTATTTTTTTTTGCTACACGCTGGTTGCAATGAGCCGCGATGATGCATCTCGCGTTTCCCGACACCCACTGATTACAACTGCCTTTTGAAACACCGTTTTTTTGCAGGTCTTCCTCGCTAGTTTTTGCCGTGATTAGGTAGGTGCACACTGAACAAAGAACAGAGCGGTCGTGGTGAAAACGACGAATTGAAAAACGACCCAACGAATTCTCTCGCATCGCAGAGTAGCGCTGAATTCATGACCAAGAAGCATCCTTCTTTATCTATGTGCAACAACCGGATGTTGGTAACTTAGTAGATGCCATCCTTCGATCCCAAAATAGTTTCCGGATGTCAGCGAACGATAAGAAATGTGGATTCCTGTTCATTTATAATCTGGCAAGGGTTCTTGATAGCAGAAATAAGACCCAGTGATTTCCTAGACCTGACTAAGGTACTTTTTTGAGCGGCAAATGACAGACTTCAGCGCCCACATTTTGTAATGTGCGTGAGTGACTCTAGTGAGCTGAAATGTGGACTTTTTTCCCATCAGACACTCTTACGATGTTCAAATTTCTGATTTTGCTTGCTCATTCAACGCTAATACACAATTATCCAACGGGAGTCGGGACGACGGAAACCGGCATTGCAAATCACTGAGCACTGTTTGAAGGTGAAAGTCACGGAGAGTGTCAACGGATGTGATGGCGCTTGAAACTGCTCTAATCACTTGGTGCTTCGGGAGTTAAAGGTTGGCTTTACGATAGTGTTGGGTTTGAAAGACGGATATTGTCAAAGAGAGGATGATAGGAATAATACAGTTTATTTCGTTGCACAAATATATTCGCACAGCACAAGCGACAGACAGCTCAGTATTACAGAAAGACCGCGTACACTCATTAGCACATGCTTATATAGGCCACTGGAGTGCGTGCACGTGTTCTTGAAAGTGCAGAATTACGTAATTTCGACATTCTTTACTTTGGGCTCTTACGTGCCGTTTCGCTGCCCGCCTCCTTATTCAGCGGAGCAGCTGCCATATTAACTTCCACAATGTTGTGGCACGGATAGAAAGTGCAATATTTCGACATCGGTTGCTTTGGATCCTTAGTGCCCTTTCGGTGCTCGTCTCTTTTGACTTCCGCGATGCCGTGACATAAAGTGCAATATTATGTTATTTTGACCTCGGCTGCTTTGGATCCTTAGTGCCTTTTCGCTGCCCGCCTCTTTGTTTAGCGGAATAGCTACCATATTGACTTCTGCGTTAACGTGCCACACAAAGGGCTTTGTTTCTTAAGTAGTGGTTTCACGGCTCAGCAGCAGCAAACCCCAAAAATCATACTAGCCTCGCGTTTACGCAACAGACAGGAAAGATGAATGAACTGCGACTATAAACGCTACGTTTATCCGCATGAACATGTTACTCGGAAGAGAATTAATGAGTCCACCTTGAAGTCAGAAATATTATATCTGGCATCCTTCATCACTACGGATGTCGGAAAGAACTGAATGGATCTGGCGTTTCCGAAGTGCACTGCGTGAACGTGTGGAAACCGAACCACCCAGAACTCGTCGAACGAACGCAGTTCGATGTACGTAGAAAATACGGTTTCAGAATCAGTAAACAGAAAGCACAGATCACCATAATGCACAATATGAGTTCCCATTACGCGGATTTTATGATGCCAGTGGCCCGTAACATCGCCAAGCTTATTACATTCCAAGCGACATAGTAAATTGCTCCTGATCTATGGCTTCCTAATCAACCACTTGAAGAGAAGCGCTCAGCTCTGAATTATTATAGGGAATCTGATCCAACAATCACGATAGTTTCACTGTGCGTTAGATTTCAAGATGTTCTAAGCAGGCAGCAAAAAGAGTTTTATCTAACTTCTCTGCTGACAGAGCATTGTCGGTGTTGCTGTCTGATTGCAGTAAGGCTGTGGACTGCGCAGATCGCATAGAAGCGCAAAGGGCAGTGAACGTGGGCATACCCATTCCGGTTCCTGTGCAGCAAAACTAGGAATATGTGCATAGCAACGGAGTGTCCTAAGTACGACGCTTCGAGCGCATCCGTCGCGACTCATGTTTGTTGCGTCATTCACTTCTTTTGCATCGGTGAGCCTTCCTAGTAGAAGGGTCCAAAAACTTGGTCTTTCTCCTTCAATTCTGCACCTATAATCTCGCGCAGGGTCGCCATGCGTGTTCCGCCAGTCGTCACTGTACTGCTGCGATTAAACACCCGCAATTCAAAATGGAGATGTCACATGAGGAAGCATGAAATATGCCGAAAAACAGATATCCGACTTACATCATACCTCACTCACTTCAGCGCGTTTTGACACATCACCTCTTGCTCGAGGAATTTTTGTTGGCTCATTACAGCCCTGGATATCCCTGTATCCCACCCTGCCCATATCGTCAATCAACTGGAGGTTTTTAACAGAATTACTTTGCTCAGGACCATACATCAGTGATGTGTGTCGATCCACTGGTTTGCTCCTCATGAAACGCATTCTTCAAATATCTCAAATTCTCTTTATCGAAACTATTCTAAGCAGCCATTGCAGAGTCTCCATCATACCTCATCACAATCGGACATGCGGTCCTACACGTTCTTCAGGAATTACTTAAGAAGAAATTTTCGTATGGGAGCTCGAGGACTTTAATCCGCCACTCCTCTTAATGCTTGGAGCAAAATCCGCTTTGATGTCACTAGTGAAGGTTATGAGAAATCAACATATTTCTTCCGTTAGTTCTCTTAGGAAGTCACTGCACTTGCGCTTATTTTAACTCCGAGAGTGCAGCAGATATGAAATTTCGTGGATGTGCGTAGTACACAAAGTGCTGCGCCGATTCATGGTGCTCAGGGGAAATCAAAGGAAGTTCGCGACAATCAGATACGCAGGAAACTTCGCGTATATAGCAAAACCGCTGCAGCTGTTTTAGACAACAGATCATCCCCTAACAATCACATAAAATTTCGGCAGAAAGACTGGTTCCGCGCAATTACTGGGTATTTTGAACGGCTAGCGTCGTGTCAACGCACTTCTGCAAACAATCTGACGTTTCGCACCGGCTTGTGTGATGAACAGCTCAGTGGGCGGAGCTACGAGGCGCATAACCTCAAGCAAGCTTCCAAACTTTTTCTTGGTACATACCGCCTCAATCGTCTTCTGTGGCCTGTTTACATCTTCTGAAGAGTTGCGTGGATGCGGGGACAGTCGATTGCCTGGAGGTAACAAATTCAAGGAGAGCTCGTTGACAGCTTGTGCAACGTTTCCTCTGCTGCTACCACACATAGCACCCACCAGGACGACTGAATCTCCAACGTGGAAGCCTTCAGCTGCTCCATTGGGATGGGTTACATGACCCAAACGTTTGCTACAACTTCATAAGGTGTTCGAGGTTTTTAACTCTGGCGAACGTTTCAATCGCACTTTCAGCTACCTTCTGATATCTATTGAGGTTAATGAGGAACTCGGGTGCACCGCCTACACTTAATCTACTTATCACCAAGTGGCTAGCCGCGATTCCTCCTGCATGCTCGCAAAATTAATGCGTATTCTCTCAGCTGACCGAGGATTCGGCCATAGTTAGACGGCGGTCATTATCACACTGAAGGAACTTCGTGAAATGGTACGGTTTGAGAAAGAAGACAGATAGAGCGCAACGTAGTTTCTTCAAAAGGCAGAGATTTTGAGAACCCGTAGTGATTTGAAGTGCTGACAAGGTTTTGTTCACGATTTTCGACTTAAAAGCGAGAGAACGTGAGAGGCTGAATTCCTTCATTCATGTATCCGGCTCCTCTGGGAACCTTCGCGAATTTAAACCGCACTGGGCGTTTTTGAGGAATGGTGAGCTCCTGTGGCTGAGATGAAAAATTTAAGGAGGAATGTAATGCATTTCGGGCATGAATTTGGTGGAACTAGGAAGTCCGGACCACAATATGTGATTCCACATGAGCTGCTGAATTTCCACTTTATAACGTTCAAAGCAGTTGTGACTTGAAGAGAGGCCTGGACGAGGATCACTTGAGGCTCCGTTGCAATAATCGCATGTCAGTCCCACCTGACTCGAAATGCTGATTCATCAAAAATGATGCATTTTCAGATTGCTTTAGAGATCACTTTTGTCAGAATTGACGATGACGGCTACTTCGCAAGTGAAATGTGCTCACCATATGGTAAGTTGGGAAAATTTTATTCTATGCTGGTTCACTTATCCCCTCGTTAACTGCTGACGATGCATGCACATATCTGCAAGAAGATGAGAAGTGCAGATTCCAGTGGGGGAATTGTTTACGTACCGAATGCAACATCGATCATGAACATGCTGGGATATATCAACAAAGATTTTCCAAGCACAGTGGCAGGAGAAGCAAAAAACACACGATTGCACACGCAGAGAAACATCCAAAGAAGAGCGTCGTTGCGCTAGTTCGCTGATGCTAGGTATGAGAGCAGGCGTCGGAAACATAGCGACAATTCGTCAAACACTCATCTCATCTCACTGAGGCGGCAATGAGCTGATAGCCATGTAACTGAAGTCATGCGGAAACAGCTCGTGTGCGTACGGCAACATCAACCGATAAGTCAGCTTCACTGTTGTTTCGGCCGTGCCCGCGATCGCACCAATCTCTGTAAAATATTCGATATTAGTCATACCGCCTAGCAACGCCATCCATCACTCTAGCGCTCAGTCATTTCGAGACGCTGCAAATATATTTATCGATTCCTCTGTCGAATATGTAGTGTCCAATAGCTCATCTCTACTCCAGTTCTCAGCGAACACAAGGGAAGCGCTAGTTGGTAATATCTATGAAGTGAGAAAGTTCTGGTTTATAAAATCCATCGCTAACTGGATTCCGTAAAACCCATCAAGGATTGGATGTTTCTGGAGGTTTTGCGGTTGGTTTCAGACTTCGTAAGATTTTTTTTCATCGAAGTTGGTCTGCAGCATGAAGTTCCAATTCTCGTTAGTCCTGCTACCGAACTTTTTAGCTAATATGGGTGTTCATCGCGTATCTGAGATATTCGAGGGCATCATCACCTCATTTCCTCATACACAATTTACTCGCGGATTCACCATCGTATAGGCCTTGTTTTTTGCTTACATACTCTCTGCGGTTTTCTCAGAAGTGGTGGTGCAAAAGCCCTCCCGTCATGAATTAAAAATATTTGATCTTTGGAAAGGATGCTGCCAGAATTCGCAAATTATGAACCCGTGATGTAGAACTTTATTAAACCAATGGCTGCAAACGTCAGCAAATTTGACATTTAAGGAAACTTAAGGGGAGGAAAGTGAAGAATTTCCTGGACAACCTTCTGGCCAAGAGACTAAAGCGCTAGGCAATTCGCCTTACTTCTTTGCTCTCTTTACTTCAACTTATTCATTTCTTCCCGGCCTTCCTCACTTGCACCACTTAACCACAAAATGTTTTATGCCGAATGATATGAAAAGAAAATAACAGCTGACGAACGACGAACGCGGCAATCTATGGGTGCTGTTTGCAACCACAACCCATCAGCATGCCCCCCAGTCATGACAATGGTAACCATTCTAACCGCACAACTCGGGTGCGTTGCTCATTGGAGGCACGTATATTCACCGCTCCATACAAGTTAACACATCACCAAAATTACCCTATTCAGTTATCCGGCCCAGACAGTGCTGCAACCTCCACAGACCGGGTAGTGGCGCGAAGATCCCGTACACCACTGGACAGTTCTCCAATCAGCACTGAATCTTATAGGCTGTCTCGATGCAAGCCCAGAAACAGCGCGAGGATTCACTTTTTTCCAACCCCTATCAAGCACATGAATCGTTCCATCAACCGAAGGTATAATATTTGAGGCAGGCAAGAAATATTGAGCATGCAAATATCCAAGGAAAACCCACCAATGCGATGAGCCTCCGCGCATGCAGTCCACCACAGCAAACGAACGAACGTCTCGGATGTACCCATGCACCCTTGAAATGGAATCGTTAATGCATTTGTCAACAAGCACTGTCGGGTTCGCTTCGTTATATGGGCAAAGACAATGAGGTAATTTACCTTTGGTCGTTCTTCGCTCATTTGACGCTTGTGAGGCCGTATATATACCGGCCGCTGCGATCGAAATTGGAGTCCTGCTGCAATTAAAAGAAATTTGTGTAGTCTACTTTGTTCTGTTCGTCCCTTCGTTCTGCCAGCAGCGCTGTTTTTCTCATATACCTAAAAGCAACCGTCCTCAACCTAACGTGCCAAAGTGAAGCCAAAACTTAAATAGAATGAAGCAAACGAAACTATGCATATTCCCGTGGACTTTACTCTTTTGGAAGAACATTCAGCTCGAAAAAATCCACGGTCTCATAAAGGCCTCGAAAATCTCAACTTAGCTTACGTCGCAACAAAGGAAGTGGACTAAGCTAACGTCAAAGCATGCTAAAAAGCATTCTCCAAAGAACAACTGTTGAGCACTTGAGATGTGCCCATGCTTCCGATGAAAACAGTACTGCCTGGACTCTGTCCCATCTGGCGAAGTACTGCAACGCTTTGCGAGGAACAATACTTATCATTGTGTCCCGCTACACTTAACTATCTCTCTGAAGCACTATAAGATTCTTGCTCCGACATAGTTTAGTTAAAAAATGATAGAATAAAGTAACATCAGCCGTTGTAAATGAACACAGAAAGCGCATTACGGCTCACCCGATGACAACGTCTCGTTCGACAGCTTTTTTTGCAATTGTGGTCGCAACCATCTGCAAAGCGTGCGAGAGTCCCAGGTTGCCGCAAAATCGAGACTGAACCAGAATGCATTAGATGACTCGGAATTTTCGAGCAGCATAAATGATGCCACCCCCTTTTTATGCCATCACTGTGGCAACAAAGCGTCCAGTTTTTTACTCAATAATCCCAACATACCCACCTGCCATGCGTGAAGGACAGGGAAGAAAACTAGAGGATGATGCAGGCCGCAGCTCAGAGAGCGACTCCAACACTAATGACGATGCTTTATTCCCTGCGGTTTAACGTAATTTGTTTCGTCAGGCGTGTTTTCGTGAAATCAAACGATGTGAGTGCATGAAGTGATGAAAACGTGACATTCGGCAAGTCGGCAGCAACCTGCTTTCAGGATGCCGACTATCCGGGAAAAATGCAATTATCGACGTTTGAAGCAGATAAAGTTTGGAAGCGCACATTAAAAAAATGTTAGCACCACTGAACGTATAAGCTAAAGCAACCTACCATGAAGTCAGCACTGGTGATCTGCTCGAGATTTGTTTCCAATGACCTGATTGCCAACTTGAAACACCTGCCAATTTCCTTCTTCGATACTCTCGACACCGCGCAGACCTCTGAACACCGTAAAAATTGTGAGCTGTCCACACAAACCTGACTCGTTCACAGGGGTGGCAACCGGTCTCTCGAATATGTTTAGCAAATTCTTGAAAAACAGGTGACCCTAAGATGAGGGAGCGAGTAGTGAAAAATAGATTTTGCTGGTGCTGACAAACGAAATCACCTTTGAAAGTGCGTGGCACACCCTCTTTTCTACATGCAATGTAAAGACACGCGGCTGCCTTTGCTTCGTTGTTTTTGCCGACCAACGCTCGTGTGTCCACTACGTCTCTGAATACCTTCGCTGCTGAATCCTATAACAAGTGCTCGTACCTTTCACTTTCAAACATCCTTTCACTGTTCACAGTTATAAGGAATTTCTCTGATGTGTTGCTGCAGTCTTACGCATTTCTTGAAAACGAGGATACCTTTAGCTGCGAACTGTATCTTCCTTCAGTCTCTGTTCATTCTTTGCAGTTTGGGAGATGAGAAGCGGTGAGCAAACGGTGCAACGCAGAATTTCCATCCTCCATGAATTTCGAACAGAACGAAACAAGAAACGTGCGAATTAAAACAACTGCGAAAGACGTGCACAGGAGAACGGAAGGGGACGGAGCGGGAGAGGAAATCCACCAAGCCATGGAGAACTTTTTTAAAGATGTGCTTCGCGGATCATAAAAGGCAAACTGGATTAGGATTTTTGAAGAACACAAAATATTCTCAATGAAAGTAATAAACAGCAAAATTCTAAAGTCTTCGGGAGTGCAGACACAAAAGTTTTCAGGAAACCGTCTAAAATCTAGAAGAAACATTTTTCGCACCACACAAACCATCTCCTCTCAATATTAACCGACATCAGTTAACGATATTTTGTGCTATTTTAGCCATCAGAAATAAACACGGCAAATATTTTTCATTTCCAATGCAATAGGGCATGCCTAAGATTCGTGCTCAGAGAATAAGCGGGGAATGGATACGGTCGCTTAATATTCTCCCATTTCAACAACATCTCTTAGGCAAGAAGAGATAGTGTGGATGAACGGATTGATGCGGCTGATATCAGGCGCCGCAAGGAATTCCGTTCAGCAAAAAATTTCACTTTCAATGTCGCCTTCTAATCAACAAAGAAGAATGGTCGTCGGAGAGGAGCTGAAGATGACATGAGGAAGAGAGTCCGGCTCACCTGTTCTCTCCCCTTCCATAGATTCATGGACTGTTTTCAGAAATCGCAAGTACAAAACCCTATATAACCTTGCACAGCACAACTTCACATACTATGTTCCCTTTCAGCCATCAGCATCGAGGAATGTCGTCACTTAAAATCCCTTCAAGATTCACGTGAGTTTCCATGCAGCTGCAACTTCAATATAGGACAATCGGGTCATAAAATACATTGTCTGTCGCTAGTTCTAAGCGAGCAACCGGCTCCATCGAAATGCTGAAGCACTATTGTGCACAAGCTCTACGCATCGAGAGCATGGGAGTTTACTGGCCTGATGAATGGAACTGCAAAAGCGTATGTCATGCCCACTTCAGGAGTAAACTCCTCCACCTGTTCCCATAACTAACCAAGAGAACCCACAAGATTGAGCAGTGGAAGATACCTTCTATTAACCGCTTCGTTCTCGTCGGTAACGATGCTTTTTTGCTGTGAAATACCTTAGGCCGCCAAATTTGTTTGTACAACACACGATACTTGAAGCCAGGAGAAGGTAACAAAGGATGAAGGTGAGCAAAATTCCAGCTTCAGCAGAGAGCAGAACTGAATCTGGGCAGAGAGGAATTTCAAGGACTTATGTGAGAAAAAGAGGAAACGGAGGAGGGGAAGTGAGGGAGGGGTGCATTCAGATAGCATCAGATATACGTCGTATGAACACTCATTCTCAAATGGCAGAGTGAAAAAACTTGGACAGGTCGTCGCGTTGTTGGTGATCAAACGACATTTACAGTTCTCCGGCACATCTTTTTTCGCTCAGCAGCTGTTTCTAATGCACTTGTCGTTGAAATGGATTTTTTGAGAGGGCATCCAAAGAGCGATTGTCCGAAAGGGTGTCAATTGCGACCTGACATAAGCAACGTCGACGCACTACAGAAAGGAAACTCGATGTAATGAAGCAGGAACAACGCACAATATAAAAACTGATGCACTGTTTGCTGTTGGGAATTGATGAAAGCGAAGAAAGTTGGGAGAGGGGATA
Organism: Parascaris univalens; assembly: GCA_037576465.1. Taxonomy (NCBI): domain Eukaryota; kingdom Metazoa; phylum Nematoda; class Chromadorea; order Rhabditida; family Ascarididae; genus Parascaris; species Parascaris univalens. Next base: position 185,208,623 of record CM075173.1, on the reverse strand, counting down.
TATGGGAGGATTAAAGATCAGATACGACAGCGTGGACTGAGCACTGAAGAATAGCAGGAATTAAAAGAATGTTTGAATTTGCGGGCTGAATTCTTCAAGTAATTTCTTTCGTTCTATCGAGAGAACGGAAAACGTGTCTCTCACCACATACAGCAATCAAGTATCGTTCGATTATCTCTGCATGGTGTGAGAACTTCTCCAACACCACACTGGATGCTTTAACATGCTCCACCAATAGCTCCAACCATTCTTCCTCTCTTCCTCACCTGGACTCCGCAGGAGGAATTGCTGCAATGAGGCTCCTGCATATTACGCAATTTGAAGGCACCGCAGCTTAACATTCCGTGCCGAGAGCACATCGGCACTTCTGAGATGGCGCCTGCTAACTTATCCATCTCACTTTCCTTGCGCATTCCAATTCCATTCTTGCACATCGACTCCAGAAACAACTACGCGGGTGCCAAGCACCTACCTCCGTGCTGTGATCGCAAGTTACGGAAATATCTTTCCGGAGATAATGAATTACCAAGTGAATAGCCTATGTGAAACAGTTTGAACCTTGTAATGTTCGGACGACCGCACATCGTACGCAAATACTTTATCAACCTGTACACAAGTGTCCTAGTTGACAATCAAGCAGCTTCTGTCCCTCCCCGCTCTTTTTCGGTATATTCCAGGTGATTATCAAACGGAAACTGCTAGGCCTTTTGGGAATGAGTCGCAAACAGAAGGTAAGTAACCAATAGTGGAAACGAATGAAAACATTGCAAAGAACAGAAAAGGGAGGTACAGAATGGCAGAAGATTGCGTGCCGGAATTTCTTCAAAATGCAGCCACGACAAGGACGCATCTATATGGGCCTTTTAGGACCACATAATTCGATTAAAAAACAAACGCTCAGAGAACAGTGCAATTTTTGGAGGATTAGATATTGGAAGGACGCGAATTATGAGCGTATTTCTGAAATGGTGGGAATGTCAGCATTTACTTCAATAGATTTGGGCAGCTGCATGCACGCGCTCATTTCCCTTATAACACCCAGTGCTTCAGTCATTTGCCGATCAACGCCATTCAACATTCTGCGTTGTGCACTCGCCAAGCTGCAAGAATTATTGTACAAAAAAGCTTGCTTTCATCACATCCACAAGAGAAAAATTTCGCTAAACAGTCGGCCTCGGCTTCGCGAGGGCAATATCCTCGAACAAGGACGATAGAGACATTGTCTCTTATTATGGCCTTTGTTGACGAATACAAAAAGGAGCCTGCGAAACAATTCGATGGCTTATTTTCTTTTTTCGACTGCGCCACAGCCATATCCAACAACCATACTCAAGGCTATGATTGTCCCACTTCTCAAAATTTGGCCGGGAGCATGTCAATTACTGAAGACACTGTTTGCGCACACATAAAAGCAAAGATAGACAGAGACCAAAGTCGTACGACGACGACTTTTTTTTAATATAGAGATGACCATCGAACTGATATGTGCAATCCGGGCTTTAGCAGTCATATATTTCCATTACCCAATACTGCGTGACAGCTTTATGCAAATGAATGAGTGATCAGATAATGAACAGATATATGAAAGTTGGCAAATCTTTTTTTTAAGAAATCTAAGCACCGACTTAAACGCTCCAGCTCTTTTGTTAATGCGATACTTTGTATGGCAGAAGAGGGTTGAAATTTCGATATAGATGCATACACGCTACAAAGCTTCAGTATATTATCAACGTCTGGTGCCAGCTGGTCAGCAGAAAACGTCATCGAAAAGGAAGAAGCTTTTTCAAGACGCACTGTGCGGGAGTCTCAGTGTGTTACTAGTGATCGCCAACTAATCACTGGCATTAGCGGCAACGCCGGATCCGGTATACACGGCAAGTAAAATTCACAAAACATGCTGTTTGTCCTCTTCCCTGAACAATTCGTGGCCGCCTACGACGACTGGATTTTTTGATGAAAGGGCGCAGTATTTCTTCCAATGTTGTCTAAAACTGTTCTAGCCAGCGGACAGCATGCAGCCGCACCAGAAATTATTCTTAGCATGAGAAAAACGAGGAGTTGTGGGAAAACTAGAAGCAGCCGGATCGGTTACTCCAATATGTGCAATTCGCCCGGCATTTTTTCTGCACAATGTGAGCTTGGGTTTGATACTTTATGTTTCGTTTGAAGAAGTCTTATATCTCCTCTCGAGGATATCACCCTCTCCCTTAAGTGGCATTGGTATGTAGTCATACAGTTCTCTGTTTCTGGTCTTCAGAAATAAATATGCTGCGCCTTCGGTCTTAGACTCAGTGACTGATGCAGATACAACAAGCATTTTCCCTTTTACTGGTTTTAGGCTGTCATACGATGATTGCGGGATCATCGTTCTTAACGAGGGGTTATAGTTGGGAAGACCTGAAGACTGCTCCGTACATTATTTAGGCGTTCCTTCTATCCTTCCTACCGATCCCGCTCCTTCTCCTCACGAGACATTTTACCATTGTCGCTGCTGAATACTGCATGCATATGTTCACCGCTCATCTGCAAAGTTACATACCACCTGACGTAATCCGCACCAAGAAAGCAGCATTTATCCATAACATTTAGCAGGCGTCAGAAGCATAAGTGTAGGTTTTGAATAAACCATTCCTCGATAGAGAGCACTCGTTTGCAGAAAGAGATTCTTGCAAGGAGGTATTGATACACCAAGATGCACCCATCCACACCAAAATAGCGAAAACTTGAAAAATGCTGCAGTGATTGAGGGCACAATTTTCTCTACGACGCAGTATTACTCTAGCAAATATGAAAGAAAGAAATATCCTAGGCGGGTTCAGAGGGAGCGCCTGCATGCACTGGACTGGAGATTCCGCTCACCTTTCAGCAGAGAGCTACATGAGCTCCATCTCCAGGTCAGCCGTGCAAGAAAGTAATCCATGGCCGAAACATGGATTCCTCATTTCAAGAGATGGGCATATGATAAAAATTGCGGCAAATGAATTTTTGCACCAACAATCTCTCACTCTCACAGATTTGGTCAAATGATTGTAATAGACAGCATAGAAGAAAAAATCAGCCTTTTAGCCTAGCTACTGTACCTCCACAATGATTCTTAACACTTCAGCTTAAGTGTGATCGGATTGGATGAAAGAATGCGTGCGAATGCTATGACAGATTGGACACATCAGATACGACGTTGGCAGCACTGCACCAACATAAATCAATTAGTTACAGGCGCCGTGTACATCACATGAATATGCAATAGATACTCGGGCTATATTTCAGGAAGTGCTAAAACAAAGATATGTGGAACCTCTGATCGCATTCCGAACTGCCATAATAAACGGCGATTGATGCTGAAAGATCGGAGCTGCCTAAAAGAGGGTTCTCAGGAGCGCCGACTCGCGACGGATCAATACCTGATTTCTCACCGCTGAACGAACGCCATTCTGTGCCCACGTCCACTATCCTATAATCACACATTTCATTAAAAGTGGGCGTTCAAAGACACCGGTTGCTTAAAATAGCTTATAATAATCGTCTGCCATTCCTGATAGCTTCTTTTGATAGCGCAGAAATATCTTCTTCAGGAAAGAAGAATGTACCTGTACGGTCTTTTTCTTTGCCTAAAACACATAACTTCAACGATAAACTTATTTGTGCCTATGCACAATTTGCTTACTTTCATGGAATCAACTCACTAAGATACATCAAGTCTACATGCTCTTATGTGCATAATCTGTCTACCAACAACACTTCATTAAGTGTCCAGTAGGCCGAACAACTAAGGTTTAGGGCATGGCCCACACCACCGTTGAACATTGTGAAGTGTACTTTCTTAACAAATCCTTTGTCATCACCAATACTTCACGCATTTTTGTATCGTTTCATTTTCACTGGTCTTGTGAAATTTGATATCGGTGGATTCTAATTCCACACCATCAAAGAAACGTTTTCCTTTGCGAGTGAAGAAGTCATCGTCATCAGTTCGACTGATAATTGCGTAAACCACTTTCTGTGATATGTAATTATGCAGCCGAAGTTTTTATTCTTGTAGAACTGAAACGGTGAGACGATAAAAGCGACGAAATTCCGTTGCGATAGCCCTTCGTCACATTTGCAAAAAGAAAAACACGTGAAAACGAACAGCACGCGGCCTTTAGACCTATCACTTCGTTAAGTACACCCTCACCACCAGCCTACGACCGAATGGAGCGTTTTTTTAAGTGCAGTGTAAGGTGTTATTGGGATCACTGGCGTTTTCAGCGCCCGACAACCTACATGCCCCAAGTGGTTTTTGTTAACCCTACGAGCTTTTGGTTCCCTTAGTTATATTTCTCATTTAGGGATGTGTATGCAGCGACGACAGAGTTCATCTACGCCATTCCACCTCATCCGACGTCCCTGTCGGCCATATGTTCTCTATTCGATTATGTTGCCGCGTTTACTGGTCGAACCAGCATAAACACTGACACCATCTAACAAACAGCTAACCTAATACGCCATTGTTGTGTCTGGCAACGGAAAGAATGTGAGGGGTGAAGGGGGGGGGGGGGGGGGGGAAGGAGGGCTCTTATGGGCTGGCATTTGTGCCAATGAATTAACTTTGCTGAGGACCTGTAACACAACCTCGCAAGGCGTCCCTCATGCAGCATATCCGCTTTTCAGAAATATCCAAGGCCTATTCAAAGCACGAACCACACACGCTGACCATGCACATTCGCAGAATAACCGTGATTTCGAACATCTGGATCCATGAGCGGCACAAAACTACAAGACGGATCACGCCATGCTAGTTTAACGAGGCGCTATCGATGGAATTAGAGAGTACCTGTCACCAACAACAAGTCCACACTCAGGACATATGAGGTCGCCAGCACGATGGTCCTCGACGAGATTTGCATAGGGATGCGATTCACATCTTATCGACATATTGTTCCCCTACAAGGATCACATTCATTCACTGATCACGACGTCGAAGCTTTCGGTGCTTCTTGGCATTGTCTTATCGGAGAATACTGTGCAAAGTGGAGCTGCACTGCAACAGTGGGGCACCATTTGCATAGGCATTCTGCAAAGTTATGGCGACTCGAATGAACTCATCCGATGGGGAAGCGCATAGAGGAGCTCGAAACCGGCTCATAGCTTCCCTCCAAAATAGGGAGGAAAGAGGAAAATGATGCCGCAAGTGTTACGCAGGCTTTTTAGCACGGCAAGTGAAGGGGGGGGGGGGGACTAAAAAAAATGCATTCTTAGGGTTTTCTCACGATAACAGGCTTTGCTGACTCTTGATCAGGGGACCAGTGAATAAAAGGAACGGAATAAACCACTATATGGCACAGGCGCTGGCTGGCTCGCCGTGGAGGAAAAACTGGTCTACGATATCCAAAGCTTGAAGCAGTATGAAGGTATTGAGGGGTATTGGTATGAAGGTATTGAGGGGGTATGAAGGTATTCTGCAAATGTGCAAAATAAATTAGGAATGATACAAAAGGTGAATTCGTTACTTTAAGGCCTGAGAAATACTTCGACAGTCAGAAAACTTTATGGGCATTACAGAAAGGGGTCTGGTCTACAAGGTTGACGCTGCTGGATAATACTCTGCAGATCTGTCAACGTGACCGGATCGTCTTCGGACATCTTAAGCTTCTGAGTTTGACACGCAGTAGCCAAATTCAACGATTTCGATTCAGGATAATATGCGATTCCCTAAGCAGAATTTTGAGTCCTCGCAACAATTTCGGGATGACTATGGGACAACTAAAAATGCCCGCATCCTGTAAGCAAGTTCCAGCAGCTCCGTGCGCAGCCGTGTACGAACATTTGTACGAACACTCGGCGAAGGTGGAAGTTTTCTTTGGAATCCATAGGAGTAGCCAGTTCGCTCATAAACGATGTGGACGCATGCATGGAGAATTGTAATAAAAACGACATACTGATGTAAAATGCGTCGTCCTATGGAAACGACTGTTTCTAGGAATCCTCAGGCAGTAAGCTGACGTTAAGACAGCATCCAACCTACTACAGAAAATTGCCGATTGGCCAGTCGTGTAAGGCGGTAAGCATTCATCAACATATGCGGGGTATTCATTGACGACTGCGTCTGCGGATTTCACCCCATGACGTAGATAATGCTATACTGTCTCTCCATCAGAATTTAAGAGATAAAGGTATCTACGCATAGGTACACAAGCACAGAAACAACGCTGGCGTAACGCACTTTTACAACGCAAAGACAGGTTCGGGATCACATCCGACCGCGTTCGGAGCTGTATCCGACTCGACTATAGAAATGAACGAAAGACCTTCAGCAGCTTAGGCATACTAAAATAATGTCGAATTACCGAAAATATGTGAACAGAGGAATTAAAACATGGAGATTGGCACTGACTGTGCAAACTTATAGGGAACAAAAGAAAACAATCAACGCACATGGGGAACGAAAACAAAAAGGCACTCAGCAGGAGCCACACAACATTCACTGAATGAATTCCGTGGGATATATCAGTAATATTTTGCTAACATGCATCTTCACCTTCAAGCCCAAACTGCTCCAACAACTCCCAGTCCCACGTTAAGGAAGAAACCGGAACCTCCCACACCCCGGTCATGGAACTATTCCTTAATCAACAGATTTGTCGTCGAGCTGGCTTCATCAAAATTTGAATTTAAGCTGCTCTTATGACACAACGTCACCTTCAAAATCGATGCAATCAACCGAAAGCGCACAGGCAGAAAAGAGAAAGAAAGGCATCGTGCGCCTTCTGGCAAGGAATGCGGTCCCTCTCATTTGGTGATGAAATTGTCGCAATGATAGCAAAGACGACACTTTTGTGATCTAGGAAGTCGTAAAGAATCGAGATATAGAGCCTCGCCATGATAGCAGAGATATCTTCGGTCAAGGCGAGGCTCTTTCTAAAATTACTAACAGCTCCGTCATAAACAATCATAACCTCATACAAAGGAAAAGCTTATCGCTGCACTACTCGTGTTCATTCCATGTCGATCATGATCCATGTAAAGACATTGTGGCTGCACTGTCGTGAAACGCGAGATGCGTCATCGCGGCTCATTGCAGCCAGCGTATAGCAAAAAAGGGCTAACCGCCTCAGCCGCGCCTATGACGACCGGAAACGATAAAACACATAGTGCAAACGATGGGTGATACACCCAGCGGAAACTGGGAGACAAAAACTAAACGTTTCAATGGGGAAAAGAGCACGTTGCATGCATCACCGGAAATGGAAGTGGAGCTAGGCAGATCAGCGAAATCTGCCCTAGCAAAGTCTCGCCATTCGGACAGTTATAGCAACCAGGGACATGCCCCTGGCGTGGAGCTCAGGAGAGCTCCTTATTAAGCGTCGCCCTTCAAGTAGCCTTCCCCATCTATTATTCGTAGTATTTGAATTCCTGTCAACGCCTGTATTCTCTCTGATCAACACTAGTCTGCTGCAAACTGGGCTGCATCGGCACATCAAATTACCGAACGTAAGTAACCTTTCTTTAAACGTATTTTCACTTTTCTTCGTTCAGTACATGGGGGCTCAGGCCAAAGCGTAACCACAAATAAATATGGCATCTGCTCAGTACCAAGCCTCCATCCGAGTGAAGGCTAACTTGCTAAAGACAGTTATGAAAAGCATCAATTTCCCTGACTTGCGTGCGCATGCTGCACAACCAGATCCGCAAGCAGCGCTCAAAACTGCTCTTTTGCAAGTGGAGGCAGCAATTCGAAGACTAAAACGTCACATTTCTCAGGTCGAGGCTGATCACAGCGCTTGGCTAGAATACATAAAGCAGTTGCGCACGGCTGCTGAGAAAGCTAATGAAGCTTCTATTTACCAAACTCTGGCAGAGGCGCCAGACTGTTTTCTCATCGTAATCGGTGAGGCTAAAAATGTATGTGATTACCTGGTCACCGCCAAATTGAATCTTGAACTCCACATAGCCCGACCCACTTCGCCATCAGGCAGCGTCCCTACAGGAAACAGCACGCCTGCACAGCAACCGCAGCAGCATATGTCCATGAGCGCAGTGCAGCTGCCAAGATTGCAGATTGCGAAATTCGATGGACAGCATCGCAAATGGGCACAATTCTGGGCCACATTCCTGCATGTAGTTGACTCGCAACCACTCGCAGAAATTGAGAAGCTTTCTTATCTGCTGTCCTTTCTAGAACGCAAAGCGCTAGAAGCAGCAGGTGAATTCAAAGTAGCGCCCGAAAATTACGAAGCCGTTAAAGCAACGCTCCAGCAACGATTCGGGAGATCCGAAGTGCTGTTGAAGTCACTGTACGCGGAACCACATGACGCAGCAACTCCCACAAAGGACTTCGAGCAATGCATTGCGAACGTCGAGCGCATTCTACAACAACTGGAGCAACAATGAGAAAACATCGACAACTCGCAAACCGAGTTTTGCATTGAAAAACGGCTACCGCGTTGGGCGCTGTTGGAAGTCGAACAAGCCAAAGAAGCCAATGCAGCCTAGAGCATCCGAAAATTGAGGGACAAACTTCAAGCTATAGTGCGCATCAGGGAGAATATGCGAACTGCGACTATAGGGAAACCGACGCATGAGGTTCGGCAAGTTCAAAAGCAGGTAGGAAGGTGAGAACAAAGAAATCTGGCAGGAGTAAAAACGAGAGGAAGGTTTACACCACACTTCTGCACTACCCGTAGTAGCGAAACGACAGATCGAGGGGAAGGGCAGACGGCACGACCTTACTCGACAGGTATGTGCGTTTTGTAGCGAACCACACTGGGCCGATACGTTTCTTCCGTTAGCTTGGCGATTGCGATTTCTCTAATCAGTCTTGACACCGAGTTCGCGAACATAGTGAAGAGCCGTCCATCAGTGCGCTTCACTTTTTTGATGCGCGCAGACGTGTAGTGCGTAGTGTGCGCCCCACCAAATCCGTTAACAATCAACGGTTACTTGCGTGTTACTTCGACGCCCAATTGCTGGACTATTTCTTCCGTGATGAATGAGCGTTCGCTCCTTATATCGAATAGCACGGGCACTGTGTTCGTTTTTCTGTGTGGTGCATCGCCTTTAACCTCCACGAAGATGGACAGGAGTAAGACCATTCTGTCTTGCTCTTGCTGTTCCGGTGTCGCGATAGCCGAGACAGCGCGAATCATCTGAGTATGGGTTTCTCCGACAGGGTTCTCCTCTTTCCCCTGTTGCGATCGATACCACGTTTTGCAGAGTGCCGTGGGATGTCCCTTGAGCTTGCAATGGTAGCAGGAGACGTTTCGTGTACAATCCTTTTGATTATGACCATCTCTGAGAAACTTGAAACAAAGGCGTAACTGCCGAGCGCGGTTAAACCGCTCCTTCAGAGTGGTAAAGCGTGGACCAGTGTGGTTCACTACAAAACGCACATACCTGTCGAGTAAGGTCGTGCCGTCTGCCCTTCCCCTCGATCTGTCGTTTCGCTACTACGGGTAGTGCAGAAGTGTGGTGTAAACCTTCCTCTTGTTTTTACTCCTGCCAGATTTCTTTGTTCTCACCTTCCTACCTGCTTTTGAACTTGCCGAACCTCATGCGTCGGTTTCCCTATAGTCGCAGTTCGCATATTCTCCCTGATGCGCACTATAGCTTGAAGTTTGTCCCTCAATTTTCGGATGCTCTAGGCTGCATTGGCTTCTTTGGCTTGTTCGACTTCCAACAGCGCCCAACGCGGTAGCCGTTTTTCAATGCAAAACTCGGTTTGCGAGTTGTCGATGTTTTCTCATTGTTGCTCCAGTTGTTGTAGAATGCGCTCGACGTTCGCAATGCATTGCTCGAAGTCCTTTGTGGGAGTTGCTGCGTCATGTAGTTCCGCGCACAGTCAACGTGCCCTTTTTCCCATTGAAACGTTTAGTTTTTGTCTCCCAGTTTCCGCTGGGTGTATCATCGTTTGCACTGTGTGTTTCCTCGTTTCCGGTCGTCATAGGCACCGCTGAGGCGGTCAGTCCTTTTTTGCTACACGCTGGCTGCAGTGAGCAGCGATGACGCATCTCGCGTTTCGCGACACCCTGTTCGTTGTTTGGTCGCAGTCGGAAACGAATTCGCAGCAAATGCCTTTGCCCAGCGGCCGATCTGCATTTGGAAGACGCATTCAGTTGTGGCAGACGTCGTTTTTCAGCCAAATGCTTCTGCCACTTAACAGTATGGAGGAATTCCTGTCAGCTAATACCCTTGGGTAATTGTCACCTAATTCCCAGCAAATACATACATATATGCGACATTTTATAAGAAACGCACCCTTGAAGTTCATAAACAAAACAGTGGCAACTGTTTCAATCAGAAAGAGCTGTTTCCAAGTCGAAAATCACACCTATCACCTCAAACATGTCATCGACGCAACAAAAATAGAAGTTGATGATCGCGCACAGGTATCATCATAGGCTTTCCCTCCTCGAATGCTGGAAAATTACGTAGGGACAGATGTCAGTAAGCCTGAAACGAGTGGTCATCCTATCTATCTACTGTGACGCACTGATTACCGGCCATGGTCTAGTATACACTGCTGGCTTTAGCACGCGAGAGTGCGTCTAGCCGCAAGTGATTTCTGGCTCGAAACTAGTCGGCAACCAGCCACCGCTCAACTGACCACCGTCATCAAGCAGCCGCGGTGAATTTCATGGGTGAACTTGTGGCGGAAGGCTCCGTTGCCAGCATCAACTCTCGCAGCACTCTGTATGACAGCAAAAGTGACTAAATCCTCAAAACACCAGGACTGGCGGCGCTCTGTGACTCTGCAAATGGGAGTCCTCGGCTGCAAGTCCAAAGCACAAGTTCTGCGGCAATGCATGCGCTCAACTGACCAGTTGGAGGAAAGGAAACTCAACGAGTATCACAACATCGCAACATCAAATGTGGGTGCGTGCACGCTTGCATTACTGAACAGGAATCGGTGATGGCAGTAGGTGCCATCTGCAATCTTTTTTTTTGTTCTCAGTCTTTAATAAGGGTGCAGAACCGCGAGGCGGAAAATGTTTCTGTGGAGAGAGTAGTCTTCTTTTCGGAGTTCGGGCTCGGCAGCGGTTTTTCGCTGCGTATGGAAGAAGAATGCAAGAACGTTTCTGTTCTCAACGAAGAATGCAATGATCCGCTAAGTTACCAAAAGCTATGACAGTGCAACGTTGAAGTATCAGGACTAGTCGCAAAAACATCCAATTCTACAAGTGAGGAAAGCCACATTCGGTTCGACGGTTAACACCACTCAACAAGCAAATTTCTACTAACATACAAACTCAACAGGCGAATGGATTCAGGAAAGTTTCTCGCTTTCTCATGTTCCTTTGGAGTCAAAGTAGATGGTGCCGTCAATGCACCAAGGACTCTGCTGGGTAACAGAGTCGTTTAGAGAAGGAAAGAGTCAACTGGCATCCAGTTAAAATCTGTAAACATCTTGCTTCGTATAGAACAACTGACCGCGGCGCTCAGCTGTAACTAACATAAACAGACAGACTTGTCTTCCACCTTGCGCACTTTTGTCCGTCCCCATATTACGTAATGCTTTTCCAGAACCGCTTCCTCCTTCCCTTATTCGTTTACGTATCACAAGCTACTTTTTTTTGGTCAGCAAAAAGGAAAAAAGCGGGTCGACGACTGGTAATATGCTATAAGTCGAAGCAGTTTTATGAGTAATACTTGAATAAAGCATAAACGATAGGATCAGCTGCATTCTTACTGAATTTGAGGAAACTGCGAAAGCATCAGTCTTCTATTCTGGGCAGTCCCGCTTTCTTCACGCCTATGTTTATTTCTGCCGCACATTCATCGTACAACATTCTCTTAATCTACACTACCTTCAGTAGAGAGGCGACGTGTTTCACATTCTTTATAACTGCTGTTGCTTGTGTTATTCCTCAACGACAAGCTGTGGACGTGAATTTATTATCACATCAACTGCTGCGAGTGCATGGACAGTTGGGATGTGATTCTCTACAGTAAACAGTAAGGAATGTTCGTAAGCGGCCGGGTTATGCGTATCAGAAAAGGTGGCAGTCACAGAACGCTCCCCTAATGTACTGTCGATATGGAACTATACTGTGAGTTAATTCGTTTTTTTTATAGCGGAAAAGACTCATTATCGCTGTGCAGCTGTTTGCTCGAAATCCGATCGAGGTTATAAGTTCCCCGCCTAGGCATCAGGGAAACCGAAAAGGGCTTGTACATACGCTCCTGAGCCCAGTGTTTGTTGATTTTTCTGAACTCACTCCCACTCAGACTATGTCTGCTTCATTTAGCATTATCCACTTTAAAGAATGTGAATGCATCCGCAAACAAACGCACATTTTATTTAGAAGCCCTTTTTAGTGTCGACATGTTTTTTGCATGTCCTGGCGGAACGCGTTATGCAAATCATTTCTTCGAAAGAGTTGCGTTTGAAAGATCTTTCTCGGTAAGAAATTTTTATCTTTTTATGTTTCTTAAATTATTGTTTGAACTTCTTTTATCCGGAGCGGCCACATCCTCCGGATTTTCCAATGCATTTCAAAGTTACACTTTCTTCAGCGATTTTTCTTGCCAGTAAGTTTTTGCGACATTTGCCTAGACGCTTTGGTGTTTATGCGAGCTCCACCGTCCTCTCCATCCCTCACGTATTGTCACCCTCAAAGCCTCAATGTCACCATGCTGAATAAGAGCAAACGTCCAACGCCCATCGGGAGTCGACCAAAATCCATCTAACTAAAAATTTCTTGGGCAATATTGAATCAGCAAGCCGAGTGAAATTTACCTACAGCTTTTTCATCCTTCGTCATCAAAGGGATAATAATTTTGACTTGATGCAAGCACTTTTCATGGAAGAGGATGCTTCTAATTTATGCAGAGTGTACTGGATTTCTCCCCCAGCAAATGGAAAGCAAATGGAATGCTGTTCTTTCGTTTGCCCATCGTTGTTGCTGCATGCTGATGAATGATGCTTTGTCCGTTCAATCCGATTTCGAAGCGGCATTTCGTGCTGGCGTGCTCAGCGTTTTGAAAAAAGCATGAATAACCTGTTAGGAACGTCCTTTGTAGAAGGAATTCCTCCAAGAGGAAGTGATACTGTTGCCAAAAAAAGTTCTGTATATTGTACTGCCGGCCTTCCGTTCACTTACGTGAAGCAACTCCGCTCTCTCTCATCACTACAGAATTATTTGATGGACAAGATATGTATAAAGGTCAAAATCTCTATAAATCAGCTATGTTTTGTGAAACTAAAGAAAGCCTGGACCCAGGAAGGTGCCATCGGTTTCTACGAAACATGATCCGCTAGACTGCCAAAAAGATGCCGGCATAGGAAAAAGAAACATGTTATCTTCAGCTATCGTGGGGTAGCCATGTACGCGAAAGTGCGACATCTTATAATGATTAGCCTAAAATCCAAACAGCATTTAAAAATGTCTGCCAAGAACAGTTCTTATCTCACATCGGTGAGGATTCTGAACAACTCAACAGCAACAAGATTCTTGGTTGTTCAAAGATTCATGCTACAAAATATCACTTGGAAAATACTACAGAGTTTTATTCAATAAGGCAACTTGCCACTGCAAGAAGGTGTAGGCGCCGGTCTATCATTGGTTATTCGGATATCCGCTCTCACAAAATGCAGCTCATTCATCAACTAGTCGATTCCTGTTCTTTTATGATTTTGATGGGAAAATCAAGAAATTACGGCTGCCTTTCAGCGCATCAACGGAATTCGGAGGTGAGACATCCCAAGCATGCCGGTAATGAGTCTGCAGCTTTGCAACGCAGCTTACTGCAACAACTTCGTTGGTGTCTTTAAACGTTTATCATTCTTCACCGTTTATTCTGTCTGTTAAACTATATCTTTTTCAATAATTGCATACTTCAATGCTGAAACTCTCTCCGGCTCTGTGATGTAAGCAGTTTATTTCAATACTCTCTTTCCATGCGACGGATGAACAGTAAAGTCAGGATTGTAACAGCTGATGGCAAAGGACAAAATGCATGAAAGGTCAAGAATTTAAAAAAACAGACAGTGGGGATTTTAGGAACGAAATGTGCTTTTACAGTAATGCTGGATACATCGAAACAGAATGAGTTTGATATGCGGTTTAATGATAACGGCTGAGGCTTGCTCGGGTATCGATGAAGCCATCATGCAGATTGTATGGTACTTTCAACGTATATCCCTCGTTAATATTATCAGAGGAAGTAAAATTCGTGGAGGATATCTGCTCATGACATAGGCTGTTCACATCAAGCTTTACTGCGATGACCTACACACAAGGTATAACGAAGTTTTGACACAAAGATTTCCAAATAACGCGCGAAGGTAGCGAGATTTGCTACGACCTCAAACCCTATCACGGCTGGCGTGTTCAGCATGTAGTGCTTGTCTGTCATTCCACAGCTATTTACTCTAGGTGTCTCCTTTAAGAGCTGGAAAACCCAGGCTAGTCTCATCAAATGCGATTGGGTGTTTAAATCGAAGAATTCCCAGTATAATTCTTCTTATCCGACCAGTTTGAGGGCGTTGGTACGACGCTTCGAAAATTCTGAATTAAGGCAACCAGCGCTACTCGTCCCCATTCCAAAATCTGGTATAACTTCAGAACATTTCCAGTGTTTCCTCGCACGTTTATGAACATCTCCAGCATCCAACTTAGCGGGTCGGAGGGGAAGGGAAGGTAGCGTAAAATTTTGGAATGTGCCACGCCAACCGTTACATTCGTGATGCCAAGGTGGATGTCTGGTAGAGGTCACAGATTGCATCATCCATTATTAAATAAGAAGGCCTTGGAGGAGAGGTGTTTTTAAAATTAGCATTATGGATTAAGATATTGTTCAGTGGAATTTGCGTTTTGTCATTTATATGATGATTCTGCATTTGGGCAGCAATAAGCAAAAAAATCTTATATTTCTAATGATGGAAGCGTTTGTTTGAAGGTTTGATGGATCGCAACAACCTTTCGCCGCGAGCAAAACAAGGGACGTTATGGATTCAGCTAGAAAGATAAATCGAGTAAATATTTTCCCATTTGACCGTCCACCAAAACGGTATTGGCCTAGTGACAGTTTTATGAGAGAGTATCTTTCTCGACAAAGGTGAGAGATGTGCCTTTGAGAAGGGGTCCTCTGCTCAAATCGCGAGTAGTGAGATGGTGACAAATAAATCATTACCGCAGTGCCATTGCGATTTTTTACGCTCGTTGGACTAAGCAGAAATTCCGAAAAGTCGCTTCATAAAGGCAATCTTAAACCATTTGAAATACTTCCAAAGCCTTTTCAGTTGTTCTCTACAATGACTTTATGAACTGCTGCGTGCAATGATAGCGGAAAATATTTCGAAGCATTCTGAACAATAGAAATCCTCAAGGTTACTACCGAAAAGAGTGGCAACATTTTTGAAGTAAACGAGACGAACAGGAATGTTTTCAGTGTGGGAAAAGACGAGCCGCATTTCATTTCATAGCGGCCCTCTATGAGCTGCTCTTCGGAACAGCCTAACAAAGGCCGATGCAAATACATTTCAACAGGCGAATGGTGTACCGTCAAATGCTCATGCTGAGGTTAAAGTGGATAAAGCATTGTTTGTTAAAGATGAAGTCTATGGACAATAAGGGTTATAGTGAAAAACCTATATATGCATTTCATAACAAATGTAGCCTGATCGATATTGGACTGGCGTGAATCGATGTGGATAATGCGAAGGCTGAAAAAGTCATTTTTCCATGTACTCTCTAGATTATTACAAATAAGAGGTAGAGATCATCAGCGATGCTCGCATGGCGTTACCGTTTGGATAGGCCGGCATGTTGTGAAACGTTTAGAAAAAGCCTACTGATGTGAATCAACTCATTCACAACAAAACACACCGCCCTCACAAGTGCGAAGCCAAAAATTGCCCTTCAGCACTCCCGGCGTCCATTGATAACGCGTTAGCGGCATTTCTGACAAACCACACGCCAGCAAAAAGTGTAGAGAAATTTCGTGCTAAATTCTTCTACACCTGCGGCAGTTTGAAAATGTTGAAACTCTAATGTAAACTCAAACTTGGAAAACATGACGGAAGGAGAAAGCTATAATGCATTTAGGGGAAAGTGGATGCTTCATTACATTTATATTTGTGTATTTATATTTATATTCATATTTATATTTAAATATTTGATGAAAAGACCTAAGTTTTGCTGAATGAAAACTTGCCTCGTTCTTGACACAGTATTCTCACTGCTTTCATTGTTTTTCTCCTCTCAAGTGCCAGAGTTAGGACTGAAGAGTGAGATGAGCATGGTCGCCGATGTCAAGCATATGATATCCATGAGAACAAAACCAAAGTCGAAACCATATAAGGTAAAAAAGTGGGTCTATATGACCTTCATATGAGACTAAAAAGAACTCAAGTGGTTAATAAAAGGTCTGAAATGTCAAAACAACTGCTGAAATGGATAGGATTTAGTTGTTTCTCTAACTTGTTGAAATACACTTTTGCTGGGACCGTCTTGACGTAACACAACCGAACTTCGGAATTAGTTTGCATTCTTTGAACAGCTCTTTGAACAGTAACGATTGAATAAAAAAGTTAGACGTGTGTTGACGGCAGATGCCGCTGCTACCCCAGTTTAAAAATGCAAGGTACTCTATCTGAACTACAAAGTGATGTTCATAGAATGCATGCAGTCACCAAATCCCGAATAAGGAATATAGCCATACATGAAGTGAAGGAGAGATGAGGAGAGAGAGGAGCAAGGTAACGATTTCCGGCAAAGATGAAACAGTAAAATGATTGTCAAACGAACACCACCTATATATTCACTTACAATTATAAGATTCGGCTTGCGTTTTACGTAACGGTTGCAGCAGACCGCCCATTATATAAAGCGTAATGAAAGGTTGTACGTCGATCACTTGAACAAATAAAAACAACGTGCAAATTTCAAGTGCATTGGTGACGTGGTCGGTGAGCACTGTGTACATATCTTATCACCTTATTTAAAATTGGCTCTCGTAAGAGACGCCTTGAGTACAAAAATCTACCCATCTTCATGAGCCACCTTAGAGAATATTTCTGGGAGCAAACACATAAAATTTAATTGAATTATACTGCATGCGGTCACAGCGCAGCAAACTTATATCAACAAACTCCACAACTTTCGTTTCATTTCTTTTTAGGTTGATATAGAGCGTCACCCATACAAGTAAAGGCGTACGCGCAGACCATCACAGGGTCATTTCGGAAAAAAGGTACAAGCATAATGAGCTGTCATCAATTCATATGTCGGAACATCATTTACAGGGTACCACTTTTTGAATTTCCCTTCATTTATGTATGCTAAATTGACGCCCCGGTTACGTCACTGTGGAAACATAGACCCATCTGCCTCTATCTGTGTGCGCACTGACGGAATTCCTGTCAGCACAAACCTATTCCGATGCAGCCTGCACCTTTTCGCAGACATCTGTTGAATAATAATCGCGTAACAACGCCGAGAGCACCAACCTGCATAATGGAAAAGATTTTACGGCGGTTATTGACGCTACTTGCTTCACACTGCAGCAGCCGCCTTTAACGAGCAAATAAGTTTGGCTCAGTCATTGTTTCTTACTTCGATGTGTCGAATGGTTGGTCCGCTTTATTTTCTTCCGACGATCGCATCAGTGGCTACTTTCTATCCTGCCGATGAAAATTTTCGCGCTGTAAGTGCTTGAAAATTCCGCTGGCATCGTAGCACCTCATCAATTGATCAACGCATGTTTTGGACGATATCTAGAGATGTAGAATAAAACTGCGGCCAATTCTACTTTCGAAAATGTTCAGCACTGCATCTTGAAAACACTTGTAGAAGTTAAGGCAATTTCTGCTTTATGGAACTTTCCCATTTAGTCGATCTTCCCATTCCAGATTCCCCCATCCCAGATACGCCATTCCAGCTATCTCCTAAAGATATTTTCGTTTCAATTTCAATTTCCATTCCCGCCTTCACGTTCCGAATGAGTACCGTAACAGTTTTCATTTTGCTCGAAGATACGCACGAGATGTTTTTTACCTTCCCCTGGATGTTGCAGAAACAGAAGAGCTTTTTCCTTTAAGTCATAAGAGTGAGTACGTCTCAGATCCTGATTCATTTAACATTTGGCGTCGAGAACGAAGTCCGGACTCCATTATTCCTCAAAATTTCTCTGTCTCAAGACGTACGACATCATGTGCCTAGAACGAAGCATTCTTCTTCAGAGGAATTCCTCGGAGCCGACTCCTTCCCCAGCCAACATCTTTTGCCAAGTTAACAGTGGCATAAAGCAAACAAAGAGAGGTCAGCTTTTGCACGAATGGCTACAGCTGAAAAAAACACTGCGGACATCGAAGACGGCTTTGTGAGTTGGGGTTCGTATTTTGGATATTTTTTTCCTTCCGTGAGAGGGAGGGTGGAAATACTCCTTTTATTCCTCTTTCTACGCGTCATGGATGTAAAGTGCGGCTACTTGCGCGCACGCCTGCAAAACACATGCAGTAATATATATATATATATATATATATATATATATATATGTACATATATAAGTATATTCACTAGCGCATCCACTTTTTGCTCACCACAATTTAATCTTTGTCCCACTCTTAAGGATGAGAACTTGCAATTTTTGCAAGCGACTGTGTGCTTAGTTCTCAGAAGCTGCTGAAGGTGAAGAGAAATTACAGAAGTGTCGAATTGTGGTCGAGGCGAGCGACGGAATGAACCAAACAACTAATATGACGAAAGCTTGCGTGCAGTATTTATTCAGTGAAGTGGGGAGGGTACAGTGCATGAAGGTTGCAGATAATGAGGTCGTTCTCGAAGATTTCGACCAAAGTGGTTTGTTACAGCCTTTATCTCCTTTTGTCTCTTGAAGAAAGGTGGATTTGAGACGCGCTACTAATTTGGTTGGAGTGACTATGGGCGAACGCTTTACATTTAGTGACACTTCAGACAAAAACGTGCGGAAAAGTGCAACCTTGAGAACTACTGTAATCAGCGTAACAGATTTTATACGCAAACTTGTTGCCCTCCGAGTTAAATATAGCGAACATTAATTGTTGCATCCGCATGATAATTGGCGACCATAGAACGCTACTGCTCGGAGAGAAGTGTTCTCTCATTGAATATTCCGACAATGGACTTGATTGCCAAATAGAATTTCCGTCCCTTCATTAGCCACTTTTTGTGCACTCATTTTCATGCACTCGTTCCAATGGTTCCACATTTCAACTACGCGGCGTTTCCGAGACTGAAAGTGAAGGCTTGGACTCGCTGGAGGAAAACTCACATGACCATCAAGCAATATTTTGCCTCCTGCTTTGTCGCTTTTATTGGAGGACATCTTATGTTTACTGAGCAATTATAATTTTCCATCGTGAGGCTGCGAAATGTTTTTGACTTCATTCGTCACCTGTGGCCTCTTTCGCATGATTTAGCTGACTTTCAGTAATTTGCTGCCCTTTCTTGTAAGCTGGTCTAATTTTCCTGATCACGTATTGTCATGTTGCCATGCTGAGGAATCTCACCGATTCCTTGCTGAGAAGAGACTACTTTCAAGCTGAGGACCTTATCCGGGCTTTTTATAAATCACTTCATATAGCACTGTGAAATCTGGGTAAAAAAACAGAGACGACACTTTCATAACGCCGTGAGCAAAGTTGTTCGAAGGTGGTATCAATACTGCCTCCAGCAATAGTATAGAACCCAGCTCTGGGCATCCGCATACTTGACATTTGGCGATTCCTTTGCTACAATTGAGCCCACAGTGAGTACGGATTTCTTGACTTCATTTCATGAACAAACGTTAAGAAGGCTGAAGAAACAGCGCTGGAGAGGAAGGGGGGGGGGGGGGGGGTGTAGCGTCTACGCAGGAGAGGACCACAGAGACGTGGCACAGTGACAGTAAGGAACGCGTTATTCAGTCCACAAAAGAATTTGACAACCCTGGGGAAATGATTGTCTTGTCTGAAATAGCACGATAGAAAAGGGGGGGGGGGGGTTGTGGAAAAAGCGGGGCACGCACTCCGAACAGGATTCGCTGAGATATGAAGAAAAGCAAAAATTTTTAAACATGGCTTCCAAACCACTTGTAGCAAGGCGGCTATCGACGATTCCCTAATAGCCAATGTTGATGCAAAGACATTGGTTTGTGTTGCTGGAAGCGTCGACGGTCTAATGCAATGTTAATGCCTTATATGGAACGAAAAAGGTAAATGAGACGCCTTAATGACGTTATGAGGACAACGGTTTGCATTTCCATTATTGGTCAAAAAAGGCAAAACGAATAGCAGATAACTGCTGGATACTGTACCGCCTTGAAATGATGGGGAACGCAACAAGGAAAGCTTCAGATTCACAGCGACAGGTGTTAGATGGCCACAAGAGAGAAACGGGACGAACCAATTAAGGAATCCAGCAGCTGGTCCTGTCTATCACTTCTTTCTGACTACAAGGACGCGCAATCGTAACAACCAAACTAAGATTTTTTTTGAATCGAGAATCATGCGGACATGCTGGAAGTCGAAAGTTCTGCTCAGAACATAATGTAACCGAAAACTTTATCTGCCGATCACCCACTTCTTCGATATGAAATGAACGACCCTTCATAGAAAATTTAAGGAGTCGGTTCATACTGTGACCAGGAATGCCCTATTAACCGAGGCGGCTGATTGATGAAAACAGTTCTTAAACATAGATTTGTGCGATTCTGTTGTCAGATTTATTACAGACCGGAAATTCAATGCAACATAAAAGAAGCATATTTTAGTACAGCCGTTTCAGTGATCTGATTAACGTTCATACTTTCGGAATCCCGGTTCCCCATGAGAAGGAGACCTGAGGTTTGTGGAGATCGACGTAGGGTTTCAATAATGAAGGTAGTGGAACCGAAGAGATCCACACGAAGAAAAACAAAAAAGATGGCAAGAATGGTGCTAGCTGGCTGGAATAAATGAGATTAAATGCATGCAAGCACATTGCCGCTGTTAACGCATTGATCACCAATCCTGACGTCATTGCTTGATATCATGAAATCAGCTCAGAGGAGAGCTTGGAGCAAACAAGTAAGGGACTCAAAGCACAGTTGCACATTCATCCAGCATGGTCCCTATGCCCTTATTTTTCTGAATACGAACCATCGGAAGAATGTGCTACCCCTGCTCCGCAGATGCCACGATGACCTGTCGGCACAGTTGCACAGGTCGTCCTGTAGAGACATTCGAGGTGCGCAGTAACCTGCACCATAAAATTTGCATTTGAGTCCACTAGCGGTGCGATATTTCTTTCCACTGCGAGTATCATCTTCTCGGCAAAATTTGCTACAGTTCGCGAGAAGTCGAGGAGGAAAGGACTCCGAATTGTAATCACCGTAACGTTTGTGCTATGCTTTTACGGCGGCTCTTGATATTAACATGATGATCCATCAGTTGTGAACGATACATGAGGGATAAACACACCTCTCTGGTAACACTTGTGTCTTGCATAGAAGAAAACAAAATGAAATAGAAAAACCATGACACAGCAATACGTCTTAGTCATTCCTGCAACTTCACCCACATCATCGCTGGCGGGGGAAGCAGCAGCTGTTTTGAGAAATTACTCATCGTGCCTCACACGTTTTCATAGTGAGTCCTCGAAATGACTGCTGAATTTTCAGGTAATAGAAGTAAATGTTTAGAAGGTCTCCAAGACGTCAAAACATCCCAGATACAGTGCAGTTACGAAGACATCAAAGAGATCCTCAGCGACAAGGGTGAGTAATGGTAGTTATTGTGGATCAAGCCCGAAGCACAATCCTCAAATGGCCGAACTGTTCGTTATTTTACATAAGACGGAACGCGCGTTTTGCAGAAAAATTTATAGTTCGCGCTTGCTCCTCAGCTACTTCGAAAATTTAGGCGTTTTCAATGAGATCGTCTAGTAAAGGGCTGGGGCGTGTGGGCTGTACTTTATGACAACGAGAATGAACGTTATATTCGGTGCAAAGATGCGAGTCGTGTGTCGTGCACACATTCCCTTATATCGGGATTGTTCTACATGAAGTTCAAAAATCCGAACGATATAACTAAAGCGAATATTCGTTGAAATATGCGGGAAATGTGTGGTATTCGTGGCTCTTTTATCGCATCGAAAAAGAGTGGAAAGAGCAAAACGTGAAACGACGTACCAGATGGTTTAGCAACAAAGACAGAGCTACCCATAAAATTTGAATGGCTCATACAAACTTTTTGTATGTTCTTGTTTACAAAGCTGGAGGAAATTCTCGAGCGCGGTTCGCTCCGGGAGAAGGCCTTTCAAATACGTCACTAGCTGTCAGAATCAAACTGCTTTGCGATTACACAAGTACTTCTTAGCACGGAAATCGCAGGGGACAACACGCTAAGTCGCGCAATTTATAGAAATTGATGTAGGAGATTCTAGACAATCGTGCATCACGAGCGAATAATTCGCTGGTTAGAACGAAGTGGACAAATGTTGTTTTGTAGAGAACTTCACTTCGAAATTTCTAGGCATTGTTTGTCTTTATCATTAAAGAATTCAAGGATTGTATACTTTTAAATCGAAAAGTAGTATACTTTTAAACTGCGCGATGTGCTCTCATTGGGCAATGCGAGATAAGTGACCCTTCCAGTTCGCATGTCGTATGACCCTTCCAGTTCCAGTTTACATCCAGCTCAACGGTGCCGCATTTCACTCACAACACAACGACTGCAACAAACAATGAAGGAGGCAAAAAATAATTTGCGCCAATGCTCTACGTATAAAACTAGCCATGAGGAACTTTGCATGATTTGACGGCAGGAATATGAAGCTTACTCGACTCCTATATAAGTTGTAGGAACTTCTGCGAATTTGAGGGTATCATTCGAGGAACAAATTTTCGATCAAGACCGATAGCAATAAATTCTGTCTGAGAAGGCAAAAGCTCGGCAACTCTTCACCTTTATTCAATTAAGTATCGCTCACTGTGGCATTTTCGGGTTACGCAAAAATTTACGGAATTCTATCAGAATACCGTCGTTAGTGAGCAGATACCGATATTTCATGGTTTTTGAATTCGCCAAAATGACCCGTTGGTTATTCACCAATCAACGCAGCATGATAAGAAAGCGGAAAACGTCGGCAACAATTTATCGCTGAAATCGGTTATTTTCGAATGACCTAACAACTTAATGTGCCTAATTTTTACCTCTAGGTAGTGCACTAAGTATGGTAACTGGTCTAGGAGCGGTGTTGCACCACGACTGTCATGCCAACTACCGAAATCATCACCCACTTCACGAGGAACGAAATATATCACGCAATGGGAGGAATACCGTTAAAGGACAGCTCCGGTCACCAAGCACACCTTTTTAAGGTGTTTGTAACTGGTCGGCCGATTCCATTAAAACGCCAACGTAATGTGCCCTCTTTGTTGTGAAACTAGAAAATAAATTATAGAAAATATAAATTCTCTATTGAAAAAACTAGTTGGGCAGTGTTCGGAACTGCAAAACATTTGCCAGCTCTTATTACCAGCTTTTTGAGTGAAACTTCGCTTCGACTAGGGTCGTCTCTTTTCTACAATCTGGCAGCGATTCAGCTAGTGGTGATCAGTACTCGGCAGACAGGAACCGATAACAATGAAAGGGAACCATGGGTCATCTGCAATGATCGGTGCTGAAGCTGTTCCAGCTATACTCGATGCCCAGGAGGAACGACAGGAGAGGACGCTCTCAGCCGTCCTGGAGCGGGCAGAACGGATGCTGACCGTTTTTAAACCTGCTCTTCCTGCATCGGCTGTAGAGTTTATCACAAACTCGCTGTCAACACGACTGCCTGAGTTAGCTTACAACGGCGACACATTTGACGTATGATTCAGCAGATACGAAGATACCGTTTCTAAGGGCGGAGCGACATTTGATGACGCCCTGCGGGCCCGCCTTATCATCTCGAAGCTAGATCTCGCTACCTGTACCTTCTTCGTCAACAATATTCTGCAGAAAAGAGGTTCTGAAGTCTCACACGAAAACACCGCCAAGACGTTGAAAGAGCTCACAACGTCAATTTTTGCCGTTCGCTACGCACATTTCAGAATTTTTCAGAGATTCTACGGGGTTAGTTAGCCGACGTTACGAGACTGCTGAATTCAACGCCATCACGCCGAAACAGATGAAGTGTCTAGTGTGGACCTGCGGCCTCCACATTTCAGAAGACGGTGAAGTTCGCATTCGGGCTCTACGCCGAATGGAAGACAATCCGCAAGCTACACTCTAAGAGCTTGCTACCGAGGTCCAGCAGTTCTTGAGCATCAGAGAAGATGATAAACTCTTCAAGATTTCTTCGGCGTCACTCCCGTCAGAAATCAATACCATCAATACAAGGAAGAACCGCATCACTATTCTCCTATTGTTGGAGATTACATTCGACCAAAGACTTCATCAATGAAACGCGTCATAGCTGCATACTCATCGGTCGTAGGAAGAGCCTCTGCATGAACTTTACCAAGAAAAAAAGGAAGCAGAATTCAAGGAATTAGCGCAGAGTTGCGAACTACGTTACCGACATTGCCTCCAGTGCCGAAGACAACGCACCAGTTAACCGCATTTACTGGCTAATCCTGATTAGTAGTGTTATATTCCAAATGTGCCTCGACGTTGGAGCATCAGGGACTAGATCGCAATCAATCTTCCGACTAGTCAAACTGAAATCCGCCAACAACAAAAATATCAAAGTTCGAGGATATTTTGAGTGAAGCTTTGATATCAATGGACACAAGGGACGAGGATATTGTCATGTCGCAGATACTCTATCAAATCTCGGCATTGACTGGATATCGCGAAAGGAACCACTCTTTCGAAACCTCACAGAAGAAGTCGTTTGCGACATGTTGGCCACGACACTGAGCTACCATTGTCCCACGCTCATTGCACGTCTACAGGAGCAATTCCCCACAGCATTCGCACCAGAAACGAGACGCAGCACAAACTCTAAGGCACACATTACACTGAAGCCGGACGGAAGGCCTATCTTTCGAAAAAGCTGACCCATTCCGTAAGCCACGCAACCTCGCATTTCACAGGAGACTGGCCGCCCGCTGGCCGCAGACGTGTTCTCCCTCGTCGATCACTCTGACTGGACAGCACCTATCGTCATTGTTCAAAAGAAGAATGGATCGGTTGGACTGTGTGAAGGCTCTTCTATTAGACTGAAAGACGTTCGAGAACAGTACCAGCAACCATTACCAATTCTTGACGATGACTTAGCGAACCCGAAGAGAAGTCGTTTCTTCTCTCAAGTCGACTCCTTCAACTAGAATTGTAGGAGGAATAGCGGACGCTGCCGAATATCAACACTCATCGAGGACTTTCCGAAACAACCGTCTACCCTTTGGGGTGAAATCTGCTCCTGGCGTCTCCCAGGAACAAATGGATGTCCTCGTCGCCGGACTTGATGGCGTTGCTGCATATCTCGACGACATCGTCACTGGCGGAACCATCGGCGAACACAACAGACGTCTCGAGGCTATTTTTCAGAGAATCCACAAGTATGGATTCCGTGTTCTTCTGGAGAAGTGTGCATTCTTTAAAACCGAGATCAACTACTCCGGCCTCGGAGAGACGAGGCCCTGATCGCAAAGATTGAGGCAATCCACAAGATGCCATTTCCGAATGATATCATCCAGCTACGCGCTTTCCTGGGTCCGTTAAGTTCTGTGCGACATTCGTCAAGGATAGGCACAAGCCACGGTTTCCGCTAGACGCCCTACCAAGAAGAACTCCAAACACAAATGTACTTCACAGTGCCTGTACTGGGCGAAGAAAAATGAAAATGTTTAAAGGGATGGTGACTTCCGTTCAGTAACTCGATGAGACGATGCAGCCAGTTACAGCAGAATAGTGTTGAACAAATAAAACACAAGAGTTGACAGAAATTAAAACATTACGAATAACAGACGCCTACAGACAGTGGAAGGACAACTGGAAAAAAGATGGCTCAAAAGGAGCTCCCCTGAGCTCTTGACCAGGGGCTTCTCCCTGGTTGCTTAGCACCGCACGAATGGCGAACTTTTAGTAAGGCAGATTCTGCTGGTCTGCCTGGCTCCGCCTTCAATTTCCTCTAATACATACAACGTTACCTTTCTCCCACTGAAACGTCTAGTTTTTGCTTCCCCGTTCCCGCTGGATGTATCATCGCTTCCGCTCATCATGGGCGCCGGTGAGGCTGCTAGTTTTTTTTGCTACACGCTGGTTGCAATGAGCCGCGATGACGCATCTCGCGTTTCCCGACAGTGCCAATTATCCTTCGGTCACATCAAAGCAAAGCTGGCCTCGGATTCGCTTCTGACATACTTCAATCCCAACAAGCCAATCGTGACGGCGCATCCAACTATGGTATTGGAGTAGTCCTTTCACATCGTTTTCCGAATGAGTCGGAAAGGCCGTATATTGCGCCAATCGCACCCTGACTCCAGCTCAGAGGAACTGCGGCCAAACAGAAAAGGAAGCGCTGGAACTTATCTCCGGCATGCAGAAGTCCCATAGATTTCTCCATGTGCGTCACTTCACGCTGGAGGCGGATCAAAAACCCTTCTACCCACTTCCGGAAGCAAGAACGGATACCCGTTTATAGTTGCAATCATCTTCAGTGAGGGGCGATGATGTTACTCAGTTACGGCTGTATCAACACAAGGTATTTCGGACAAGTGAACCAGCTATCCCGCCTCATCCATTTGCAACGAACGGAGAAAGAAGAGTACGTCGTCGCAGGCGATCGATGCGGAGATGACTGCTCAGTTTTTGGACAACTGCAGCAACCTACTCTTTCCGCCGAAATCATCCAGATCGCAATAACTGCAGACTGTCTTCTCCACCAAATAACTGAGTGCACCCGAGCCGGCCGCTGGCCAGAGATTACACGTTGACACTATTACAACAGTCGGGATATACAAACGATTAGGTGCTGACCACCAGTCGGATAGTTAATTCGGCAACGTCGTGTGCTAGTTAGGCTTCACAAGGCCCTACCAGAACAAATGAAGATGAAGAAAGCCCGCAGCTAAGTTCATTGGCCGTCACTAGAAGCAGACATTGAACAATTTGTCTTGAACTGTGACAGATACGCAGCAGCCGCGAGCAGTTGCTGACTAAAATCGACAGCTCCACGAGAACGAGTAAATGCCGATTTCGCAGGGCTCATAGATGGAAACTTTTATCTCGTCATCGTGGATGAACACTTCAAATAGCCCGAAATCATCCAAGTGAGCTCGATTCCTACGTCTGCAACGTCAGTGCACTCAAGAAGATTTTCGCTCAATTGGGGAAGCTGCAAAACATGTTACGGACATGTTTTGCAGTTCACGTCCACATTGTTCAGTCGCTTCTGCTGGGCTCGCGGAACTGCACACCTATGCTCTCTGCCATTCCACCAATAAAATAATGGACAATCAGAACCTTTCATAGACACGTTCAAACGCGTGCTAATCAGACTAAAAAGGAGGTGCCGACAACTGACGCACTGCAAACCCTTCTGATGGCATACCTTTCGACACCTTATACGTCTGTAACGGATCGTCCATAGCCCCCTCAAAAGTTCCTGGGATGCCAAATGCGCACTGTCTTCGACCTAATGATGCCACTGTCCGGCAACTTTGAAGAACTACGCGATAATAAAATGGAAAAGCAGTTTAGCCGTCATCACAGGGCTTGTCGCAGATACGTTGTGGTCATTGACGTTGTCTACACCGAGGATTATCGAGGACCGAAAAGCACCTGGATATCAAGCATCGTCGTATGTAAAGTCGGTCACGGACCTACTCCGCGCGTTGTGGATACATTCTTTGGACACGTCACATCCGACAACTGCAATTGTGCAAAAAGACGCCTGCTCTTGGAAATTGCTGGACGTATTCGGCCTGCCACTGTTCATCTCTGACACCTTCGTCGTAAATCCATTACCAGATTCTTCTACGCCGACGATCTACCTTCGTCGTTCACCATGTACTCGCAACGCCTCCAAACGTTTTCACATGGACCACAGAAATGCTACGTATCCTTCGTAACTCGGAGGGGGGAGGGGGGCTGTTGTGGTGAACCACAGTGCTGCAACTGAATTTTGCATAGATTGACCTCAGTGATATCTACTCCCTTGCTCCATCATATTTTTCCGTTCAGTTGTTTCTGTGGTAGCGTCAACTCAAACCCTTTAGCCGTTGCGCGTATTCACTCACTGATATCGGTGGTTTTTACCCATATGTGTTCAGTTACCAAATTGTTCGAGTAAACTTCGCTTTGAATTTTTCGTATCTTCACTACAATCCGGCAGCAGTACAATAGGCGGAGTCATATGTTTCATATTTCATGCTTACCCATTCGTTCAAATAGCCAGAAAGTTATCGATTGAAGGGGACCAGAGCTGAAAGCACCAGTGAATTTTCCTACGATCTCTCTGTCTCTGGTTGCTTCATATAATTTCTCTATTTCCTTCAAGTTGAACTGAAATAAGCAAAGGTTGGCAGTCCTACTGCATATGCATAAACACCCAAAACTGAAAAGATCGCGGCCATTGTATATCTACCTGAGAACACACCAAACTGAGTTCCAACTGTTGGCACTACCAAGAATGAACTTAATTTGAAAAATTTCTGCGTCATCTGCAAGTAGACTCGCCTCTCCATCCATTTCCCATCCTGCAAGGCGAGAAGATCTCTCTATGTTTGCAAATGCAATATACCATCATTTGTTCCCACATAGTTCATGAAGTAAAATGATGGAACAGGAACAACATTGATTGCCTTGTGTGGCCGTGTGTTATAACAGGATCAGAAAGTCAGCGCCACTTCACATCGACAGATGATTTCCTAAACGCCGCTCGAAAGTCACGCTCATTTCATCGTCCTCTTTCCTATGCAAGTGTGAGAGCGTCATCTTTCGCCACATTTGGTCGTCCAACGTGCCATTCAAGAAGCGCATTCATAAGTGCCATTACCACTATGCGCGTGTCCGATTAGGACAACCACTTATTAGTTCTGGAGACAGACTGCAGTCAGGTGGACCCAGATGTTCTCTCTTCCAAAGAAGAAAGGCGTAATTTGATACTGAAAGCCCATTTGAAACGTCTAGTGGTTAAGAAAGGAGTTGATGCCGCTTCCTGGAATTCTAGTGCAATTCAGGTATTGTCTGCGACGAACCCAAGGCAAATAAAAATGGCGGTGTGAAACCTCTTGCCCAATCTGCCGATGTCAGGTCAGACGGCACCACCGAAACATCAAACGCATCATCCAAGAGTGTTGTATGTGTATTGCAGGAGTGGCTTTTTACACTCTTTATTTATTCGTTCTTTTTTAAAAGCCTAAATTTAGTTCCTCCATAAAGACCACTGAAAAGGGGAAGAGGAGATTAATATATTAAGTAGAAGACATTGCGACGTCTACTGGGCAATGAGAAAACGCTGTCAACTCAGTCTTGCGCAGATGCAGCTTCCACCGAACAAGAATTCATTCCATTTTTACACGTAAGGGCAGGTGGGGGGAAAGTTGTTGATATCGACTGTTTTAAGGGTGCTCCAGGTTTGCCAACAAGCGAAGCTGTCGAGTGCCAGACAAATAGTTAAAAGTATTCGGTTGCCTCATGTTCACCGGGGATTAAGTGACAGCCGGCAAATCTCAGCTCCAGATCGGAGATACTCAAATATAGTAGCGTCGTGCAAATCTTGGAATTTTTTGTGCAGTCAGACTTAAAAGGTTACGGTATATTGGATATTTACGTGGGAATCACAGACACAGATTGCTAGCAAGTTTGATTGCAGTCTTACTTTCACCTTCGGAGGTCGCATTTTTGTTGAACCTACAGCTTACGTAATGAACTGGAACAGATGCGAGAGCAACAAAGCATCGTTCTTGGATTTTGTTAAGATCCCACTGCCTGTCACGCACTGTAACTTTTAAGGATTGAGGATACGGAACTAATTCCTTCTTTTAGCAGAGCAAATTTTTGCATAAAAAATATATTCGTTATGTATAAGCGTAATTCTTATTTACAAATGCTCGTGTTAGTGAATGTTTATGCTCCATTCAATGGTTACACCTCGGGGAGCCTGGGTCATGCAGCCTCCGGAGATAACGTCTAAATGCATCTGAACTTTTGAATTCATGAGATTCTGGAATTCTGGATTTCTAACGGAATACAGACGTTTACAAAATTTCGAAATTTTGAAAACTTCTTGAAATTTCTTCACGAACTGAATCCGGCGAATCCACCTACAAATCTGGAAATTTTAATTCTCATGATTTGACTCTGCCAAGGAGCGCTCGATGATCTTACTCAGCTGCCTACATTTCTGGAACCTCCATGAGGGTTTCAAAGACCTACAGCAGCTGGTTGCATGACGCTGTAATGATGAGGAATCTGACGCAAGGGCGATATACCTTTAAACGCGAAGTTATGCATCCACTGTTGCTGGAAAACTGCGAAAAAAGCTGGGATGTTATGGTTATCGTTGTATCCCAGTACTGCTCATGAAAACTGAGCCGTTTCCTTGTTGGACGGTGGGCATTCGTTGATATCTCATGACAGAGTTTCGCTAGAACCTGTGGCATATTTTGGATGCGTTTCCCACTTTAGGACTTCTTTGATGCGAATAAGCCCTCCATTCTGCACCCACAGGAAATTAAGGCTGCATATTAGCTTACGACTTGCCCGGTTAATAGCCTGTTTTTCCTCGTTACGGTGCAAGTGGCGACCATTGAATAAACTTCGAAATTGGCGAGTGTTAATTTCTTTGTTTTCCACTAACTTTTTACAGTACTTCCATCGCTTAGTGACAACTATTTGGACGTCCCTCTGCCTTTCAACGATGACTGCACTCGCCTTAGCTATCCGCGAGGATGTGATTTTCCGCTTTTCAGCTCAACAAAATGGATTCTGGAGGAAAGGCAGTCTTCATTGCCGTCATATTCGTTTCCGCGAGCCTATTTTTCATTCCTACTGCGATAGCCATATCAGTGGCACGCCGTTTCTACTACATTGCCCGCTGTCCGACTGTGATTCATACCGTTATCCGGTCGAATCACCTCAGTGACCAGTTTCCAGAGGTTCGCTTTCGAACTTGCACTGAAAGCCTCACATAGCTAGAAAAATTACTAGAGCACGCCTATGTGCAACAGTCAGTGCGTTCACACCAAAGGATTCAGTCCCAGTGTGGCATATTAATTGAATTTCACTATGACTTAACATATCTAACAGACTGCTGGCCTAAATCTAAACGATCCACCGCTCTCATTTTCACAATCCCCTCTTGTTTTTTTATTTCTATGGCTAATTTCAATGTGGTTTTTCAAGGAAATTTCAAATCTCTTACTCAGCTTTGAGTCTGCCGCACATCTTTTCAGACGTAGCGCCGATGCTGTTGCCTGTTTTGTTTTGCTCTACAGACTTCAACTACTGTCGAGAGCCCAATTGCTTGTTATTGTTGCTGCAGTTATGTTGCGTGAAGTGGAACTGTGCTATTCATTTGAACGTGTCTCAGCGCATTGCGTACCACACGTGGTTCTTAAAACGGTTGTAGTTGAAACTCGAAACACTTATCGATTTTTTGCTTCTGATGCCTATATTGAAAAATATCCCTCCGATTATTTCAATTTTCGGCATTTACCGACTTTTGGGGGTATACGGCGTTTGCCGGGTATTTCTCCTGTTGGTGATCGATCGACATGTTCGGAATATGTTCTCCTACAAGCGGACGCATCAGAACGCGAATTCCCACGTCCGATTAGTGTGGCGGCAAAACTTCAGATGACAACCATTCTCAAGCTAGATATGTGCTGAACATCTGTCATCGTTTGTTCCGACATAAAGTCAGACGCAAAAAACAGACTGAGCAGTTTCGGCTGCGTGACGCCACCAGCGCCGGCAAGTGAGTTTGGAGAAATGGTGGGGACGCATTGTCTGATATTCGATATCTCATGAGAAACGCAATGCACATGCTTCGCCAAGTTTCCTCCTTGTCACTGCACTTCTTTCTGCTCAACCATTAAGGGGGCGTATTTTCTTTGAATATGAAATGTACGACCGTCATGAAGACAACGCAAATCACATTCAGCTTACCATCGAGCAGTAGCACTTCCGGTTTAATGTTTTCATTGGTTCGTCTTGTGAGTGTTTCATTTGGGTTTTTTGTCCGGGTGGTCTACCTTTAGGATATTAGAACCAGGAAATTTGGTCTGGCCGGTTGCTTTTAGTTTCAGCTATAACTAATTTGCATGTCTACAATATTCTACTCCAAAGATTTCGTTCCCCCAGCAGCCAATGAAATGTACTAACTAAGATTTGCATTTATGAAGGACATGGTAGATTAAATGCATGTCTGTGCATGTCCTCTATAAAACAGGATTACTGTGAACAACGGTGGTACTGCTGTCCTCCACATACTTGCCTTCGGCTTTTTTGGCTGATGTGGTGCAATATGTTATCCGGTGTCCCAACTTTTTCGCTACTAGCCATTATCTGCATAGGTTAATGGCAACCTAACAACACAGAGTCTGCGAGCAACCCCCCTTGTTCATTGATAAGTCTACGGCAACAGAAAGTGTCTTTCGTGATCGATAAAAGCGCGCGATAAAACAATGCGTATAAGTAGTTGGGATATTTCCCGACGTGTGTGCAAGTTGCTGGTACCCACGCGTGATTAGGATGCAGGCTCACATTTGCAAGATATTTTGCAGGAGAACAGCACGCAGTCGTCGTGTAGTTTCGAATGCGCCGATCAAAGAATATTCGCACATCTTGGGAGCAAAAGAATCCTTAATTTGGGATGTGCGACTGATCCTTTTCGATCCTCTGTTTCAGCTGTTATGAAGTTGCCTGCTCCAACGCTTTCCGTAAGCTGCATGTCATTTCAAAACATGAACTTCTTACCAGCCTAAACCAAATATTTACTGTCTTCGACCAAATAACTGATTTCCTTCACCGAAGAGTCTGGCTTAAAAGGTCGCAGTTCGTGTAAAACACAAAATACAGTCAGAGTTAGGGCAAGAGAAAAGATTTCCACGCCTTCTTTAGTTTTAAAGCTGGATATATATGAATTACGCAAAAAAGCGAGAAAGAGAGTAGGCGAGATTGAAGGACTGAGGAACTATTTTACGTAGCATCCGTTTCGTGGAATATTTCCTTCAGGCCTGGAGAGTTGATTTTATTAGTAATTTTTCTGTAGTGATGCCTTTAAATTATACAACAACCTGACCCGAAATGTTTGGTTCGTGAGAATCTTCACAGAAGTAGTGTTAAAGATCTCTTCCCCAACATCTACTCCTCAACATGACCGTTGCAATGAATTTCTCAGTTCAATTTTTCTCCCTCTTCTCAGACTGTCATCCTAGCTTCTCAAACCGTCAATATGCTGCAGCAGTCAGACATCGCGTTAGATGCCACAATCGACCAAGGTTAAGGTGGGACTAGGTGCATAAATTGCTGCCGCTCAAACTGAATTTCTTCCTCAGTTTACACTTCTCCTCATGCTTCTTCTTCGTGTAAGGAGTTCCGTATTTGCGTGATCTATTTCATCATTTCCACTGTCTCTGCATCCCTTTATGCAAATATGGGCATTCTAAGATAATGGAGTGGTAGCAGTATCAAATATAGTACTTCAGCAGTGCCACGTCACCGCCAATCAACTCGAATCCCTTTCTTCGTATACGAGTGCCTTCTTTATATGCGATATTGCCCCCGGACGAGCATCAGCTGCAGAGTGCTTTCATCATGACCTCTGCTGGAAATATTTACCCTATCTCCCCAACCACTTCCATAATAAGCCGTTCTTGAGTGTCCTTGCTAAGAAATGCCATGCATTTATGCTCACAGCAGTGTTATATTCCCGTATACTTTCTCTGTCTTCCTGAATCCGTCCTTGACGTTTGTATAACCGCTACTTGTCCACATTCCGCAATGCACACAGCTCGACGTCTCAGTAATTTTCGCATCTACTTTATTACGGTCGATTGCGTTATTTCGGCCAGCAACGGCACATCTGCCGCGAAAGGGTGAGAAGGTATTTCTAGGAAAGTAAACGTCCGTGCTTTAGAATGCACGTACCACTCATGAGTTTAGAATTCAGAAATAGGGAAAAAATTCGTTCGCCCTCGCTGCTGAAAACAATAACACTTTAGAAAACCCAGGAATCTGCACCGAACAACGTGTTTCATCACATTGTCACCGCTTTTAAGGATACTACGAAGCTAAAAAAACTCTTCACCACATTATGGTTGCAATCTACTCTTCAAGGTTAATTACGAGTTATGGGGAATGGTTGTTCTTGTGGGCTTTTTAAACATCATCACATCCACTTGGAACCTAGTCGAAAACCCTTTTTCTGTAAGCTCTTTTCTGGTACAGCCTTCGCTTCAAATATTCGTAACGTTCCTGTTCATCAGAGTATGAAATATGATGTTCAATTGAAGGATGAAATGCTATGTTCACTGGACAGCGATGCAGAGTCATGATCAGTGTTATCGCACATTTCATTATGAATTTGGATTTCACTGGAACAAGAACGGACATCGAGGGACATACTGCTTTTTCCTTTTTTCCGGTGTCAATCTGTTTTTTCAATGCCACTGTGGATAAACGTTTTGCCGCTTTCGCTCCAAAAACACTTTTATCAGCGAGCCGCAGCATCAGCTTCTCGAATCTAGATGAAACACGATTTGATATCGGTCACCTGCTAAAAACATTCCCAGAGCCGAATATCGATTGCTGCAGAAAAGAACGGCAGGTCGATACCCTTAGATCACTGAAAACCTAGAGTGCACATACTCTAGCTCCAGGAAACCGGCAGTAAACAGCGATCTTTAGGTGCGTCTCATATCAAAGATAAAGCAGAATCATTTGGCAGCAAGATGGTGAAAAGTTGCAATTGCCACAACAGTGAGAAAACTGGGGTTTGGATCCGCGCTGGTCAAAGCACTTTTGGCCTCTACCTTTCTACCCTTTTGTAGGATGCTCAATATTGCTGTGAACCGTTTCCTGACAAAGTAATAGCGCCAACTCCTATTATTTCTAGGCAAACCTTCGACTTTCTGCTGCAAATCTTTGCCGTTCTGTCATGTCCATGCTTAACGTCAGTAGCGACTTGTTTGATGGGGCATCACAATAAATAGGGCAGTAGCTCAAATAACGGAAGGCTGAGGTTATGGTCTATGCTGCCTTCCGATCTTTTCGTTTACACCTCTCTTAAATTACTAAGATTCGGTCTTGATGCCAGCAAGAGACATGACTTTAGCCCTAAGCGATATAAGTATCGCTTATACCATTTTCAGAGGCTAGAACTTCTAATGACAAATGGAACAATGCGCAGTGACCTTCTGCTCACCTACGCAGATGTCTTGAGTCGATAATTTCCACCGAAGAGGATGAAGAAATAATTGTCGAATTTCATTTAATGTTCACATTTGGGAGCTGCTCTACAGTTTGCATAAACAATCGTGAGCACATTATTCACTATTATGTTCCGATTTAAGTGGCCACTAATATTTATCTTTATGATCATATTTACTTAAGTACCAGTGAAGAAATCCATTGTACCCATGGGAGTCAGTGCAAATACGGCTGATGAAGTTGATACGAAAAATCATGGAGATCACAGGGATCCAGAAAAATCCAGAGCATTCAGCTGCTCGGTTTCCAGGTTCACCAGCCCAGTTGGTAAAGTCAGGTCATAATGTAACACTATCGGACAGCCACTCTCGCCTGTCTACCAGTTCTACATTATGGGCGGGACTGCAAAGAGGTGCACGTGCCATGTGTGGCCCTTTTGAACGTCTATGACATATTCGTGATCATGAGCCGTTTGAATATTGTCGATCCCACGCTTGTGGTGGCGGCTGGGAGCGTGGAAAGGCGCACTGAGGAGAACGTGCGTCACCTACTCCCAAATGTCCCAGCTGTTCGGCGCGCTGCGTCGGCAGTGGAGTTGTAACGCATATCGGGCCTACCGTCAACGAACGAAGCTGCCCGAAGTGCGGCGCGTAGATGAAGACTTCGAAGTGCAAGTGCTCCTTTTCCTTGGACATGAGAAATGCAGCCCATTCTGTTGAAACTGTGATGATCGTCTGTGCTGGATGATGATATCATGTCTTTGCAGCGGTGCTGCATGGAGACCCTACTCAACGACGACGGCAACGGAGGCCGCTTGCAGAAGATAAGCAAGATGCGCAATCGTGTCAATTCGGCGTGAAAATGTTTTCGAGGATCGCTCCTGTCTATAGCGACAATACTACTGGTGACGTTCACGTGGTCACAACGTGCGCTACAAGACTAGCCGCTACAACACCGACCGGCATCGCTGAGCACATCGCCGTGAACTAGATGCCCATATGCGAACTCTGCATTTATACGTACAAGGGAGGCAGGTGCGCCACGGTTTCGTATCCGTGGCAGTGAACCTATCCGCTTGTTATCGCTGCTAGTTTTCGTGTTATCGCCTCGGCTAAGTGCATTCGTGCGTAATGTGGGTTTCATTTAGGTGCGAGAATATTCAGTCTTTCATGCGATGTAACTTGTAACGTTTGATGCAGATGTTAGACATTGTCGAAAGAGGGACTGCCAGTATGGTTCTCTTCGGAGTGCCGGACGGGACGTGAGCGACCCTCGAGGTATTGATCACTCAGTGGATTCGACCAGGCAGTGTGGTATTGAATATTTGTCATGTACAACGAATTTTCAGTGCATGATTATCCCCTCTGTATTGTGAGTTCTTTCGTCGCTGTTGTCTACTGCGCTTAAAATGAAGAATTAGTGTTAGGCTGCAGTATCGAAAGCGGATTCCACGTGGAAACTGGCAAAGGTACCAAAGATCATGCGAGGCTTTATTCTTTGCGCAGATTGGTCTTGCAGTAGAAACGTTCACTACAATACCACCTACCCCTTACATCCGAAAGCCACTGCTACTTTCCTTTAGACATGCCGATGTTTAACAACGCCTATGTGTAAATGCTCATCTTTGAGCCTTCATACCACTAGCTTATTTGTGAATTCGCTGATGTCGTCGAATGCGCCGTTTGATGTTCTTGCTTGAAGTGTGGCTGGGTTCATTCAGTTGGAAAGCTTCTGAGCGTGTAATAGCTGCCGGAATATACACTGACTGCATCGTTGCAGGTGAACCCACACGATCGTGCACAAGGCGAGCCCTTCTCCACCCATATGAACAATACTGAAGAGTGTGGAGCCGCACCAACAGGAAATTCAAGGCGAAGCTTGGGACGTCGGAAGCGAATTTCGAATGCCATGTCTCCGAATTCATCTTCCGCCACGTGGCCAAAAACGGCTCATCTCCTTGCTTGGTGGACACCGCTTGTTGTCACTGTTATTGTCGTTGTTATGACTGTTGCTGTTACCACTTTTGTCATCGTTATCGTTGTTGTCATCGCTGTTATTAAATGAAATTTCTCTTTTTGGCGACGGACGTGGCATACATCGAGTGACATCATTGGATTCATCGCAAAGAAGACGCCGCAGTGAGCGGGCACTGCTACAGACGCATTCCTTCACTCCCTCAATTCATAATTTGACATTCTGGATTCAGTGATTGCACAAAAATCCTGCGTCTTTGTTAGAATTCGCACAAAAATCCCGCACAAAATTCTGTTCCAGAGTTCCTGCGCGTTAATGTTCGCTTGGAGCTTGCAGAGTACGGTGGTGGTGTCTACTGAATGTAAGGCAAGTGCTCAGCTGCGTTCCTGGTTCTTGGCAGAGCTGTCGTCGCTCTATACGAGAGTGCCGGGTGGACCTCGTTCCTCGTCGCTTCTGATTTCGCCAACGTTGCCACAGGGTTTTGTGTGTTTAGTTAATGTAACGTGTACATCTGCAGAACAGTCCAATAAGTGGTGGATGTAAGTGTTGATACGTGTGCAGCTTTACATGATACCATGCCTGGGAGAGTAGCTGATGACGGTTGTGAGCACTAATTTGCGGCCAGCGAGGGCGCTTACGAGAGGTAGGGAGCCGCCACTGTTTTCATTAAGGGGATTAGAGGTCTTCTTGGTATAAATGGGTAGTTTGGTGCCTGCATGGTTTTCTGCAAAACCCTACTCGTGATTTGCTTTCGAGGATTTGCGTTTGGATATCCACACTTCAATCTTAATCATAAATAAATGCTTTACGACGTTATGAGAAGGATATGTTCCCTTCAAGGAGCGTGATTCAGTTCAGTAACTGAGTAAAATGCTTCTTCATACAACGATGAGGCAGTAAACTAAGAGAATATATTCGAAGAAAAGTAGAGAGACACCATCGAATCCTGGTGCAACTCCCCAAAAAAAGAGTAGAGAGATGTGGCTTTGATGTGGCTTTACGACAGTGCTTGATCGGATCAGGAAAAATCGATAAGTTGAGGAAAAATGAGTTTGCGTGTAAGGAAGTAATGCATGGTTCGAGCTTTGTCTGGCGTTAAGGCTACTGGGATGGGAGGTGAACGAGTGCCTGAAATCACGGGTGGTGGACCGGATGCCGCTGTCCATCAGAGTGCTTCTTATGTCAATTCTTGCATTCGAAGTCCCACATATCCACAGTTTTTTCTTATTCCCCAGCCTATGCGCTTCCCTTTGTGCCATAGGCTGGTCTCCCGCATTCGCCTACTTTTGTTCCTCGGAGCAGATATATTTCGAAGACTCAGTGAGAACCCAGTTGCGAGGAGCTCGGTAGATCACGACTGATGTTTTCATTCCTTCCTCATTAACGTTAACTATATTTTATTTTCATGTATCGGATGGTTTCACCGGTGAGATCGACAGAGTATGCGGTGCACATTCGAAGGTGGGCTTCAAAATCTTTTTAAATTCTTCTTTTCTTAATATTTAGCATGCACGATTGAATCTCGAGCATATGCTGCTTTGCTTAACAAGTAGTTTCCCACAGGCATCCCTTCTGAAGTATGGGAAGTGGACTAAACCTCTGCGCATTTCTCATAGCAGAGGGCCATCACTTAAAGTCTCTAAAAATCAGCGAACTCTAGAGAAGGAAGCAGGGGAGAGGACGGGAGGGGAGTGGGGGTGGGTGGAAACGTTGTTGGCAATAGTTTAGATTTTGCATATCTATGGGGCAACCATCGGGTTTTGATTCGCTGTCAACTCGAATAATAATCCCAGACATGTGTGCATCGAGATCCATTGAGGGGGAGCAGACTGACAAGTTTACCAGCCTTCCTGAGGTAAGCTGCTAAAAGTTAAAGCCATGAAGTTCTTTTTTAATTGAGGAAGGCAATAGATCGCAAAGATCAGCATTCAAAAAGGACGAGATCATCGGAAATCATCGTCTTATTTGCAGCTGCTCAAGCACCATTTTGTGCGTCAGTCGCTCTATTACCAAAATTCCTGATGAGTGCTGTCATGAGGTTGCGCTGCTACTGCATCAATCCCATCCTCTATATTGCGTCATCCGAAGTCTGCACACACTGCATTAACACTTAAGTGAGCACCTACACTTCTTTTGCGAGTTGTTTGCAAAAAGCGCAACAAGGGGACGCATTTGCCCTCACCCTCCTGTCCGTTGCCTGTTCGTCTGTTTAGCGTTTATCGCCCAAACCGGAAATATTATGCTGCAGCTGTTCGAAGACCGGCTCTTTCGTCGTGAAGAGATTGCAGAGGTGTAATCCCCTGCGTGGGTTGATATAATAATTTATCAGTAAGTTTGTACTCTACAAATAATTGTGTGATTCCGTCCTCCTCTTCCTATATGGGAGTGGGATTCGCGCAATCGAGTTGTGGAGAGAGTCGATGGCGAACTTTAGAGAAAAGAAGAAGCTGTTGAAGGTTTCTCCGAGAGCTTTGCCCGAACTGTTGCTCTGCAGATGTTTACAGCTCTTCTCTCCATCTGTTTTCTTTGTTATCTTCCGCAAGTTAATTGTTTTCTTCTAAATTGTCCCCTCGTCAAAACCACCAGTGATGTAACGGCTTGAGGATTTTAATAACAGCAGTTGTCTGATAAATGGACAAGCTCGAGAGTGCGCACCTTCAAGCATATGTGGAACTCAAGTCGGCTGTTCAAACATTGGTTTTTCGTGTTGTTCTCTGTGCAGTGAAGTTGCCGAGTGGACGAAATTATATAAAGAGCATATAGTGACAGCGCCTCAGCAAATCGCTCGCCGTTTGTTTCCTTGGTGAAAACTTTGTGAAATGTTGCACGACTTGAACTTCTACTGATTTCAGGCATACCAAGGACCTCTTTTGTATTTGTTCACGCGCTGACATAGGAGATGATCATTTGTAGTGGGACGTTGGATGCCGCTGAAGGCAAATATTCTTTTAGACCCATCAAAGACAAGCAGTACTCGGTGCTGGCGTTCAGCGAGTCAGCGATGCTCAGCCTAGCAGACTGGAAGAGCGCAAACTTTTCGGTGCGCATGCGCCGTGAAGACAACGAGAAGCAAGCAGCTGCAAATGAACCCAGACAGGTCCTCAGTTAACGCAATTGGAATAAATGATTTCAAATTAGGAGTGAGTGCGATCATCAGCACACAAGAGCGCTTGTTGCGAGATGGGTGTTCGGTGAGTCATCTATGAAAGGTATTGCAAAAGATACCGGCGTGGGACGTTGCGCGGATTGACTGTGAGGTGTCGGGATCTTGTTCGAGAAGAACATCATACGGCGAATGAGCAGTTAAATTTAATGCAGAAGAAAATTTACACATCGCACAGCAGCCGTGCGTGTTCATTAACAGACCGTGGCGGACGTTAAAAAGATTCGCTGCATTCGTCAGCGAATTAACGCTAAGTTCCCACCTCTGTTTCCTTGTGTTATGTTGCTCTTCTGAGGGAGGAATTGAAGAAAACGTTCGTTGTAGCGCGAGTCGAGGTGACATTTCTTTTCGCAGCAGTCATTCCTTTTCTGTCACTAACTTCTCTGTGTTGTCAATGAGCGGCTTGTTATAAATGGAAGTGATGGCTGTCGTTAAAAGTGATTACTGCTCAGTACTTCTCAAAGGTTTCGTTTGTAACAGTGAAAAATTTCTGATGGGAAGGGAGTTTGGTACAAACATGATGCATGGAAAGAGTAGTTTGCAAACATCCCAAGTTCCGAAGGAAAGAAACATTTTGGTGAGTATTTTCGGGAAGATTTAACTCAAGTAGTCGACCACAGAGTATTATTTAAGATATGCTCAATTTTGAGTTATCGACGTTTGAAGGTTGCTAGACACCAGAGCGCCGCAAAGCAGCAACGAAATAGGAGGCCTTAAAGGACAGTTTCTGATCTCTTTTCTGGGATTGTAAACTCCCAGAAAATACTCGTATAGAGGGGGATTTTTTGAATTCGAATAGCATTTGGGATCGAACGAAGCATGAAACAAGTACATTAGTTCAAAGTCTAGAAAGGTTTCCGTCTCCCTTCTTGAAATCATCAAACTATGGAGATAACAAGAATGAATTCGAAAGTCGAGGGCAAGCTCATCCTCCTACTCTCCATCCTTTGTTTTTGCCCGTTGAGCAGCCACCAGTTAGGAGTGTCTGAAACATTTGCAGTCTCATTCTGTGCAGATTTAATAGATTTCTAAGGAATAGTTGGGTGGGCGACGAAGACATAGATAATTTTTCTGGCAGGATTTAAAATATCTCCATGAAAGCTTTCCACACCTTCGGATCCTCAACTGCGGTCACAGCAAAGTGCAGATATTTGAGGATGTGAACAGTTGTGCGTTGAAGATTTCTTAAGTACTAACGCAGAAGGACATAATGTAATAGGTACGCTGACTTTTCATTTCCTGCTGGATCTGGTGCTCATTTCCTCATTTCCTTTTCAGAGCATAGGTTTTCTTATTGCTTTCCTCCATGCATAGACGGTCGCATGTGGAGACAAATTGTAGTTTCCCACGTTCACAATTCGTTGTTGACTCGCGGTACTGTCGGTGAATGTTCAAGGTGCAGAGTTTCAGAGTTATGGAGCAGGGTCGGAATATGGGTCGGTAGCGAGACAGGAAGCGCGCAGGAAGAAATATGGCCATCAGATGCAAAAGTTTCACATCGATGCGCAACCATGGCAACTGTCTATCAGATATGAGAGTAAGTTTCCACTGTCTCATCATCGGGATGGATCTTCTTGCAATTCTCTAATTTGTCACATGAGTTGTTCTAAAAATGAAAGTATGACTGCTGTATAACGTTTTATTGTGCTCCGTTATGTTTGTATTGATTGCCACTGCAACTGAAAATATCGAATATTTCTTCTTTCATAGCAGCGTTGAACAGCTCTTTGTGCCCTTTGGTTGGAGTGAAAAAGCGCTAAGGGTGGAGGGATATGACGCTGCGGGCTCAGATTTAATGCATTGCATAGGAGATTGATCCCCATATCTTAGTGTTAAATTCGTCAGCAATCGAGCACAGTCTGCAGCAAAGTCCGATATTCGATTAGAATTTAAATTTAACTCCTAACATATCCCTAGTTGAGCATGAAGTCGCCTCATGGTCTAATCATAATGTAGATGTATCAATGTTCACATCACCACCTCTGGTAGTAAAAGTTAAAGTATTTCTCAACTTATTCTGGCTTGAAGTCACGCTCTGCTGCACCCAGAGGGATCAGATTGCATAAATGCTGCTTTTGCACTTATGTCCGTTTAAGAGGCAATTCAAACCGTACTGCCTTTCAATTTCGCCTGACATTCTGATCAGGCATTAAAGTTACATATTTTCAACGAAAGAAGGTCGTTCCACAGATTTTTTCGTCGTTCCCGTTAGCTGCGCCAGACTTTTCAGCGTTTAAATCTAGTGCAAAGCAAGTACGCAATGCCAGTAACTTCCATGTTCTACTGATTTCGGCTGTATCGTTTACAGGTCACCTCTGAAACGTTTTGTGACCAACTGTTATATGTAAAAGTTGCATGTCTGGGTCAGCTTTCTCAATTTTGCTCGTCAGGCTGTTTTTTTGCCTGCAAGTATTCGCTGAGGCCTGCAGAACACGGCACAAAAGCACCGCTTCATTAGAATATGTTTATAAGCTTAATGCTGTGATGGGCATTTATATCAGTAGGTATTTTGTGAGAGGAATCTTTTCGATGGCAAAAAAGGCTTCGAAAAAACGGAAGATATAGTTGTCCCGCTAACGTAGGGGAGGAAGACGGATTGAACTTCAGAAGTTTGCAGTCCTATCTTCTCCTTCCTTCTCTGTTACTATCATTTCTGCTTACCCACCAAACTCACCGGTTGCCACGATCTCTAAGGTCAGTCCCAAATAATACGTTTATTTGAAAGAAGGCGACCAGTTCTACAGCTCTGCAAACGGACGCTAGTTTCTGCTCGACATGCAACTTTTTGCAATGCCTGCTTGTGGAGAATTCATCTGGCGGAATTGTATTGAAAAGCTCTTCCGCGATGTGGACAATACGTTGTAAATTGATCATAGCACATGCTGCTCTTGAGTTGCAGTTACGGCACTTGGTGTTATGTTCGTTTTGGCGGTGTCGTTTTATATGACGCCTTTCATAACATGGATATTCCTCCTTTATATTACTGTCGACACAGAAATTCCTTTTTGCTTCCTCTCTAATCAATGAACTCCTCTTCTCATAAAAAACGACATTTGCCAAGTTGCTTTGAAAGTTATGTTCCATTCGAAGAACGGACCTGCTTTATTATAGTTTCGCTCATTTGCAGACGGGAAGGAGAGAAAGTTTCGAGGGGTTCGCGGTGGTGGAGTGGGGGAGCACGCCGACTACTGGGTGCTCCTTCATCAGAGCGGCCGCGTTGAAGCTGTAAAGGTCAGTGGTTGGTATAGATTGCTTCCCACCGCCAATCTCTCGTTGGATGAGGAAAGTTTGCAACGGTTTGTCTCTTTAGTCTCTTGTTCATTAGTACGTTGGCTACTTCTCACTAATGTTATTCATTCGGAACATAATGCCGACGGTATTCGTGAACACTTAAAGCATGATTCAGAGGTTTAGAACGCCAAGAAACTGCAGCACCATTTTTATTGGCTTTTCGTTTGCTTTCTCCGCTCCAACCACGGCGCCGCAGCACTTACTCGCGGTATAATGCGTCGTCGCCTATGAAGTCATGTATATCGCATTTAGTTCATAATGTATGTAATCCAGAGTGACCCATAGACATTTGAAGTATGAAATTTCCATGGAGTACGCAGTTTGAAGGGGTGGGGAGGGATTGAGGTGAGGTGAAACGAAGCGAAAACTCCTTATCGTTTTGTATTAAATCTCACGCAGAAAGAGTGCTTTTGAGCTGCTTGGTCAGAATTGACTGCAAAATGTTTACCAGTGCTTCTCACACTGTGGTTAACATTGGGCGCAGCTGCGTGGCGCGGAGTTAATTCCCGCTAGAGTTGATCTGAAATGGCAGCACGCTCACCTGTAGAATGTTCACACACAGGTAGTTATCCCTTCACTCTGACTGATTAATATCTATCATTGCCTGTAGCAAAAATTCCACTTCAACTTTCAGTCGATGTCGCGAGATTGATTTCGCGGCTCTTAGGGCGAAACTGATGCGGCGATCGAAGGGAGCTAGCGATTTCGATGGTGAGGTAAGCTAATCAGGTTCGTTTCTCCGTTTCGTTTGTTAATGCAGATTGCTAGAGCAGATCCTTATCGAACCGAGGGGAAAAGTGCTTGTGCGGTTATAATTAACACTTCTCAGTGGTTTGGACTGATGTGATTTCGCCGATAAATTTACCCTAGTGGAGAAATAATCGAGAAAGCGAGGATATATAGTTCGCAATTCTTCAGCAGAAATTTTGAAAATACGGCCCGATTCTGTGCGGTTCGTTGACATATTTACCTGCGTGTCTCTCTGTATGACCGTTCCCACTGTGGAACTACTGGAATTCCCTGATTGTGTGCACGTAATAGATTAGTTTCTTACCACACACTCAGGCGA
The DNA here is from genome assembly GCA_037576465.1 of Parascaris univalens. Lineage (NCBI taxonomy): Eukaryota > Metazoa > Nematoda > Chromadorea > Rhabditida > Ascarididae > Parascaris > Parascaris univalens. Next base: position 185,163,839 of record CM075173.1, on the reverse strand, counting down.
CTTCATTAATTCCGGAGAAAATTATAAACATTTAAATGTGCGAACAAGTCGCACGGATGTTGGATATTTTCTTTTTGCGCAGGTTGGATAAATGAAACAATTTTGTAATCGTTCGAATAGTTGTATCTTGTAAGATCTGAATACATCACCCTGTGATGGATTGCATGCCAGGCTTGCGGTAGGGAGGATGGTTTTTCGGATGGATATAATTTGCGATGGAATATAGTTATATCGCTGTTCTATAGCACTAGCTTCCTTCAAGCTGGATACGCAGGAAGCTCTTCTGTTACTGACCGATCACAGTCGATTTTTTAAGCAATACTAGAGTGTGTTACACATATCCACGTGTGACACTTTCCTACATTTTACGCAAAATAGTTCTCAAATTTTGTCTATCCACGACTGAGAGATGACATAGGAGAAATTAGGGAAAAGCCCAACAGTGTACGCGCCGCAACGGTACGCCATGCATCTTTTCTAACTGACCACTTCGCTGACCAGGTCACAGAAAGACTATGGTCTAATTAATACAAAAGAGGCTCGGGCCCTCGGCGCTCCGAAACGCAGAAGACGAAGAAATGGATAAAGGATTCGCGACTTCGAGGCTCGGGGGAACAGAAGTCGAACTACTGAATCGCAGACCATGGAGAGAAATCGATGTAATGGCTAACAGACGCTTGGAATAAAAGCAGAGCAGGAAGCAATGAATTCGCCGCTGGGAAGAACAGAAGACATAGAAATATGTAAAAAGTTGAATATTCGACATAACGAGGACGGAAGTGCAAAATAGGTGACGATGTTCTGTATAACACTGGTTCTTGTTACCTTTCTAAACGTCCATAACAAGGTAACCAATTTTATGGAGAATTGATGCAGAAGGGAGGCTGCCGCTCACATTGAACCCTCTCCTTTTCATTGCGTTTACAATAAAATTAGCCTCATTTGAAGAACAACTGATGCGCAAACGCGAATTACACTTATCCGCATATCACACATTTGTGAGTATCGTACGGAAGGGCCTCAACAAAAAGCAGGATAAAATCCCTTCATGCGGAGGTGAGGCCTCACTTCCCACTCTTATCTTTTGCTCTGCTTCAATTTTTGATTGATTTTTCTATGATTCGTTCATTAAAAAAATCAATTCGTGCTGGAACAGATATTTTTTTCTGCTACGATTAGGCCTAGCGGGCATCTGTTTCGCTCTTTTAATAGCACTTTCAAAGCTCTATCGACTGGTGAATAATCAATTGTAGTTCGGAAGAAAAGTTGAAGACCGATTCGAGCGGCCGGGATTCCCGAAATTTGGATTTTTGCGAATTTCGAGGTCCTCGTCCTCCACCGCTATTTCATATCAGTTTAGACGGTCTTTTGGTTCTTATCTGTTCCATATATGCAATACTGCGAAAGATAACAGTGGGAAGTAAAAATGCAGGAAAAAAACACAAACTGAAGGTGTTGGCCGCACGTAGAAGCGAGAAACCGAACCTACCAACTCTACATTCCTTATTTCGTTATCAAATTCAAGATAAGAGCGCTTCGGCTCTCTCCTTGACCCCTACTTTCATCGGCGTGCACTAGTTGTTATGGAGATAGCTGTTTCTAATGATCTCAAGAGCAGGGGAAACGAAGTTCGCCAAAAATTTGAAAACTGCGAGGACGAGTCGATGACAGGCACGATGGCGTGTGTGCGTCTGGAATTTCGCAGAAAAATGTTACGCCCATTTTAGCAAAAGATCCAAAATATCCAGGAAACCATGGATTTGAGAAGAACCGCATTCGTACCATTTAACTACTTGCCGAATAAGATGAAAATCGCTGGTTAAGTTGAAAAGAGTAGTTGCAGCGAGAAAAGAGATATAAAAATTTGGAAGGGGTAAAAATGTTTTCAACTTGGCAACTTTTTTATGCCTCCCAAATTTTTGATGGATCTGATTAGCCACTTCTGGTCTGCGACAGGAAAATTTCATCCAAATTACCGCATAAACAACCGAGGTATGAGCAGAAAATGGTTTTCCGATTGGGCAACGGATAACTCCGCCTGATTAGCAAGTATCCGCAAATTTTCTTCGCCACCACCTAAGATGCATTATTGCAAAGAGGTCCTGAAAAAATTTCATCAAGAACTGCAAAAAATTAAATTAAAATTAAGACTTCCGGATTGTTCCCCACACTTTGCAACATTTTCCGGAAAACTTTCCATATTCAGGATTTTTTTCCCAAGTTCGCATATTGCCGGTAACATGCCCACATGATTGCACATGTAATGCAAAAAACGCGAAAGCGTTGCGCGAAATACACAAAAGATATCTTCGAAAATCCATGACTATGGAAGGTCCATATTATCGGAGATATCTCTGTCCGCAAACGCACGACATCCACCAAAAACTATATGTGCCATATCCAGGGAATCCCCAACGTTTTAAAGAAAAAATGCCCGCGAGATAACGCGAGTAAAGAGGTTCGTATAGAGGGCGCGGTGTTGTGACAGTTGGAATTCGAATCGTTCGAATAAGACTCAACTATATGAAAAGATTCTATAGAGGGGCGGGCTACTGATTGTGGAAAGTTAGAGCGATGTACAAGAGTGCCGAGACATTTTTTTTTCTTCTGGAGAGCGTGGACCTAACCAGTGGATCGTGAATTCTACAGTGAGTCGTGAAAAATATTGCGGTAAAAGTCTTTTTGCTCATATTTTACCAAAAACGTTAAACAAATAGAGTATAGTTTCTGAGAGGTTATTATTAGTTTGGTTGTGCCGCCGTAGCAGTTTCAGATGGTCAGTGAAAGTAACGTTAGCAATGGCGATGTCCACGGCGGTGAAAGCGGTCGTATGAGCAACTCGAGCAACCGTTCTGAAACTGTTAGTGAGCATTTGATCGAAGGGTTTTCTCATAAGTCACATACATAACCATTTATGAGCAGTGCTCTGTCTATACTTTCCTTGACGTATGCGAGCGATGAAGCTTCATCTCATCCCACCGGCAGAGCTTCGTGTCTTACGTGCTACGTATATATAGGACAATTCTTGTTGAGAGGGTCAAAGTGTCGTCTTCGAGGTTCATTAACGAGGTGCCGCTTTCCAATTATCCTATCTCCTCACTGCCAAAACGGATGTTTGATGAGAATCTTCAGGTGTGTTCAAACGTGTCAAAGTGACTTTTCCGGATATTTAGTTTCACTTTCACTCGCTGGGTGTGACTTGGATCGGAATGGTTGGAATTTCATTTGCTTTCTTTCGCAACTCTTGACTCATGAGCCATAGGGTTTCGAACTTTTCACCATTTACATATAGGAGCCAAAATTTCGGTAAAGGAAACTCGTCGGCATAATTTATCTATGTGAATTTCTATGAAACGTCATTAATTGGGCACAGTGAGGTCGCTGAGAGGTGGTAATAAAAACAGCATCATCAAATGGGAGTCTCTGATGCAAATTGCGGCTAAAGTTGCTGATTGCACATCTTCTTGAGCGTCGCTGTTTGTCTGCTATTGTCGCTCTGCCAGTTTTTGTTAGTTTTCCGTTTTTGATAGGTGCAGCTGTAATATTGAACATATTTAGAAGGGAAAGATGAGGAAGCCACATAAAAATGAAGGGAAGATGACGAAGGATGTGGGTGAGGTGGTAAAATATGACAGCGATGATGGCGACGAAGAGGGTCGAGAATTCGACTATATAAGCGACAACACTTCTGACAGCGAGTGAGCGTGTTGTTTCTTTTTTTATCCCTGAGTAGTCGGTCGATAGTAAAACTTTGAAAGCGATATAGTTAATGGCGCAGCCGATGTACAAGAACTTCTCGAGTTAGTGTTATGTTCTTTGCCTTTTATTTAGTGGGACTGTTTTTAAGCAGTATAGTAGTTTCTTTTTGGAAATGTTTTCACAGGCTTGGATTTTCCGACATATTTAGCATGTCACACGCTAAAGGCCATATTCTTTTTTTTGGGAGCACGATGGAACCTTTGCTCTGACGAGCACATTCTAGGGCTGGCGCATCTGTGTAAATTCTGCCTAGACGCATCTCTGTGAATTCTGCTTCGATTATGGACACGCAGATGTTATTTTTATCAGCAGATTGCTTTCCACACTCTAGCAGATAATTTTTACAAGTCGACGGTGCATTGGCGGCGTTCAACAGAATTACTAAAAGGGAAAATTGTCAATGGCATCCCATTCCCAAGCATCGTTTCAGTCATCATTGGAGGCAGAAAATGAGGTTTTTAGGATGTAAAGGAAAAACGGGTTTTAACATTTAACAGTTAGTATTTGGCGATAGAAAAAGGCCAACAGCATTTGCTTCTTGCCCTTACTGCCGTTTGGCGCCGAGGACATTATTAACATCAACGCCGCGACGCTAACTGGTCGTTAAGCCTGGCCTCATTGGAATGGTCAAAGTCGCTGGTTCCAAAGGCAGTCAGTTCAGTGAAGGAGTGATGTTAGCTGCGGTAATTTGTATCACGAAACACTTCCGGCCTATTTCGCCACCACATCTTTAGCATTTCTGATCCATTCCATGGTCTCGGTCTTTGGAATTTTTCATTCCACTTCGTTTGCTTTCTGCTACAAAGTATTTGGCTTTCTGCGCAAACTAATAGGTCTGTGGAAATCGATGGAAACGCGATTGTGCTGATTAGCTTGCCACTTTCATGTAAAATCACTTTCTAAGTGCTTCCTGGATGGCGCTAAAGTTCGTTCCCAAATGAGATTAAGGTGGAAACTCTTGGAGCTCTCTAATTGAATCGCAGACAGTCCCAAAAAATTTGCACTTCCATGGGCTTAGCATCAGCTCCTATGGACGCCTCACGGCTAACTCTCTCTTATGCTTTTATTTCGTAGCTTTCACATTCTCAGAATAAATTCTCTGCATCCGTAACCTTTCGGGAGCGACAAGAGAGCCGAGCCCTCTCGATTTGTATTATCAACGTCATATGTTGAATGTGACTTTGCAGCGGGGACGTGAACAAAATGGAGCTTAAGGTCGATGAGGCGATGGTGGCAGTTGCCGACGAGAAGGGTCTAAGGGAAATGATTGAAGGTGGACTCTCCGAATCGGATGGCAGTGACGATGATGTTGACACGAATAGTAAGGGTTAAAATTTGAAAGGGTGGCAGAGCGGAAGTTACAGAAAGCAAGGATGGTTCCAGTAATAGCTTTACGCTTCATGAAAAGCTGTTTATTCATTACGCTGTTATAACACTGTCTTCTAAACTGTGTTTGAGCCGCGATGCGTCAGCGTGAGCTCGACTTGAAGTCTTTTCACATTTCGCTTCAGCATTCAAAAAACGGGATCGGAAGCACGGTACTTCAAAACAGTTTGCTGAGTGACGCCAAGAATGTGCCAAATAGTTTGGTGAGATTGCATCTCATTTTGAAGCAAACCATAAGCCTTATACAGAAATCTGGCTGCTCCTTACTTGAGCTGCATCAGGTTTTATGTGATCACGTCCTGCAAATCTGTAAGTATTTCATCTGTTTTCTAAGGTGATAGAAGTTATTTTTGTTATGCTTCTGAAATGTGATTTGCACGTATCGCAGTATGTTGAGCTGACACTCACATATAGAATAAACAAGTGAAAAATGCTCGAGCAAGCAGTTGCTCCAAAACCCGCAGTTTCATTCCAATTTCTACTTACAAGATCTTTTTTAGTTCCAAGATCGAAGTTGTCGGTCGGATGTGGACTTTTGTATCCCTCCCTGTTTGTTCAAGATGACCATCTTTTTTCAGTATTCTTATTGGGATATCTGCATCTTATTCCTGCTATTCTTGTTCTAATGCTATATTCTACATTACTGAAGTAGTCAAGTAAAGGCCGTCGCTATTTCTGAAACGCCTTCTGAAATAATCGTGATTGATTGAGGCATTTCACCTAGCTCCCAGATTGTAGTTGCGTATCCTCGTTGCAACAAAAATGTCTTTTCAACCTGATGAATTCGATCGTTAAAGTCGATTTATGCTTGACACATTCGGCACGATCTGAAGTTTTTTCTGAGCTTTGGTTACTATAGGTTTGTCATTGTGGAACGCGCCCTATTCCACTTGGTTTCCGACATTAGAGCATTCTCTTAAGGACTTTTGTTGCAGCTACCAACCAGATGAACTTTTCTACGTCTACTATATTTAGTGTACTGGGCATCCTTTGTGTACCGGAAATGTTATCGCAGTCGCCATTTCAAACATTTTTTTAGATTTTGGTCGAATATAAACGCTTTCGGACAGAAAATCTGATAACGGTTTAGGCGATTTTCTACCATTATTCTTTGAAATCTCGGATGCGTATGTCGAACGAGTCCTTCCACCGACTTTATCTTTCGATTCCAGTCAAAGTCGGTACAACGCAAGCGAGAAACACGGATTAATACTTTATAGGATTGTAGGGTGCTCTACAATCATTGAAACCTTGCATTTCTCAATATTTGAGATTGTCATCTACTGCCTAATTATCTCTCCTTCAAGTCATCGTTGAATGGAAACGATAGTAAGCACATTTTCCAGCATTCATGTATAATAACGTGTTTCAGTGAGGAGGTTGTTGAAGCTTGATGCTAAGGATGAAGATGAGGAGATTGGATCGCTAAAGGATAACGAGGAGAGAGGTAAGAAAAGAGCGTTGTTGTTTTGCAGTCGCCTAGAAACCGGAAAAAGAAACATTACGTTTAATATTTCACTGCTTAATGGTATAGATAGGCATAAAGGTTTGGCCAGTTGGTGAACTCATTTTGTCGTACGAGTGCTGTGTTTCAGAACTTCATTTCTTTTCTGTGCTCTATCGACATTTCCCTTTTTTTATTTCGCAACGGTTCTATTTCTGTTCTACTATTATGCGTCGATCGATTATACTCGTTGCAAAGGTACTTTCAAGGAAGGATGTTTCATATGTCATTTTCAACGGCTATATGGTTTATCAAATATGCACGAGTCATGAAAGGACTGTATTTTCGAAGTTCCTAGCGTCCAGCATCGCACCTTTGAAGTATAAGCACCTGCTTCCATGTAAAATCATATCCTTTTCTTTACAACAGATCAAATCGTTCATGTATACCAAAGTGTTTCACAACAGCCGTAATCTTCCCTGCGGTGTCGTGAGTCCTTATCGCTTGCTTGATTGTGGCCCACGTTGCCTTTTCCAATCTTGTCAGCGTTATTGTTGTTTTCACTCTTAAGAAAAAGACTGCATAATAGCCTTTTATGTAATCGCTTCACCTGATCATCTTGGCACTAGGTATGTTGTTTTGCATGTCATATACGAGCTTCATTCATGTTATTTCCAAAAATGCAATCTTTACAGGTTCTTCAAATAGTGATTCGGATGATCCGGACAAAGGAATGACGTCGGCTCTTTTCCTTCCTTTGGTAACCGTTATATTTCAGCATTTCTTGATAGCTCACTATCACATTTAATGGTGGATTGAAGCTGGTGTTTTCACCAAGGAAGCTGATATATATTTTATAATACTCTCGAGATCTGCTTTATCGGGGTGGATATGTATCGTTGTTGCTTCTCGTGAACCATTGTTGCTGAAAAATTGCTGATTTGGCCTGACGTTTGAAAAATTTGACGTCAACGGTGGCAGGGTCGTGAGCTTATTTCTTCACTTTAGTTTCTTTTTTAGGATGCAGGGGAGAGGGCTCGAAGGTGGGCGCGTGTATGAATGTATATTAAAGAGTGTGATACAGCTTGACTTCCGTGTTTGCCTTCATGAGATGGCTGTGGGCAGCTGTCGAGAGGATGATTCCAACGCTTTATGTTCACTTAGAAATTTTTGCGTTCCCGTACTACCACCTCATTATTGCTTGATATTGCTGGCTTCATCCTGAGGTGGTCATTTCCGCAGAAGGCTGCTGTGTTGGTTCGTGAAATTCATTTCTTCTGAGCAAGGAACCCAGCTGGACTCACATCCAGTTACAGGGATCAGCATTCAGGAGGTATCATCGATATGAAAGTTTAAGTAACATTTCAGCTCACCACAGCTTCTCCCTCAGTGGATTTTTATTTGCGTGTAACGCAGCATTGTTGTTGCCCAAAACGAATCGATGATAGGGTGCATTAGTTGACCACTTCGCCGTCTTCTTTGGGAATTGACGATTTGTTTGTTAAGATAGGTGCGTTTCAGAAGGTGCCGATCAAGGAGAGACCTACGAAGGTTCGAGTAAAACGTCGCTTTCAAGAAACACTGACTGGAAACATCGACACCGGAAACTTCGTTCAATTGTGGGTGCTTTCATTATTACGACTGAAGGTTTCGTGAATGTCTCCCGATGTATGAGTTCACCCTAGCCGTACTGCGTAGCAAATGGAGCCTATCATTTGCACAATCTGCGGGATCCAGCGAAAATTTCAACATAAATACTGTTTTTGTTCTGTTGATTTATTTGTCGTAGATCTCTTAGAATCGCTCCAAAGAATGCTGTCTACTGTGGGTCCAAAGGCACTGAAATCTTTATCTTGAGGCCTACCTTAGTGAGGATTATGTCCGGGATCTTTTAAAGTGCTCTGAGTTCTACTCGAAATGTCGTTTTCTCCTTGTATTAAGTTCATGCGCTAATTGTTGATATCCTCCACATGAGTCCAAGAAATGCTGGGTGCTGGTCAGCGTTATGTTTTGGCTGTTGTGGAGGACCACTCGCTAAAACTTTCAAGCTGTACCTTTTCATGCTTCCAATTAACGCAGTACACTTTTTACACAACAGTCCATGTTGGTGCACTGCACTCAATCGACTAGTGTGGAGAGTGCGTAGCATTCAAGCATTCTGCCAAGTTTGCACTGTGTGCTCAGCGTCTTTATGGATTCCCTCTGGTTTTCGCTTTCTGGATATGAGAGGTGGTCTAACGCATTTTTGTGATTTGCAGTACATTTAGCTCTGTCTGAAGCTTTTCATAGTACTGGCCTTACTGGTTTTCTATTTTCATCCCATAGACCATTTATAAAACCATAAATTAGTTTTTTTTTTAATTTCCTGCTATGTGCTCTGATTCCACCGGTGAAGCTTTCGATAGGTGAAACTAGAACGAGGTAGATTAACTAATCAAGGACAGTTCACGACTTCAGACTCTGGAATATGGATATTAAAATCTGAATCTTTGACACTTATGGACTGCTGAGTAGGAACTGTAAGCAAAGATCGAATTCTGATGCAACTGTGGTGTAACTTCAGAGAAAAACCAGTCGTACATTGCATGTCGTGAGCATTAGCAGTTTGTTGTGACATCCTGGACGGTTGAACGTGAAAGTTGTGAGGCTGAGGGTAAAGCTGGTGTCTAAATCAGATGTTGAGGCGACAAGTTGGCAGATATGCGCATACGGGTGCATGTATCATTGCAGCAAAGCTGGACGATGTGATCCACAAATTGGTACGTCTCCCACAAGCGACGATTCCTCCCGTCAAACCATTCATCGAGAATACCGTCAGAGCACTCAGTTGCTTTGAACGTGTGACTGAGGTGGTAAGGCTGCAGTGGCAAATACGAGGTCGTTCAAGGTCTAAAGAACCGAGCACCAAATTTCACACCTGACTTTCCAGCTGATAAAAGGCCGTAAAGCTAAATTTCCCTGTGCTAACTGCTATGGATGCGATCCGTGGTACTTGAACAGAAAGTTTCAACCTTTAGGAGCATAAGCTCCGATCTATCCTTCGATGGGATGGGAGGAATTTTAAAACGGGAGTTGTAACAAGCTGCTGCTGCGTTGTAGGAAATTAGATTTTGTGAATTAAACTGTTTGTGTCTGCAACATGTATGCGTTTTTTCCATTCACGCAGTATCCCAGCCAGGAAATTCTTGTTGAAACCGTAACAAGAAAGGGAATTTGAAACATGTTCTGCGATCTGCTTGCTTTCAAATAAAACAATTCATTTACTGCCCTCAAAATAGCAATCCACTTATTACTTTTCACTGCTTAGACGACTACATTCGCGTATGTTTGCTACATTCGGCATATTCCCTCACGTTAGAATCGTACTGGCAGATAAAAACATGTAATAAAAGACGCGCCATGATTGAAGTGGATGCACTCAGCTGTAACAGTCACCTAGAAATGGTTCACTTTTTCCACTGCAACAATACGTTTGACCCAGCGAGCATCCGCTCGGAATGTTACCTTCAACACGCATTTGATAGGTAAGCAGTGGCTATGTTTACGATGAGGCAACTGTGATTAGTGCAGAAATATTCTATACCAATTTTTTAGAGAATTGCTCTGTGGTTGCAGTGGTCCTGAAGGTGAGGGGATATCGGTTAGGAGATAAAGTGAGCAGCCAGGAGAAGCAGGGAGAGGAGAGATGTAGTATCCACAAGCCTTTAATGTGTTACGACTATACTTTTCGCACTTCCAATTAGCTCACCTCAATAACGAAATTTCGAGACTCGTATAGACACTGCTGCTACTTATATGGAAAGATGCCAGCCCCAAGCCGCTTTTTTGATGTATACTCCACTTAAAGAGTTCTCTCCTTCGTAGTCCCCTGGATAGAAAAAAGTTGAACTTAAGCGTCCCCTCATTAAACCATTCTTGCATCATGCGATACCTGAATGAATTTTTTGCTTCATCAAAGATTGGTGTACTAGGAGCATAGGTCTCTGGCTTAAGGTTATTGACGGTCGTGCATGCTGTTACTTTCCTTGGTTGTTTCACTCCAATAGCTCCATTAACCCATGATCATTGGCAAAGGAGTCAAGTGGCGGATTTCAAATTTGCCCATTCCTGGAGACGCTTTTCTTCAGCTTCTCCGCTCAACGCTTCACCACTACTCGTCTGAGGTTATCTACCGTTCCCCTTGATGTTATGTGATATTAGATTGTGCACCATTGCCACGTTACTGAGTGAAATCGTTCTGCGGGACTCAGCTGAGGGTCGACATATGTGACGAGAGCAGTCGGTATCCGAATGAAATATGACCGGAAATGGAGGAATACAGAGAGGGGGACATGTCAGAGTGGTGAAATCAAAAGCGTCCGAGAAGTGGCGTTTCATATTCCAGCAGGTGCTGTTAACAGTGATCACTGTTGCACCATTACAAAACTGGATGGAACGAAGAGGGAATAATTTGCTGTCAACGTTTTCGTAAGTGCAGTTAAAGAAGTCGTCGAAAACACTGCTGTTACGTTACAGTGCAATGCAGTTTGCTGGCACGATTGACCCTCACTTCATTTCGCACGGGAACGCGCTAATGCGTATTGTCGCGTAAACGGCGCTGATGGGACGACATCTGAGCGGATCCCGAAAGAAAACAACTGATCCAGAGGACGAATGAACAGCGCTTCAACTGTTTTCTACGTCTGCTACGTCAAGTTTATGTCACATTATCAGAAGTGCGCTGGGGATGTACTCGAGGTTTGAAAAATCTAAAAATTACAGCCGTAATGCATAGCCATAGAATAAGTCACATGACGAAATCCAAAGCCACGCTACTATTAAAGTAGCAAAGTGGATTGCCGGAATCGCAAAATGGACAGATGATCTTCCGGATTGGAAGACACTCTGCAGTCCATAGGCTCTGATGGCGAAACACGTATGCTCCGCACTGCTGTACTGCTGGCTGTTTTTAATACACCTTCTAATAGCATCGCAAAAGGCACAGCCATCGAGTCACATCGCTCCAACTGATCATAGCTGAACCCACGCATTTTCTGGTAGATGGTACTAGACGTTTCTTCGGACGCAAGAAATGATAAGGAGCTTTTCGATGTTTGAACGGCGGAATGCTTCAGCGCTACTTGCTTCGATCGCTCGACTGGGACTCTAAAAGATCGGTCTCGTTTCGCTTTCATAAGTTAGAACAATTTTTTACGGAAAGTTGGCATACCTACTACACTAATCTCATCTTTGCACATGACGTTCGCAATAACGCTGAAGTGGACAAAGGTAAAAATCATTTAGCAATCAGTGGCCCCTACATCAAAGTAAGCGAAACAAAATACCTTCGTCGAGAGCGCATCGACGAATATGTCTGAAAAGGCTCAGAAGGAGGAGTAGTCGGGACATGAGTACATACGATTTATGTGACTCTCAGGTTGAAATTATTAACCCATTTTGTGTCAGTCTTCCACAGAAATGATTGAAAGAGTGAATTAGAGTATTTTCTTTTCTATCACTGCCTTATAAAGCCGCTCTCTGTGCTATGCAGATACCATCATTTCGGGGATTTTGTAACACTATTTTGCTTCAATTTCACCGCGGATATTCGAGATCCCAGAGAAATCTGCGATAGCCATCTTTACAGTGCTGATGAACTTGCCGCGGAATCATCTGAACTATAGTCAACTGTGCATTTTAAACACTTCCACATAACAAAACGTGGCAGGGAAATGTGAAGTTTTCGCGACGGTCTCTTTGCTCTTTTCACTTTCTCTCATTTCAGGACTCTAGTCGAGTTGGCCGCTGACTGCATAACAAAAAACACAGCGGCACAACGCGTCGTTGCGGACTTGCTTTCATAGGTGGACCAAATTGCGAATGTTGTGACACTTGTTAGGCAATAAAAACACCAGTAAAAATTGTCTGGTAATGGCGATTCATTTTAACGTTTTTGCGCGCTTAAGGCAGGTCACCCTTCATAGGAGGTGTTGTAAACAATGAAGAAATAGGACAAAGAACAGATGAGACACGCACAAACACATGCATGTTGGTCGTCAGAGAACAACTGCCTAACCATGGGGGTAACTATAGCCCCTCCAAGGCATACCCTCACTGCCAGGCTGTGAAATAGGGAACTCAAGACGCCCTCGTCAGACAGATGAGAATATGAAGCATGTCGTCTAGGCAAGAAAGAGGCCGCTTACCGAGCACAAAAGATCATAGTTACTATTAGAAATCGCTCGGTAGCAAATTCTGAAATAATGAGCAAAGAAGGTGATAGTTTTTCGCAACTTACGCATATATCACCTATCGCGTCCAGCCCTCTGCTCAAAGCATTTACAACGATCTCAATATATGCATATGTCCCTGGAAAGAAGCCGAACAGGAAGGGTTGCATGCTGCTCAATAACTGAAAAAAACGTGTTTCAGCAACGCATTTCTTCCTTGTCTAGCCGTAATGCAGCTGTTTTTGTTTTCATGAGCAGCGTTTTCATATCCGAGCCGCTTATAGGATTCATTCTCAGATGTGAGATGTTCCGATGCATTCTTTTCGTGGTATTTATTCTTTGATGAATTCTGCTCTGTTGTTATTGGATCGCCGGTCATGACAACTTCATTTTAATAAAGTTATTTCAGCGCAGTCTTCGAGCTTTTCTTTCAGCTACAGAAAAAAAACTATTCAGAATAGGTGGCACTCATTAACATCGGTGAGAACAAAGGAGCAAAGTCAGATTCTGCGATCCGTGCAGAGTGCTTTTCGTCAAGGTCGAGGTCGAGGTCGATGAAACTCTTTCTCGAAAGCAATCCCAATTACGAGAGCATAGAGTACCATAGGTGGTATCATCTCGTGTTTGTGTCTGTTGACGTCTGAGCAGAGACATATTGTGCAACAGTTGTTCCCTCTTTGTATCATATTACATAATCTCCTTAATTATATCCAAGATGGGAATAATGTTTGAGCGGAGACTTATCTTAAAGTCGGCGTTTATATCCGCTATGCTTTAGCCACATTAGTATTGGCGCCTGAAGCTTGTGAGAGGTGGAGCAGCCCATAAGATGGCAAACGCGACAGCCCATCGGAGTTGATCGGGTAGGAGCGCTTCCTAATTAGCCAGCAACACCGTCGAAGCATCTGCAGGCATTACGCGCTTCACATGACCTGACCCAGACCACCGTAAAGAATCTTATCGTTTGCTCCAGTTTAGCTAAAGCCCAAAAGAGGCGAACAATTTGCGACCCTCTATTTCTGCAGGGGTACGAAGGAAGAATATGCAGCTGGTTTGGAGGGATTCCTATAAACCTCCTTATCTAAAGAACATTGGATATCGAATCCTTTCTCGGTGAAATCACAAACATATAGTGCAGTGAAAGTCTCTGGCCTGCAAATTCTCACTTTTTTCGTCTAAGTAGCGTTCGATACAACTAAAGAGGGGTTTCCTAAATATCATTCGCTCAATCTTCACTTTAGAGGGTTCATCACCTCCCTCTTCACAATGTTCACATCTTGCTCACCACGCCAATCGGCTGTGTGATTTGTTAGCAATATTTCAAGCTGGCTGATGGGGCCGATCTCACGGAACATATAAACGAATGTCCGTTATCTTCTGAATTAATGATGTGGAAAAGTATCTTTACATTCACTTTGCAGCTTGGCTCACTTGCAGATTTCTTGCCTGCAAATTTCTAGACAGCTTTGCGTGATTTCCAAAGTTGGTTGATCACTCTGAATAACGAGGGAGAAAGTCGACCTGAGGTGCATCATATGCCACTCAAACTTCATCCTTATGGCCGAGGTGACTTGTGGTAATCAAAGGAAGCCAGCACATGACGAATATGTCGTACCTCTCTATGTGGGGACATGAGATTTCACGGTTTTTTTACAAGCAAATACAAAGGGTGGCGGAATGTGTCCTCTCTCCTCACCTATAATTTCTACCAATCCCCAGCTAAACATCACATCCCTACCGTCGTAAAGTAAAGCCGACACTGATTGTCTCCACTCAGTTATTCTATCCATCTGTTACCCTCTCTTCTGAATGTTTTTTACGAAGTGCGGGCATTGACGACGAGATGCTTACGTGTACATAAGCGGATGTACTCATGCTGTCGTCTCAATTCGCAGTGTTCAAAAGCGGACGCGAACTGGTTTACGCAGTGTGCCTTGAGCGTTCAACAATTTCATGCTGCTTTTAGATCTTCGAGGTGCATAACTGCAGTGATAATAGTTGCGGTGAAGGAAAGATGGTGAAACTGGAGATCTCGGCCACGCGGACTGGTATTGTACGTGCGTGAATGTAAAAGAATCTCTCTTTCTTGTCACACACGTGCGGACTTAGTTTCCCGTCTTCACCGCCGCCAGCGGGAGTCCCTCCTGGTCTTCGTCACCTCTTCAGCCGCGACACCTAGGGCAAACGAGTTGCCAAGGATACGGGAGAACTGCAGCTTTCGAAAGTCTTTTCTGGCGCGGCTTTCCATGAAAACGATATCGCACTACAGCGAGTGATTTGACAAGCTGGCAAAAGAACTCGACGTTTCCCCACCTTGCGGACCCGAGCGGGCTCCTGCGGTACCGCAGATCTCTGGGATTCTCTCGTCCCGCAAGCGATTTTGAAAAAACCGAAACCGTTGTGGGGCGGAAGATTCTCCCACACCACGGCGGCGAGATTCACCATTCCAAGCTGCCGCACCATTTCACAACAGTCGACGGAACCCTTATCAAAATTGCGAGGTCGACAAACACGTTACTTCTTGAATCCTTCGAAATTCTTAGATCCGCTTCTTTCCCAGACGGCGATTAAACTTCAGTGTGCACTTCTTGTAGGATGGTATCTTCGGCATCAGCAATTTACAAACCTCCCTGAGGGGTGATGGTATATCTGCTCTAGGAAGTTGTGTTCGTGAGACGTAGGCACAGTGCGTGACCCATCAAATGTCAGTCGAACTTTTGATGCTGAGACGTTTTCATGAATGACGTTGGCACATTTAACGTCGCTTGCCGACGAAGTGACTGATTACGTCAAAAGAGGTCGAAAACATCCGCAGTGCACGTCGACCTCCTCTTCTTTCACATTCTTGCTGTGCACTCTTAAATTGCTATTTTTTATGTCCTGTTTGGATTATTCGTGCACTTAATCATTTTAAGGGTCGTCTTGACGCCGAAACTTGCAATAGAAGAACAAAGGTCGTGATTCAGAACTTAGTTGTTGGCGATGGAGATGTGTGAGGACTGGAAGGTCAACAGTTTCTTTGGAGGATCCTTAAGCACCGATAGTGATTTCGACGTCGGTGACAATGCGGACACCTATCGATTGACTCCATTCGATGATAACCAGGTCCATTCCTTCCGTACTGCATCCACCTCGTGGATTTCCATTTCTAGAAACCTCTTAATTGCAGTTGGGGACTTCTGGCACATAGCATTTTCATTTTGTCATCAGTCGGCTTCACGCACGGACTCGTGTTCATCTGTCGTTCGAGGCACAGCCTGATTACAATCCTTATAGACATACGCGTTGCAGTTGTTGAACAGACGTCTGTGTTGGCCGTTATGACGTTTAGTCAATGCAGTGAAGTACAGAAAAGAAACTTATGTGTCATAAAACATCGGTTGTATTCCGTCCTTCTTCTGCACAATCCCTCCTCCCTTTCCACCCGCAGTAATATTCCTTCTTTTATTAGTCAGAAAAATGCCATAGGTTTCCTCGATGAGGCGCTCCTGTAGGTTTTTGAACACTGTTTTAAGTCGGGGGGGGGGGGGGGGGGGCACCTCCTTAAATTGATATATCGTAATCTGCTCGAGCATTTATGCATCAGTCATCATCGCCCTCATAGCTGATGTGTATCCTCAACGGAATTAGACATTCCACTCAGCAAATTTCAAGGACTCACAACTTTCGCAACTCATAACTGAGGTTTGCAAGTTCAGGAAGTGAAGGGGAGGGGGCATAAGTGAAGCTACATGATAGCGGTGATGAGGTGGGTGCGGGTGGGTGCTTTTCGTAGGATTGGAGGATGGCGTGCATAATAAAGCCGCCTTTGAAGGATAATTCGTAAAGGGAGGCATTCACGTCCATTCCTATCGTTCCAAGCTGCAGCACTACTAACTGGCACTTGTTGCGCAGGCTAATTACATAGGTGATTCAGGCTGACAAGGCGACTTGGCGCAATCGTGAGGTGATTACATTTTCGCGCAAAAGACGGTGGGAGAGTTTTTAGCGAAGTTGAGTTTGCATGGCATTGAGTTCTCAATACTTTGATCGCGAATGAGACTGCCGTGTCGCTAGACTCGCGTGTGGATGATAAGTTAGCCTGTTATGTACTGTTTGCTTGCACAACATGCTGGAGCACGACATCATTGGGGTGAGGGGCGGTAGCTGAAGAAGAGGAGGATGTCATTCCATGAGCAGATGTTTCTCGTTCACAACGGCCAGTTTCGACAATGTGACATGTGTGGTATCAAAACATCTCTTTACTTGAAGATATTAAGGTCGTTCAGGAACTAACACATTCCCTACGGATATTGTAGTAGTAGTTAGAGAAATGCGAACATAGTTGAGGTTAGATATTTCGTGGCTTAGGCAAGAAATAAGCGTAGATGAAGAAGCGTTGTACTTGCAATAGAAGATAGTTCATGGTTGTTTTTGTGCGATTTACGAACGATGACGATGCTCAATTGTGGATGTTGAGAACACTCCGCTGTCCACCCATTTGTTCCAAAATGCTTCAGGACGCTGAGAATGATGCAAGAGGATCACAGCATTTGAAATATGCAGAAGGTGATAGTGTGGAAATGCGGCGCCTTTCGAAAACAAACGAAACTGATGAGCTTATTCAAGAGAAGATGAGGTATGCCTTGGTTACTATGTTGGATAAACGTCGAGACTTCTCTAGCAGAGGGTCAGTAATGAAGCCCATCCTCGAAATAGTTCCTCCCGAAAACCTTTTTTTGAAAGAGGAAAACTCATCTTACTGGAAACAACTGCTGAGTACAATCTCCGATCACGCACGAATGAAGAAAGCAAAGTCGAGAAGTAGAGCGCACACACCTAACGATGACTCCGTTTACATTTCCATCTATAAAAGTATGAGGGCATTTGTATTCATAAGGTATGATGGTGTGTGTGATCTTTTGCGGTTCATACATATGCCGAGTGCGAAGGGTGAGGAGATCATGTGTGTGTGTGGGGGGGGGGGGGGGCTGAAAGGCTTAGAGGAATGGGAAATGAAACCTTTTATCGGTCGCAGACGCTGTATATTAACTGACTACTTCATGCACGGTGTTTGCTTATATATATACTATAACTTTCGTTTCCTTTCGTTTGCCCTTCTTTCGGCGAGGCTCTGTCGTGTAGTCTTCCGGAAAATCAGGAACTCTCCCTCTCCTCCAGTTAGGTCTGTGGGAAAAGTGGAACAGGCGCACTCTCCATGGTTTTAAGTTCACTGGCCAAGGGTTTAGTGTCATATTCTTAGCAGTTTAAGCGCGTCCTTGTCATCAGATGTTTCAGCGCTCAAGTTTTGCGCAGCCTGGCTGCCACGTTCACGATCACCTGTAATGCCAACTTTTTGGTTCATATGCTCAAGCAATAAAAGTAGGTAAGGAAGACACGTTTGATGAATAGCTTGAATAGTGTCTGCTACTTTTGCTCATATTCCTGCGAACTGTTTTAAATGTTCCAACTAAGCATACCACTCGATCTCGGGAACGAAAGGTATCTCAGATTGTGTTCGACGTTTCCCATCGACGAAACGGGCTGGAACATCCGATCGCGCCTGAAAGCTTCCGCTTGTCCTTCCCATCTGCGCAGTTTTCGCGGCATTCTATCTTGTTTTAGATTGCTGGTGGCGAATTTCTCTCCTGAACAACTAGAACGCTTCGAATGCTATCGACGGTCGTCATTCTCAAGACGAAAGGTGCGAAGGGTCAGCAAGATTCTCTACCTTATTTGTTTCCATATGTTGATTCTTTCGATAGCGCCGATTTTTTAAGAGACTGTTTTGATCAGCACTTGTATTTGCATCCATTTCATATGGCCTTCTCCGGTTGCTATATTACGGGTGATTTCAGTTACGCGATTTTAGTGGGCATAGCCTTATATTTAAGTGGACAGCAGGAGTTGTCTTCACACGCAACTCGTGGAACTTGTGTTCATCGCGCAATCCTGATACCAATCATTAATGCGTCAGAATGACGCTTAACGGAGTTCCCTTTAATGTGGTGCAGTATTTTGTGCGCACATTGCGGAGTAAAGCTCCGTCAGTACCGCAGCAGTTCGTCCACTGGCTGCCTTTTTATTAATGGTTTGCTTTTTCTTCAGCTCATTCGTCAGTCCACCGGGGAAAATCCAAGCGAAAACTTCACTATCGCAGTGGCCGGCCTTGCAAAGTTATTCATCGGTGAACTTATAGAGGAAGGTGAATCCTTTTCACTTTACGGCATAAAGACATTTGCTTTGATAACCGGAAAAATTTGACCTCTTGAGCATGCGCTATGCATGTTTCCCGTCAGAGATTCCAGGGTTGCTGAGAAGAGACACCTGTAACCACAGGTTGACGATTTCCATCCCGTGGCGCTCAAATTGAAATGATTACGTCTTGCCTTTTGGGGGTCATAGGTTATAAATCGTTCGCGTTGCTTCAAACTCTTCAAGTGATAAACATCTTCGAGGGTAGAAGAAAACACTTCCTTACCCAAGGACCTGATATTTGACAGCTGAGGTCTAGTTTGGTTGTAGAAGCAAGGCTCCTAATAGTAAGCTTGAGTAAGGCATTATGCGAGGTCTTTCCACGGAGGAGAACCATTCTTTAGAGTGCAGACGACGTAGTTAGTTTATACTAATGTTGAAGAGGGAGGCGGAGTTTGGAACTTGAGGGCGCAAGGAGATAGCAGAAGTGGCTTATTGGGGAACACAGCGGCTCTCAAGCCGAGTAGAACAGAGACGTGAGAAAGTGACGAAGGCGAATGGTGATTGCAGAGGTAACGAATGAAGGCTGACTCTGACGGGCCGAAACATGGCTTACGTTGGCCTCAGGTATCGCCTGGGGCAGAGAAAGAGCATATAAGTCGATCACTGGCATTATGTAGCGAGCAGTGAGCGAGCATCGACTAATGAGTAAAGTGGTCACTGCAATCTTACATCACAAGTAGATATCCTGGGTTGGTTCTTCAGCGCCATACCCAACTGTTTATGAATGTGAATTCGGTCATAATTCTTCGGCTCGAGACTTTTCCTTCAGTTGCAGGGCTAAACTGGATGGAGGAAAAAATGGGCATTGTAATACGGGAAGCAGTGTTGTTCGCTGCAAAAACCCAAAAACTCGTAGAAAAGGACTGCAATGAGCAAAATGATCGTTGAGAGTTGTTGACGATGACTCAAACTTCGGCACCGTCATGCTGAATGCCTCCGGGGAGACCTCTAGATAAACTGAATAATTTCTTGTGCCATGGATATCTTTGTCGCCTCTATGGTATTTTCGCGATGTGGAGTGCTTGCAGCTTGCATAAAGAAATCTTCAGTAGTGCACAATAAGGAAACGTTCTCAGTGGATAAATGAACTTTTTGCGAAAGTGTCGCGTCGCAGAAGTATTTCATCATTTCATTCATGGAGGCGTATGCTCTCAGCCCCCACTTCCCAGCACTAGTCTGCAGAAAATAGCACAGCTGTAATCTCTGAATGTGTTTGTGGTTTCATAGCTTATTCATTGGAGGTAATGAAATGAAATGGTCGAGTGACCTTTTTTCAACTCCATTGAAAATGGTTGCGTGGGGGCATTGAAGCATTGAATTGTTTCTGCAATTTGTCCTTCGAATCTTCTTTGCAGCATTGGACATTGCGGAACGGCTGAAGGAGAATGACAAGCCACTGAAGCCGCGTCATATCGAACTCGCTTATGAAAGCCTTCGACGAAAAGCTAGAATATTTCCCATTGAGCCTCGCCCAAATCCATTTTTGTAGAAACCACGATGCTTCCCACTTTCCACCGCAGCATCAAAGGGCGACGCGTCGGAGATAGTAGGAGGCTTAGAGTCGCTCAGTGTAGAATGATGTTTTATGGAGGCTTCTGTATAAAGTTAAATTCATTTGAGAAGAAAACCTGAGGGTTCACATAGAATTTCCTTTATTTTTCTTTCTCTTTATTCTTAGCAAGAATTATCCGTGTTCGAAACAATTGCGATTCGTCGCATTGTCGCCTTCGCCATTCACAGACGGTGAGCGCCGCTCAGATCGGTGGAAGATGAGGGTCTTTTTTTCAAAGTGTCGTGATGATATATTGTCGCTTGACCTACATGCTGACCGATGAATGGATTGGCTCGAATTTTGTGCTGTGCAAATTTTCCGATGCGTTTTCGAGATGATTTTTCGGTGTGGTAATGTGGGGATCGGTTTCTTGTGGCAATAAGGTGTCAAGGAGACGATTTGCGCTGAAACATTCTGGTAGAGCTGTTTTGTTCCCGACTGTCATCTTTGAGTCAGAGGATTGAAAAACAATTGTTTGATGCGCTTGCATTGACTACTGAAATATTGGTTGCAATGGATTTGTAATTCACAACTCACCAAGGCGCTTGAGAGTGCCTCGCAGGAAAGGGACGGGGGAGGTGGGAATGCGGTGCAGCGAGTTAAGCCCAAGATGAAGCAAGTCGGAATTCGTTAACCTAAACGCGATAAGCATTTGCGATAAGAAAGGGCAAGAGATTTCCTGAAGTGCCATTTAAAGGTCACGGTGGCCAGAATAGAAAGCAGCTAGCAGAAACGTCACTAGATATGCGCTTTCAAAGGAAGGACGCGGGAAAAGTAGCGTCGCTGCCTTCATGAGTAGCGAGGGGAACTTCTTCAATAGAAGTTGACGTCAGAGGGCAGCTAACGATTCTTCATAAGGCGCGAGGAGTTCCGTCTTCAGATCAGATCAGACCAGTGCCACGAGTTCTGGTGACGGTAGTATCACCAGGTGAAGAACCTGTCGTCATGGGCTGTTGCCTACGACGGGACTTCAATCTGCTATAGGAAGGTGTCATCAGCTAAGCCAGGACTCTCCGAAGAGCCCTCTCAAATGTTGTTCCATTAAAGTTAGTTTCGCTCGTTCATTGCGTTGTTTGCTGTGAAATCGTTGTCGATTCCAAGGGGCAGTCGGTACGGAGAGAGGGAATGAGTGTGTTATGAGTAAATGATGATGAGGAGTTGCAGCAGCGAAGAGTAGAGAGGAATAGATGTGGAGCAGTTCCGGCAGGTGGCTCGATACTACTACACATTAGAACTGAAGTTATGAGTGACGCTTGGGCATATAAATTAGCCAGGAATGTAAAGAAAAAATGCTGAGGAGCAGTGGGGAGCCGCGAAATGAAATTGGAGATAGATTTCCGACAGAGTCGACAATCGAGGTGCTTAAAATGAATTCGTTGGCAGGCTAATGTGACCGCGACCCAAAGCCGTTCTCAGAGATTAATCTCATAATTCGCAAGAGATGAGAGTCCAAATTAATTATGAGCACTGCTTCCAGCGTCGTAATGTTGTTGCACGTCGATCTAGGTGTAGAAGTTTTCAAGGTAGCCCAACGGAACGGAGTAAAAAATGGTTTTTATGTCCGTCCTCATAAAATCTTCGTCATGAAACTGTTCAGAGAATCGTTTCATATGAAATTATCCCATTCGGCACCTTTCAGAGCACTTCGGGAGGTGTCATTTATGATCACAATCTCGAAGATGACACCAGTGAAGCAGGTTGTAGTAAACTGTTGTTGTGCTTTTTATTGGAAGGGCAAATGATAGTATCAGCTGCGCATAGCTAATGTAACTCGAGGACAGAGGAAGAGAATGGAGTTACATTAGCGGTCCTTAGGACGCTGCGCTTCTGGTATCAGTTATCATCTCGTATAATCGGACCCTTCTTATCAGCTTAGGAATGGCCTTCTGGACTGAACCAGAATTGACATCAGATGGTGAATGCAACTTAAATCAGATGACGCAGAGCATCACTGTCCTTCAGAAGAAGTTTTCTGCAAATGAGTTATTTTCCCTAGACATCCGTAAGCGAGGAACGGCGTCCCTGTTAGGAGGAACGCTCTAGGTAGAAGTCATATAGGCTTAAAAACGTTTAAACTGTGTGTTGTACACAGTCCACTCCAGAAGACATTAATGATTGCCGATAGAGTTGAGAGAAAAATCGTGTGATCCAGCCGGATAAAAGAAGAGTTAACTCGTCTCCTGTGCTAATAGGCAAACGAAAACGACCAATTAGCCGTTCGCTGATACTTCACGGGTTCAAGAGGTAATCACCAGATGGAAGATAAGTCAGGCGAAGGTTGCCCTAGTCGTAGAGAGTCAGGAATGACTATGAAATAATAGCAGTTCAGCCTGGGACAAACTTCGCTGATAGCCATATTCCTGGTTGGTAGACGAAAACTCAGTTTTGGACTCTACCTGCCACTCTCATCAGCAAGCAGTGGTTGCCATCGAAGTCTAAACATAATTTTTCCACGTGTGCATACCACTTTGTCCACAATGGTTTCAGTTGTGTGCTCATTGTTTAAAAGCTGTCAGTCGTGCTGCGTAATTTCGAGAGACGGTCTCATGTGATATATGTAGCCAAAATGGAGAATGACGGTCATTGGCGATGGTCATCCTATTAATTCATTTGTTGCAAACTCGGAAACCATTGGATGAGCGCGTCTTTTCTGGCAGAACGTGTTTGCCAGCGCCTTATGCGTGCATATTTTTGTGTATGTGCACATATATATGTGCATCCTTATATGTCACGTGCAATTTTCGCGCGACGGTGCAGAAGTCCAACATTCGAGACCTGGCGACGAGCTGGATGGCCTTCTTTATCATCCTTTAGCTGATGAATTGGATTGCAAAAGAGTCATGGTTGCAAAGTGGCCTATCCAACATCCTAATGTGATCTGTGGAGGAAAGCCGCGTCTTTTCGGATTTTTGGCATTTTCATGACCCGGTAGTGCACGGTGGGGAACGCTTAATATAAGGGTAGGTTGCAATAGCGGTGTGGCCGCATTTCGATGATGTTTGTCGAGTAATGATGGTGCTTTCTTTGTGTATTGAATCATTCTTTCCGGGAAATGTTTGGATTGGCTACATCCCGCCTATGTCGGCGATCTTTGAGTGGACATCAATTTGGCTGCTGCTATGGCTATCGTGATACAAAATTCTCATGCGGACGTGTTTTTAGGGTATATATTCATTTTCATGGTTGTAGTCCCGCAAGCTATTGCTGTTATCCTGTCAGTCATTGGCAGAGTCCTCCGGAGACCCTTGGGCAATCTGAAAAATGCGGAAACGCAGTTCTTCGACGAATAAGCTGCAATAAATGGGTAGAATACCCAGAGGTGATAAATGATAATGCCGGCTCAATTTTTGATGTGGAACTGCATGTGAACATTCGCCCAAAAGTAGGCATCATCCAGGTGTCTTTCAGTTTAGCAGAGTCCTTTGACTATCACATGGCCTTTTATGACGTCACTGCGATGCAGGGAATTGGAGTCGTTCTTCCTCTGCGAATGGGTACATTAACCATCGGATCGACAATAACGGCTCTACCTAAGACGAACACTTCCTTCTGGATCCTTATCCTTTCAGCAGTATTCTGATCAAACATGAGTTTTTTTTCTGGGATTCCGTTTCTTCTCTACGGTCTGGATAGAGAACAGACGATTTTTGAAAAGAAATTGTTGAGTGGTAGTATATGTTTTGATTTTTTGTTTCTAGGCACCCCTGTTGCATCAAATTGCAGCCTCTCTTTGCGCAGTCATGCTGCCACATCAAATGCAGCACATCGCCGTCAAGTTATGATGTGTTATTGGTAGATATTTCACATGCATATTACTTCTCTGAGAGGTTTTTCCAATTTTGAGGGCGGACGAAGACATCTTTGGAAATACTCCCGTCCTCGTTGCTGCTTCCGGCATTCTTTCACTGCAACGCCTCATACCGCTCAGTTGACTACTTCATTTTCAAGAGCACTTACACAATGAGTGCTTAGGTGATCGACGAGATCGGTGTTTGAAAGCAGTTACTTAATTTGCTGGGGATTCGTTAACCACAAAGTGAATCGTGGCTGTGCAGCTGCAGTATATTTAAAGTGCCATGAACGACCATTGGTGATTCGTTGTTGAAACCGCTGTTGCCCGAAACCATCGGACTGCCTTCGGTAGAATTTGATTCTTTCTTCGAAATAACCGAGAGAAGATGAGAAAGGGATAGGGCGGAAGGTTGCATGCAAACGGCTGGTTGTTAATTCCGTGAAAAGGGGATGGAATGCGAGGAGATGGAAGAGCATGCCTTAGGAGCTTACAACGTCTGGGCATTTGTATTCACTTGATGTGACCGACTAGTTTCTTAGGCCATAACAAGTAATAAAATATGTGAATGACTCCTTTACGTTTCAACAGATGTGACTGTTCACGTAAATCCGCACAAGTTGTGTTTTTCGAAAGAGTTCAATGCACTTGTGGAAGGCAGAATGTACCGCGCGTAATTCCTTTTCATTTCACTCACTGTCACTAGATTTCACAATCCAATTTCAAGTGCGGTGCCGGTTGAAATTGTCGGAAGGATAGACACACTCAGTCAGAGAGATTATATCGGCACGGCGCGCTTCTCAAGCACATGTTTTTACTAAAGTAAATTAAGGTAAAGAAAGGGGGAATTTCTGGGAGCCGCAGTGTAGCCGGCGATTAAACTTCGAAGCTGTTGTTCAGGTGAAAGTTGAGCGGATATGTGGGACGAGGGTGAATATTCGAGATTTTGCATACAGAAACAGTCTGATTCTAACGCGGAAATCCCTGAAATAGAGACGGCTATCTTGCTTCCTTACCTTCCTCCCCTCCCTCCCTGCCTCCTCCCTTTTCGCTGTGGAGAGGAGATCACGATGGATCTGAAGATGTGGGTATTGTCAGATGTTCTTCATTTGAGCATAGTTGTGCACTGAACTGGTTATCCATGTAAACGGGCTGTATAATACTCAGCGTTTTTTTGCATTTTGGTGATCATTTAAGTAGCGGAATTGCTGACGGGCAACGGCCGTGGAGCTTTTTCTTTTATCTCTTGTATTCGGCAATATTTGTATATCTGTGTATGACCCTTTTCTCAAATCTGGAGACGAAGTTCCAACATTCTCGTTTGAAGGAGCTGGGTGAGATAGAGGGGCTGCACGAACCACTTGCATTAGAGGAATATTAAATCCAAAATGTTCTGCGTAATTTTTGCTTTTGTCGTTCAAGCGGAGGCAGTGGTGGGATGGATGGGTTTCGTCATGGTGGGAGGAAAATTGGCCACCATATTTTTCTAACGAGTGGTTTTGGTCTGTTTCCGAAGGGGAGCACCCCGCGATAAACTTTTACAAATACCCTAGGTCCTAAAGATGTTTTACTAGTAGGGCTGGAGGTGAATGTGCATTAGCGGGGACCAAATTTGTGCAGTAGGTCAGATTATCCATCGCTGACAAGTTAAAGCTTATTCTCAGCGGAGCTTTTGTAGCTTCTTATGACTTATAACGTATGACCTTTGCCAAACATTTCAGCTTTTAAATGGTACTCATGCGATGCTGAAATTGAAGCGTTGCAGCGGCCATTCCACTTTCACAGACCTTGTAGGAAGGTTCAGCGACGTTCAATTCAAAAAAGTGCACTAAGAAGGCTTCACTGTTCACAGCCGTTTCTGTGGCAGATTTCTCGAATGCGTCAGTGCCGAAACATTCATAGTTCTCGTAGCCTAATTGTTTGTGGTAATGGAAGGGCCCAATATTTCGCTGGTACCGGAGTTTAGTATGGCTGTTTATCGAATCTTCCTTACTTTATGCTGATTTGATACCTTCTTATTCGTTGAATGTAAAGTGCAATAGAGGCAGCTTCTGATCCTGTGAACGCCAAGTAGGTCCAAGCGATCCGGCATCTTTATGCTTTCGAGCCCTCGAAACACTATTCAAAGGTTTCTGGGACAGTTTCAGCCTTACTGTTTAAGACAACCTAGTAGACTCATCACACTGTATTTTAACATCTCTTAGTTTGCATTTGTGGTGCAGATTTCCGTATTACTTCTTGATTCATAAATGGGACCCGTCCTGGCTTCATGACGCTTTTGCCCCGAAAGGTGAATAGTAAAGAGGAATCGTTATGAAACCACTTTTCTTTCTCTTGTTACTGAACAGCGGTTTAAATTAGCCGACCAAGGGCCTCGACATGCAAACGATGCGGGTTCTCAGGGCGGCTTTTTCGTTTTTTTAATGAATGAGAATGTGTAGCGGACAGACAGGAGGCGCTCTTTAATGGTCGAATCAACCTGTAAAGGTAACGCTCGAGGGAAATGGTCACACGAATCGTTTCACTTCGCTTCATCTCTACAGCTTCTTCAAATTATAGATTGCTTTTTACGCTCATCCGCAAGCTTTCAGAAAATGTGACATAACGAATAGTAGACTTGGCCCCAGTAATGAGATAAGAACCAATGATTGGGACAAAGACGTTTCGAGGTGGCTTTATAATGCGGATAGTGCTCATCTCGGTCTCAACCTAGTTTGTTCTATGGTGGACGGAATTATTGAAGAGTCAGGCACACCCGCACACGATACTCGTATCCGCGGCGTTTCTTTGCAAGAATTGGCGTGAACGAGGGATTAAATTATTTTCGATTGAGCGATGCATCAATGTCTGATTATTTAGTGAAATTTATTAGGCCCTTTTGCGCTCTGTTCTGCCATTTCAATATCAATTTAGGTCTTCTGTAGATTTTATATCTCAGAGTACTCCCCGATGTTTTGTATTTCGTGGACCCATCAAAAAGTAGAAAATGTTCAATTTCTTCAACCGATGAGTGAGTAAAGGTGCACAATTTATTTAGGAGATTAATTACGCTCATGAGAAAATGTTTTCACTTAAAGCTCTCTTCGAGAACAGCAATTTAACATCGTTCATTTGCCTCTTGATGGTAACGAATAGGGCTAATGATCGACGACTGCTCGATGGTTCATTTGTTTTTCAGTGCTACAAGCCCACCAGGGAATCTTTTTCAAGGGGACGATCCGGACAATCCGATTGATTTATCAAGTGGTGTTGCGTTTCCTGTTGATCCATATCTACCGCAAGGTAAGACTTTCATATGTGACCGTGAAAGAAACCGAGAGGATGGGTTTCTTTCAGGTGCGACCCACCGGAAGGTGCTGCTGCTCCTACTATGTCCTATTTACAGCATACATTGCAATCATCTTAAGTGAGCATACAGCATCCCGCATGGTTTGGAGAAAAAGCGATCGCAGATAAAGCCAAAATGCCATTTCGTCCAGTTGTGGGCACAATTGTCGATTTGATGCGCAATTCGTCTTTTGCTTGCACTTTATAGTGGCTTAGCGGCTGATCTACGAATATTCACAGAATCAATCAGCCAATTTCGTGAGCAAAAAACAGTTGAAATTTTGAGTCGTCTCATTTGCACATTTTCTAACGTGATTCATTGCGTGAATCACCATTTTTAGCAAGAACAGATTTCTTTTGCAATCGTGGACGATGAATAACGTGTTCCCGTTCGTAGAGAAGTTCGAACATGCTGTGCTCACTATTGAGGAAAGCAATTTCTTATGAGAAACTGTTTTCCAGTTCAAGGCTCGCATCAGTGACTCTTGAGGATTTGTTTTTCGAGAAAGAAACATAACTTGAAAGACTTATATTTAGAGCGATCCGAACTCGCTAAGAGCGGAAGGAAAATTCTGCTGTGTGAAAGGTGTATAAGTTAACCCTCACCAACCGATTGGAGAACTTTCAGTGATTTGCGCTTTACCAGCATATCTTTTCAGTTCGAAGGTATGCTAACATGGAGGAAAAACAAGGAAGCTGCTCACAAATTCATTAGCTGATCAAACGAGCACTGGATCCAAGCACATGCCACAGGTACTGCTTGCATAAACGATATGAACTTCGCAAAACTGAACATACCCCAGCGTTATTTCACGAATAGGGTTGTTTTCCTCTCCTCGTGTTCGATCGCTTTCTGCTTTTTAGCTCTCTGCTACTTTTATGACGTCTATGATAACTTACTATAACGCAGAAATAGGAACATTCTCTTTTAGTGGAACATATCGCGAGCAATCTTTTACTGACAGAACTTATGGCCACTTCTCGAAACCTAAGGTACAAACGAAGACCTTTACCTCAAGGTGTGCTCTGTCAAAACGACCTTACTGAATCCTCTCACTGGCGGCACCTCAACTTCATATCACAATTTCCAGTTCACATCCATCTCACCCCGATGCTTTCACGAAAGAACGCGTAACAATGTTGGCTGAAAACTTCGTATTCCACGATCCACAGTCTTTGACTGCGTGGCATTGAAATGAAAAACCCGCTACAGTAGTCATCGGTCACAGGTACCCTTTTATGGATCCGCAAAGATGGGGAACAGATTTTACTGCCTATGCTATCTCTATTACACTACTCGACGCTTACTTGCGCAATTCCTTCTCGTCCTGTTCTTATTAGGACTCTTGGAGGTGCGGAAAATTAAGATGACTATAGCAGTCGAGCATTTCGTTACAGAACAAACCGGCCGAATTTTATGGAAGATACCAACTGGCACGATTCTATGCACACTCTGTGGAAAATTATGTGAAACAGGTAAGGAAATCAGGTGAACTGAAACTTGCCATCACTGACAACAGTGACCACACGGGTGCAAACCCCTCTAAAAACTGAAGAAACAGTTCAAATTTAAAGCGCTACAATGCGAAATGCAAATGACGGCGAACGAAGTCAAAAACATTTTGAATTGTGCCAAACCTGGCCTAGTATTTAGCAGTGGAAAACAACGTCCTTATTGAAAGGGTTGAATGGACCAATCTGCATAGATAGAAGACCGTTACTAACCCAAGCTCGTTAGAGAAGCTGACTTAAATTGCCCTGCCACGGATCGCTCGAACGCAACTGCAAAAAATTTGGGCGCACTCGTTGATATGCAGCGAACCGAGCCCCGATCATGACAGCGTGGCACCACCATAGGAGGCGTTGCAAGACATCGGAGGAGTTGTCTTAAAAACATTCGAACTCCCAACGGGAATTTGATTCTAATTTTTTTCAGCTAGTGGCCTGAGAATGCCGGAACATGGCAACACGCAAAATTTCGTTTCAGTTGATGCAGGGGAAGCATTTTTCCCGATATCCCCAGCTTCTCTTCAGTTATGCCATTCCGAACAATACGTTCAGGCATAAAAGTCAGCTTCCCTTGGCCCTTTTTAACCGTCAGGTTTCCTTGAGAGTCTGCCCCTCTGTCGAGTTTCCCTCGAATAACTGTCTCGCAACAGCTTGGACCGATGATGCTCAACCGTCCTTCCGCTACCCGATTTTGTTGTATACCGCGTTATCTTTTCTGTTCAGGATGTTCCTCAAAAGCTTCCTCACCGATGCTTTTATTGGCCATCAGATGATCAAATTGTTTCCGAACATTCTGGCTTTCCCACTTTTCCTAAATTAGTTGAAGGAAAGAAGCTTGTTTTCCGCGAGTTTTCCTATGAATTTACGATGTTGTTAGACTCCTTTGTTTTAGGTGATATGATTCCGATGAAATTCGGTGGTTAGACGGCGCGAGTGAATCTAAAGAGAAAAAGATAGTTCTGTGCTGTTGGAGTGGGTTTCCTCTCATTCAAAGGTCGATCCCTGAGGCCCAATTTCTATGAAAATATTGTCTGAAGAAGATATCTCTCGCTTATGAATAAATAATTTCACGAGAAGTTACGAAACTTCAAAAAACGGTGGACAAGAGGAACTATCCCAACCATGTGAGTAAGTAGGAACTTGGGAAATCAACAGTCAAGGAAACCTTGAAGATGACGCTTCAACCGTACCTCAAGCTGCGGCGTGAAAAGTCCGACGAAGTTTGGTGCGAGTTGGCAGTTAATTGTTTATTTTTCAAAAGTGAAAGCAAACTTTGTAACGTGATAACACACGTAAGACAGAAGAAAATGGCTATAAGGTAGTCCATCGGGCATTATGTATATTGAATAGTGCTTATCAGAATCAATGTGGTGCTTGAAGTGTTCGAGCCACTCCTTCGAAAAACAGTCGACAGATTTTACTGAAAAGCATTTCGGTTAATTTAAGAACGATTAGGACACGATCAGCGATGTGAGACATCACTGTCCAGTGAACTGGTGCAGTATGATCACCTCTGTTAACAAGTGCCAAAATACCCCTAACAACACGCTTCAAGAAGTAATTCACAACGCGATTCCACGCAGCACGGTCTACCAGCTCACGCCTCATCATAATGGAATGAAACCCTTCCTACAGGCGCTGGACGTTGATCGAGAGAAACAAGTAGCACAGAGTTGAAACAACACAAACGCTCGAGAAAGCCATATTTCACATCAGTGTCTGTTACGAGCGTTATTAGGCCGACTAGCATGCATTCATTAAGGCCATCTTTGAGTTTACGCGTGGCTCAACTAAGTTATAGCTCTTTTTGCATGAAAATTCCGCAATCGTTGCCACCAACGAAATGTTCCCTGGCGTATTTTCCGGCACATTCCCATATCCATGCATGACCCGATGATATCCGTGCTCATCATCCATTTTTTTTTCTGTTCTGCACTGAAAACATTGCTGATAATATTGATAATCAATTCCACTCTCTTCCTCTATCATAACTGCATCCTTCCTGGCGCCTCTCGGAGTTTCCTCGAGAAACGGATAGCACAAACCATTTCAGTAGCATTCTGAAAGTTATTGCGCGGATAACTATCAATTCTGAGAACCCTTCTGTACTTACTCAACTGCTCAACTGTGGGGTAGGGTGATCATCCGGCCTGTCCATAAAAATAGGTCCAAGTTAAAGCCGCAGAACTATCGATCCAAATCATTCTCGCTTATGCGGTGTTCAGGATGAAAAAGAAGGTAACTGCTTCTCGACTTAACCATTCCCTAACATGTAAGTGTCTGTGATTTGCTACGGCGGCGAAGGGGACGGTTGCGTTCAAAGGGCAAGAGGGGACAACCTTCTACATTCTTATACGCCGGTTTAAGAGTAATGAAAATCAGTACCAGTCGAATCAAAGCTAAGGTCTACATGTACTCCGGAACATTATTTTGCTCGTCGAACACTTGGAGAACGAGCTGTACAAAAGACGATGTGGTAAATGTTTGTTGCTTTTTCACTTTACAGCACAAGCTCTGCGTTGTTCTATAGCATCTCGGTTTAAATATTCGATGAGTGCACTCTGGTATGTTTCTGTTCGAAGTAATATCTCTGCTGAAATTATGCATACTCTACAAATACGCCACATTTGCGTTTAACTGCAATGGCTGAATAAATCACTCACTTTGTCCATGTATTGTGCCGCCAAATTAATAAGATCGATGGCTTTCGAATTATCCAGCTGGTTTATTCCGTACATAAATTAACTGTCAGTATTCATTTGTGAGTGTGCATGCCGTCCTACCTGCTCATAAAAAGAATTAACACTCATCAGCTGAATTATTTTTTCCTTGCCTTTTTCATGTCATATTTCCTAAGATTTAACGCAACGAATATCGACTCACTCATCCGATCAGCAGAAAATAAATAAGCAAATAAATAATTGATTACAATATTTCTAAAACGCTAATCGAATGGTTTGTTTTTGCAATAGTTACTGGACAATGTGAGGTCGATCGGATGACGTGCATGCCTACTAACCCCTATGTCTGAGAATTTGGTAGGGATAACGAAACAGGTCTCAAGCTGAACAACATCAACCTAGGTACCTTGCAGTTTCATTCTCACATATCACATCAAAGTTGAAAAAATCATACAGCGAAGTTGAGGAAACTGTGAGGTGAAATATGAACTCCCTTCTAGTTGACAAGGAAGTTTATTTCCATGAATTCATCTCGTAACAAATGCTCAGCGATATTCTGCACTTCATTTCATGTCAGCTTCTTGATGTACTTGAAGCACTGAATGTCCTGACGCCAGGCACCCGAGTTCGGTTCTCAGCATACGAAATCATTGAAATTTACTTGAAACCCGTTCATCACCTTCTTCAGCAACAGCTGCCGTCATAGGTGAATATTACGACGCTCCACGATGTTCGCAGAGAAATATTGAAATGTTGTGGCTTTTTGATGCATTGTTAGTTCTGCTGGTAGGCGAGTGCACGACACGTCTTCACATAAATGTGACGAAACGATTCACTAGCAGAAAACTTTTTAGAGGCTCTCAAAGGTTCCCACTTTAGTGTTGAAAACCAGCGTTCCCGCAACAAGTTGAAGTTACGCCATGATAGCCTTGACGAGTGTACCACAACTAACCTGTACACGTGAGTCTTTCTCTTGAATTATGAGTTTGGGCCTGCTTTGCTAAAAAGATTGTAGTTTTTGAGGCATTTACAGAGAGATTAGAAAAATCTTCTTCACTTTCATGAAGAAACGCCACGCAATTTTTTCGGATTGCTGCGCTGAAAATCACTTACTAAAAGTAAGCCGTAGTGGCAAATCACACGGAATAACTGCATCCGTGAAGTGTTTTTCATCCATAATTTTTCAAACGGATGTGGAATACCTACATTCCAGAGGCGCCACGAACAACTGCTAGATAATCAGCGGTTTCCGAAGCCTACACAGACGGTGGCGAAATTGCACACATCTACGAACATCTAGTTAAAGAAGTTATCGTAAATTTATGGCGTTGTCCTCATGAATCCATTCAACGCTGCAACTCAGAACGCTCTTCACTGAAAAGTTCGGAAAATTACGCGAAATGGACCAGAATTAGTTCGGAACAGAAAATGCATGTCGGAGACCGATCAAAAGAATTTATACGCCAAACAAGGTGAGGCTGTGAGGTGATATAGTTAGAGTGATCAGCAGATTAACCCGTAAGTACGACAGACGAACAGTCGCGAAAACCTCCCTTCCAACTGATCATTTCCTCACGAAAAGCTGTAATGCACTGACCGGTGATAAAATTCCCCTATCGAATAAACCAGTGATTATCTGTACCAATCACCCGAATAAGCTAATGCAGCATGGACTGGTTGCCACAGCAACGGCAGCGATTTTAAGAGTTGATGCTGGAAACACATAGAAAGTAATTTAGTCGAGGCACGCAACCTCCTTTCATTTGTTCATTCGAGCGGAGTGGCAACCACTGAAGTGCCGAATACCGTTCCAGCAACCCACTGCATTTTACTGCAGCTCTTACCAAAAATGATGGAAATATAAAACTTTCCCACCTCGAGTGGGATTAGTGATATCGGAGACAAAAAGACCTGCATACAAACAACTTTGAAAAAAAAGCAAATTTGTTCAATATCACAGAGAAAATACGAACCTTCGTGAGATTTTGAAGTCCTTAAGGAGTATGACCACTGTGACGGAATCTGCTAGGCGAGGTGGGAGATCCTCTCGAGGTTAACTGCTGTCCACGCTCTTCCGACATTTGTATGTGCCCTGAGCGAAATGGCGACCAAAGGAAGCTGGGTAAACCGAACGGAGGTTCCGGAAGATGCTCATTTCGAGAAGTACGATCTCCTCTCCAAACTTGCACAACGTTTTCTGCACTGTCCTCATCCAAAGGAACAAGATCGTGACGCTGGAAAGGTATGAAGTGCTTGATCAATTCAGGGGACATCAGAAGTTGATAAAGGTGCTGTGTGCCTTACACGGCCGCACAGAGTTGCGAGCTGTTCCAAAGGTGGGAAAGGTGTACTTTCAGTAACTGAATGAATCAGTGACTGCAGCCGTTCAAATCCGAATTTTCGTCAACCACCTGCTCTAACGATGCTCCGTGAACGAACAGATTCATAATTGCTGTGCTGTGTCATTTGTGTCGTGACAACAGCGCACTTCTACTATTGCCGGTCTTGCCTCAAATTCAGGTAGATCCTTCTGACACGGCACATAAAAATGCGCTGTTCTAGACGCTCTCATTTATGCTGCATCTTAAAATTTTGTAACCACAAGATTTTGTGGTGTGTTTTGCGCGTAACGAGATACTCTTCGAGCAGGTTGTTTCAGAGGAGTGAAGTAGTATAGAGATGCAGAAGTTGCAGAAGTGCAGAAGTTACGGGGGAGAGGAGATAGAAGCCAAACAGCGATGAATGTTCAGCACGCTGCGGACAAGGACATCACAAAACATCGTGTTCCGCATGTGGATAGATTCCTCCTGTTATTTAAGGCGTTGATATTTTTGCATAGCAAGTATGCCATCAAATACTTATTGCGTTCGCTCTGTTTGCCAACCTGCCCGCATGGGCACGGCCGTAAATCCGTCTTGCAGGATCGAACAAAATTTGCGCAAATGGTACGAAGACACATTCTTAGCTGTGGGTTTCAAAAATCGCTTTCTTAATTTGCATCAGCTGCCTTCTGAACCCTCAAATCAGACCATATACTGATATTGTCACCTTTCAGTCCAGTTGGCAGGTACGCTGTTGCCTATGGAGCATGAATTTTCGAAGCAAGATGCTGTCCTCAACCGATCTAGTCTGTCACGTTCGGCTAATTCATTTTTATGGGTCATGAAACACGATCGCAGAGGGTAAGTTATTGTGCACCGTTGTTAACCATGTCAAGAGTACATATCGGTTTCTGGATGAATCCAGAAGTTCCGCAATGACTTATATTGTATTACCAGGAATCAGTAGCCTCGAAATTTTGCCTCACGAGAATAATTTGGTTATGCTGAGAATGCTACACGACGCCTGCATTCGTGCGACATTGTCTTGGAGGTGACTGTAGAACTCATATCGTCATACCCAAAAATTTTTACCATGGTGTAAAATACCCAAACTTTACCACTGCCTCAGCTATAAGGAAGAGGTGGCGTTAATGGTTTTTGGTATCTCCATGGTCGTATGTAAGTAATCATGAAGGTTTTGCCTTTCTTCGTTCTCCACCTTCAACGCAAACAAAAACCGTAATTCGCAAGAAGCTTTTCTGTTAGCGGCGATGATTTATGGTGACGATTTGAGAACGCTTCGAACGAAGACTGGTTGATGACTTATAAGAAACAGCAAGGAACACCCGTTCTCCACTTCCGACACTGAAGGTCATGATTTAATAGCTAACGTCTTTACCATCGTTCTTTGAGTTAGCGAGGAAGATAGGTAGGGGGTCCAAGGTAGCGAGATGTCGCGAATCATCATGAGGCAATGATGATTTAAGGCGACGCAGAGGATGAACGAACGCGCAGCTGAGACGGGAACCGTCGGAAGCCCTATTCATGACGCTTCCACTGACCCCATCGCTGGTCATGATGGCGTCGCCGACTATAACTCTCACAACTCCGAAATGACGCGCTGCCTCACCTCTTAACAAAGAATGTGCACTCAGATGAATGGACTGAACAACTGACAAAGGCGGAGCAATCGACGATATAGAAGCTTGCAGCGGAACAAAAGAAGCTTCGGGCTCACTTCCTTTCGCTCTTACTTGATGCGCCGTCCGTAACGGTCGCTCATTCGACCTACTCAATAGCTGACAGTGAAGACAAGAGTCCAGCCTTTCATGCCTTTTCATTTCAGTGTTTTACGCGATGGTTATTTTGTGCGTTCGTTAAATTATTTGCCTTCTTAAGACGTTCATGCGATGTGTGTTACGAGATGTCACTTGATTTACGTCTCTGCTTAAGACATTAGCCCATTAGGCTTGCTTATGGTCCCCATGATTCACATTTATGTAATGTGTTGTACGTTGCCTTACTGTTTCTTCGAATGTCAAAGGTTTAATTACTCAAGTTTGAGGTCCAACGGGTGGTGCGCCCGCAGAACTAAGCTGTCAAACTTCGGACGCGGACTGTGACGAATCCGAAGAAAGACAGCACAAGTGGACGAGCTGACGATCAAGCCCGTTTAAGTTTCAGTTGTATGAACTTCCGTCATCGAGTTCGAACGATCCAGTGTTTATTTACGAGAAAGAGAAAGACAACAAAATTCTGGCCCATATTTCGAGACTCAAGCTATAAACGAAATAACGACAACATTTTCCGTGACAAACCTACATGAATGAACTCTGATTTCCATATCTTTCCAATTGACCAACGATATTGCATTGCGTGCTGCAAATCTTATTTCTACCTGCACCTATTTGTAGTTAAAAATAACATGATCACGCTTCGCTTATTGTGTGAACCCAGTCAATCAGTCAATCTCTGTCTCCTTCTCAACTCCCTTTGTTCGCGATATGGGGATGACGGCAGAGATGTGCTCACTTGAAATCAGGACTTTATGGCGCTGATCCCTACTCCAGTTGAAGTATACAAACTATCAATTTTCATATCCACATGTTGAAATACTTAAGGGGTTTCTTAGATAACGCAAGAATTCATTGGGTTCTTTTCGAAAACTGATTTCCTGAATCACTCAGCAGGTTAGCGATGATCACGTCACTTGAAGCCACGTATATGTGTGCGGAAGAGTATGTCAACACGACTGGGCAGAAAGAACAACAGAGTGGACGCCACAAATTGGCAAAAGAAGTGGACCCGACCTCCAGTGCGGTGGAGTACATATATATACGTACACTACCTCACTGGAGGTGCATATATGTGTATCTATCCATCCATCTCTCTCTCTCTCTCTCTCTCTCTATATATATATATATATATATATATATATATATATATATATATATATATATATATATATATATATATATATATATATATATTTACATATATATACATATATATAGATAGATATATATGCATATAATGAGGTGTATATATATAATGAGGTACCTTCATCCGAAATGCACGAAGTGAATGCCCCGAAAATAATCTGCATATGTTATTGAATCCGAAGTAAAGAAAGGTGATATGATAAAAACAAACTTGAAGAGCTGAGCGAATGGACGTAATGCTTTCGGTCACACCTGGTTGTCCGTCTCCCGATCCGTTTAGCACCAACTGCCCAAGAAAATATGTTCGCACGCGCACACTTCCAGAAATCATTGTTAGTTACCGTAAGACGATGAAGGTTAGATGGCCTACGGCCAAAACGGGGTTAGTCCAGTTAGAGCGGCCGACTCGTAGACAATGATACCCGTTTACAAACAATAACCGCACATCAAAAACATTAATTTGAATATGCGTAGGTATGCCTTAGTATGAAAAAGTAAACAAGTGAAGAAATTTATTCCATGTATCTTCATCTTATGCGGCGATTCATCTTATATAACGATCGAGGTCTTTCCACAAAACATGGGAACTACAGACAGCATCTTTTAGTGGTCGGTGAATTTCAATATCTATAATGCTTAAGTAGTAAAAGACTTATTTTATAGGATGAGATTAATTTCGTCACCGTTTATTGCTCGATTAATTTCAGGATCGTCCACAAAGTGCAAAGAGTTGCCTTCGATGTTGTCCGAAACAAACAAAACCGAATCGACGAAAAACTTTCCTAAGTCAAACAGGAGCAAGCTGAGTACGGTGCAGACTGACTGTCCTCATCCTCATCTGCAATATTCGACTGCATAAAAATACCTTGACCAAATTCACTAAATGAACTGGTACCTCTCCATTATCAACAGAGAGTGCAAGAGTGCATACGCAGCAGAAAAGAAATCGAAAACGTCAGGATTATGTGGACAATTTTGTTTAATGGTTTAAGAGAAAACACCTCTCACAGACCTTACAAGCAGGAGAAATCAAAGTGACTGGACTTTCATGGACAAAATCTTTCATGAAAAAGGCCCAGGATTATGCGAAAGTTGAAGCATTCGCCTCCGCATATGGCGTAATGACACTCAACAAAGCCGATATCGGAAATGAAATTAATGAAATACCGCAAGCTTATCGATATGATCATCCGTGACCTCAGAACTGCAATTCTACATCGGCAGAATGCCGAACAATGCAAAACAGTCGATTCTAAGAAAATACCGTTATCCCCGATGGAAATGATGGCCAGTTGAAAGGAAACTAGTAATCCTTCGTTAATGTAGATTACACCCATCAAATTTGTGACTTGCAGCTTTTGTGTTCACGAGTTCATCTTGTAGCGGTTGCACGAGAGAAAAACGACCGCTCATGGAGTTCTCCTGAAATCGCCGTCGTCATAATCCCACTCAAATCAAGTTGTGCTAAAATATGCATCTAATAAATCAAAATCGTGCTCCAACTAAATAAATTCTTTCAAGGGTAAAGAGTGATTATTATTCTCACTTGAGCTATACATGCAAATTTCGAATGAGCAAATAAACGCCTCAGCGAAAAGTGATCGATTAGAGTAGAATCATCGTTGACATGTGGTGGTACTGCGCCTTCGCTCTCGTAATTGGGTCAACGTCAGGTGGTAACGATGTCGACAGAGTAGTCAACTTCGGTTTCACTGCTTTGGATCAGCGAGGGAGGGTAATGCTTCAAGAATTTTGTCTTCCTCAATGTTCAATTCCCGAGTGCTTCGTTAAGTAATTTCTCGCCCTGTACTAATACTCTGCATGCAAAATGTTGCTACCTCCCACGTTTTCCCAAGGTAGAATTATTTCTTTCAGATCGTCTGCCTACCTTGATTTATCGATTCATTTCATTCCATTCTTCGTTGCATGGCTATTATCAACATTTTCATTTAAAAGGTTAAAACATAGCAGCCCCAGGGGAGTAAACAACGTCTTACTTTTTTCCTGACATATTGTCCATCTGCTACTGTCACTGGCTGCCTGGGTGTAGACTCACTGGTTCACTGAATTTCGACTTCCGTACATTTGCTTCTCCTTAGCTTTTGTTCCTCAATGGCCCAGAGAGCGCATGTGATCTTGAGCCCACTAAGTTGGACGTCTTGCGGCAATCTGACTAAATGCAATCCTTTAGGGTCTGCCTCATCCACTAAAAAAAGCATCTTCATACTGTTGACCGAAAAAGGAAGAAGGTAAGGGAGGATGCAGAGGGTACGCTTGAAAACTCCTAAGGAAACCTTCCCATGCACTAGTTGAAGCGTGCAAAAAATATGAGTTTTCACTTCTGTGGCAGTAATAAGCGGAAAGTAAAAGAAAGCACACATAATTACACATAAGAATGAACAGAGAACATCATAGTTATATGATTCGCGGTAGTTACGACGCAGCATTTTCGTTCCGCTGCTCTTTCTGATATATGGACTGTTAATACATTCATATTGTTTCACCAAGTCGACCTTTCATGGGACATATATCAAAAACCTCTTCCTACGTGCGAAGAAAGGTTTTCCTTTCTTCGCACGTAGGAAGAACAACTCGAAACGTAAGTTTTTCCCCCAAAAATTCTGCGTTAGCAACGTCATCTCTCCGGCTTCGGATGGATCCATCGACCTTTCGCTCGTGATACCTGAACGAAGAATAAGATCAAGGCGGCGTACTCATATAAATACGCATATATAAAGATTACCGTCAGAATGAAGGAACAATGTCCGCGATAAATCAACAGGTGCAACCGCAAGAAGATGAAATCAACAATTAAATCTCCTCAGCGGCTTGGAAATGTGGAGTTGTGCGCACCACTGTGAACACAGGCATCCATTTATGAGTCCAGTTACTGTTTACAGCAACGAAGTGCTTTCGCATTTTTAAATTTTTTTTGGGGGGTAGAAGACCTGTAGGTGGTTTACATGAATTACAGTGTCAGTCGTATGGAATTGCCGTGTGAAGGGCATGTGACGTCTTGTGTGTGTTGATTCCGCTGTGGCCCTAATAGATTCAGACCTTCGTCGATGGGACAGTTGCTGACTGGACGTTTACGCCTTAACACCAATGGAAGGAAGGCAAGGCACGTAAAACTGTAAGAAAGATATGAACTGCTGAATATAATCAGCTACTCCAGCACTAAAAACTGCTTGATCGAGAAACACCCATCTCTGACAGCATAGCGCTCGAATACATTTTCAGAAATTGTACGTTATGAGGACCTTCGGGAAAGGAATTTAAAAACGTAAATATATGTATCCGCCTGTAAAATGAGTCCGGAGCATGATGCATCGCAGCTCTTCAAAAACAACTGATCTCCTCCTAAAAAAGCCCAATTGATTCTGGCTAACGTTGCAGAAAACATCAGATAAAGTGAACAAGCACCATTACGGTAATCGTTCGGAATAATTTCTCTTCCAGGAAACAAGGTCATAATTATGTAAAATAAAATAATTTTCCATACCCGGTGATCAACCTGCCACAAATCCTTTACTACAAACGAAATGTTTGCGAATAGAAAATTCTGGTAATATTTCTCCGTTTTCTGGCTTTCCTTCTTGCAGGTTCTTTTCCTTAAGATGGTGGCGTATCACATGACTATTATACCCATGTACCACATCATGCAGCTGCTGATAATGACAAAAAACTCCACTATTAATTTTATCACAACGACTATGCAACAGCGCATTGCACTTTGCTGAAAGTCGTATGACACAGTTGAGTACTTCTAACAGCTCACTGACGATTCGCAAACATACAAGTTGAGGGAAGGAGACATTTATCCGAGAAATTAGCGGCAGCTGCTTAGGGCTACTGCGATTAACCCATTGACGCTGTTATGCATAAAAAGCGCAATATTTTCTTACATGCGTTTCAACAGATCTATCATGTGCTTTGCATAGCATAAGAATATTGCGCACATGTTCTTATCCATTGCACGTAGTCTTTTCACGCGGAAAGCTCATTATGGAAAAAAATTAAAAGCTTCCGTAGAAAATGTCGGTGAGTCCGATAACTCTAGAAACGTTCAGGCTGACGTCAAGACGAAAGGCTGCCTACGGATAACCGGCAGTGGAAAAAGTGGAGAGATATTCAAAGGGAACGCAATAAAAACGCAGAGGTTTTAGGTGCAACAGAAATCTGCTGAGCGTGATTTTAATCAGGAGACCTCTGAAAAACGAAGGCACGACTCCCTGTTATGTAGAATATATGCAAGCCTTTCATACCTTTTTGTGCAAGGCATGTAAAACAGACTGACGCTGTCTTTTAACCTCTGAACACAGCATAACTGAAGCTTGTTAGGCTCCCTCATTGAAGCGACACCTATAATAGCGCGCTCTTCAAGGAAGCGGTGTTCCAGTTATGAAACAAATAATGAGTAGTCTTATCGGTCACGTGACTTGATTCGTTGTTATTTCTTTCACTGGGCTTTTCAAGATGGAAGTGGTGGACTGCAGTGAAGAGCATGCGAAGATTTACCCATTCGTCAATATTGACCCAACGGATGACAGCCTAAGCGTATGCTACAATGACTCGAAATGTCACAAAATCCTTCATTCAAACGACCAACATGCTGATGTTGCACTTCTTGAGAATGTCAACAAGGTAAGCATTTCCATCCACATTTGTTTGTTCATTCCAACAGGTGAGAATTCTTCTCGTACGATTTGAAGAAGGATTTAGGAGAGGAGAACGAGACGAGTCGCGGCACTTCCAAAGAACTTCTGGAAACAGCCGCGTTTTAATCCTGATAGTTTTGAAGTCACTGCTGCCAATTTGGTACTATCATCAGATTCAGCACGGAATTATGTGATATCTGATCGTTCATGTTCTCCTCCGTCTTCTGCTGCCCTTCTTGCATATAGTCCATTTCTCATCCCACTGAGTCGAGATAGTGTTACTAACTCGTTGCCAAAGTGTGTCTTTCTCAGAAAAACGAAACCGACACTTCTGGAAATTCGACTGATTTCGGCGCATTTAAGCCACCTTTGCTGCTTCTCGATACCAGCTAATATATTCGAACCTCGCTAATTAAGGACAATTCTGAGAGGGTGATTGATTTATTTGAAGGGAGCCTTAGGATTCTTCCCATGGCGTTCATAGTTTTGCAACCGGCATTTCTGCCTTCTGGCCTATGAAGGAATGTCTAAGTGCAAATGTTTTCGTGAAAGGTCCCTATTTCGTCCGTTTTTAGACGAAGCCTTTTTTCATCTTGTCATTGCGGTTTTTTCTTTTTGCTTCTTAGATCGTTTCCCTGATGAAATTGTCTTAATTGCATGCTCTCTCTCTTAACACTGTTTCCAAGTTGTTCGGCTGCATTTGCAGTTGACTGAAGTGGTTTATTGTCATTAGTTCCACAGCCGACTTTAAATCGTTGCCAAGTTCACTCTGAGCGTATTCTAGATGACAACTGGGTGTCCTACGCTAATACTGGTATTAACTTTCTCCGTTTAAGTGGATAATGCTTATTCTCGAAAATAAAAAAAACATTTTTGTCACGAAACTTAAATCTATGTCAAAAAATAAACCCATGGCAACGTGAGGTAGGACGAAGTGACCGAGGGCGAAAAGTGCTGAGAGCAGTTCAAGCAATTTAAATGCACCACAAAGAAACCACAGCGTTGAAGACAGCTCAAAACTTCTCGTAACTTTCAAATTGAATTTACGTCGAAATCATTGTTTTCTGCTCGCTGGTGTTCTGTCTTGCGGTTTATGGGAAACGACGGGACACTCTTTGGCACTCCAGCTTCATCGTGACTTGACTCAGACGCCTTATTCGCTAAGGACGTCTAAATTGCTCTTGCAACGGTGCAGTTAGTTGGTATATTCGCTAGCTTCATGATACATGACGACCTTTCTTATTAGTAAATACGATGTCCCTTTATAACATTCCAGAGGACGAATATCAGAGGTCCCTTTTTGAAAGTCACAGTATTTTCTCTCTACAATGCATTATCGCAAAGCGAATCACTCTAAACATGTGTTGCAGTGAAGGTGGATTTGGCTTGACTGTTGCTTGTATTTATTTCTAACAGCGACTTTCTAAGAAGTTTGGGAACTGCTGCGAATAGTTTTATTCGTTTGCAGTTTGCTTTCTTCTTTGTCTGAGAGAGACCCACGGAAGAAAGGGAAGGGCTCCGCCGCGACTTAAGTGCTAAATCCTCTCGCACAACTGGAGAGCAGCTTTGTGCATTGGCGTTCATTCTCCTTTCTCCTCCCCGATAAACTCAGAGCCAAACCATCTATGTCAGTCACGTTGTTTATGTAAATGAGGTCGCCGCGTAAAAGTGTGGTTGACGGCGACTGTGAAATCTTTGCAGGTGAACGATGGATCAAAATACTGCAAGCTTAATAAAATCGAGTACCGCCGCGTAGAAAAATCTCGACGGTTCGTTCAAATCAAGTGGCATTTGCGATGCTCTAATTCTTTTAAGAACGACTACACCATTGCGATGGAGAACTGCAGAGGCGCTAGGAATGCCCGTATGATTTAAATGCATTTCTGAGCGCAGTGAACCGTGCCAGAGTGAAAATAAATCAAACACAGAACTGCTCCACATCGAGGGCTAGTTCGGCAACTGCTTAGGATTTGAGGAACATTTTGCTTTACATGACTGGACAATCTGAAAAAATTAACGTTCCTCACATACATAACTCTCGTTTCTTCGATATCATGAGTGCTTCAGCAAATCGATAAATTAGTGCCCTGGAATTGAAAACCCCTCTTACTGCAGGCAGAATGATGCTCCAACAGTCAGCGTTTGCATCATCTTCCGTCACCGTTTAAAAAAAACAGCAAAATTGTCGAGCCACATTCCCTAATTACTTTCACTGAAGAGGTCGATTTGAGTGGGTCAAAAGGGGAGATTCAAAATTCGACATTATGCATTTAATGTAATAAATAGTTGATTGAACTCACTCTCTAAGAAAACAGTGCTTTAATCAAGGCGCGAGGTTTTTCAAACATCACGCATCTGCTAATTCGGACAAATGGCTGAAATTCTTTTGAATTCGCTAATGAAGGTTCTTTCATGAACATGGAAAAGAGCGGTTCCGCTTAAGCAGACGATGATACAGAAGTTATGAGAAAATTTCAGCAGAACATGTAAGAACGTGGCACAGTAGCTTATTTGAGCACAGGAAAGGAAGATTTCTTGCGCAAAGCGTACTGCTTCAGAGTAACTTGTTTCAAATGAAGCGAGAATTGCTACGGACGTCGGTAGAAGCAAATAACCAAAATCAGAAAAATGAGCCGAGGTCGATTTGATACACATAAACTTAGGGTAAACAAGCAGCCAATTAATGCGGCCATCAACTACTGGGCAATATGAGCAATGTTTTTCGATAAAATGTTTGAACTGCAAATGATCATGTCATTATGAAATATCGACGATGAGATTACAAATGAACCAAATTTATTTGGAAGCGACAGCTTTAGCGTTACCTAGCCCCCGTCTACAACGCAAAAAGCTTTTAAGCAAACTCGGAGGGATTTTAGAGGTAAGCCTTCATTAGGTAG
The DNA here is from genome assembly GCA_037576465.1 of Parascaris univalens. Classification (NCBI taxonomy): domain Eukaryota; kingdom Metazoa; phylum Nematoda; class Chromadorea; order Rhabditida; family Ascarididae; genus Parascaris; species Parascaris univalens. Next base: position 185,119,124 of record CM075173.1, on the reverse strand, counting down.
GAATTTTGCTTCATTTGCAATAAAAAACTTTTGTAAACAGATTGCGTTGCCCATAGAGGTCATTGGTAGTTGGCAGTTTGTAATAATTCTGGAGTTAATAAGGTTTTTATGGGACAAAATTCACTTAACATCAAGGATTCTCGAATGTATGAAAATGTGCATCGGGACTGTGATGAGCTGTGAGGAATACCTGCACTAGCAATGTAATAACAGCAAAAATCCCGCCTCATAAAGGATGCTAATATAGCACCTGGCGCCTGTCAGAAGATGCAGATTCAAAAAAATGCTTAAAACAACAGCTGTTCTGCTAAGTCGGCCGAAGTACAAGGAACAAAATCAGCAAAAGAATACGTTGTCCTACGTTGTGCTAAGTTCCTCAAATATTTTTTCTCGCACTCAGACAGTTTAGTGTAAGGTACCCCAAATTCAACAGATGCATGTTGTTTCTGGACTGCTTCAAAAGCCGAGATCGCCGGAGCTAAATAATATACGGAGAACAAAAAGGAACGGGGAAGCAGAGAGGATATGATTTCATCTTCTATGGAACGCTTCCCAGACCAAAATAGTGTTCCAAAGATCGTCTCATCTTATCCGACAAAATAAACGAACGAAGAGAAAAAGGAGCCCACCAAAACCCCGTTGCATAGCATACGAGGCGCAACATTATCGAACCAATGACCATTTTTTAGCAGTAGGTATCAGATAAAACGGAACGAAATCTCCGTGATGGGAAGCCGATAGAAGAGCAGACCTTCGTGGATAGTAGAATATCTTCCACCGGGAGCTGCCTGCAATTAAGGAAGAACAGTAGAGAAAAGTCGCCCTCTAGTTACACATTCCTGCCTTTAAAAGAACTAACAAATGTCTCCTGTTTTTCAAAATCCCCATCTGCATCGAAAGCTTCTCTCGCCTGAAGTGTGTCGTAAAGACGTTTGTGAAGCAGGATTTCTTTATAAGAAAAAAATGCAGCTTCGGTTTAGAACATTGTTTCCTGCCAAATGCGAAGAATTGATTCAAATGAAAGGGCTATTTTAAAGTGGTTGAAATGTACCACGTTTTGTCAAAACCCATTCGACGGCTTGAGAGGAAACGTTTGACCGCTCAGGCCAACTATCACTACCTACAGATGGGCATTACATCCAGCGCCTACGAACATAACGAGGAACGGCAATCGGAACCACTTCGGAGAGGGCGTTCACAAAATGGGGGTTCCGTTCGATCCAACGAACGAACTCCTCTCACTTGTCTTGCCTCCTCGAATCAGATACAGCAATCGCATCTCAGTTTAAAAAATAGTAGCTTCTGGAACCTGCAATCAACTTTTCAAAAGTGAGGGGATGCTATCTTGTCCCTCTAACAGGAAAATCCATATGACCAACATCACAAGATCATCGCTACTGCATCACTATTGTCGCATTCGCAACTTATGACGAAGTGCAGACGACTATTAATTTAACCAGCTGAATAAAGTCAAGTTATTACTGCAAATGCGGCCGTTTATGGCGCAACAAAGGACGCCAAGAAACGTAGTGCCCCTCGCGTGAGTTGCAATATGCAAAGATTGGTTTGTACAGCTAAGATAATAATTTGCAGTTATGTAGCATTGTTAGCGAACCCTTTGCACAAGCTGAAGGATCTGAAGTTGTGAATAAGGGTTCCAAGGAATGTAAACTTAGCCTTGACAGAACAGGACATCTGAAGGTTTACTCCAGAGTACTGTCAGAAAATTATTTAGGTAGGACGAATGCGTTCAAATGTGTCAGTATTTCAGTGAGAAAAAAATATTCTCAAACAAGATGCAAAGTCAAAACCATCATCATCAAGGAATGAAGGACTGTCGAACGAAAGAGAAGAACATAAAGGATGAACACTGGACGAAGAAATGTAAATTGTGGTTGGAGGGTGCTGACTTACGTTCAGTAGTTCGATGAGACGATGCAGCCCAGCTCGCAGCAGATCAGTAATATAGAGGTAGAATACAAGAGGGAGAGGGTCACTTGGGGAAGACGTTTCAACGGAGCTCTCCTGAGCTCACCAGGCAGGGACCCGTCTCTGGTCGTCAGAACTGTCCGAATGACGAGCCTTTGCTAGAGCAGATTTCGCTGATCAGCCTAGCTCCACCTTCCATTTCCGGTGATGCATGCAACGTGCCCTTCTTCCCATTGAAACGTTTAGTTTTTGTCTCCCAGTTTCCGCTGGGTGTATCACCCATCTTTTGCACTATGTGTTTCATCGTTTCCGGTCGTCATAGGCGCCCCTGAGGCGGTTAGACCTTTTTTGCTACACGCTGGCTGCAATGAGCCGCAATGGCGCATCTCGCGTTTCGCGATAAGGGAGGTCGTTTGAAGTGCAGGCAATTGGCAAACCCAGACATTAATACTCGTTGGAAATTCCGCTCGAATCTGCTGGGTGCGGCGATAGACAGCCAACCCACGATATCTCTTCGCGAAGAAACAGTGACCTTTTGCTTTCACAACATCATGCACTTTCGCTGTATGCCATTGTTCGACTTGCCTGTCATCGGTTCAACTCGCACTTTTGGTCAACCTGAAGCTTATATAAGGCGGACCCCAACCGTTCTGTCTTGTCTTTCTCTCGACTGCTGTCCAACCTTCAGCTCACTTTTATCGTTCTCCCTTGCCAGTTGTTTGCTGTAGTGCCATCGATTAAACGACCTGGAGTATCTTCGTGTGTCCTCGCATTTTGCTTCCCTCCTCTCAGCGTTATCCGAGTAGAGTTGCAACAGAATCTTTTCAGTGGATTTGAAGTGGAAAAATGAGCGCAGGCGGAGACAACACTTTCTTTATGCAGGTGCTTATGTCGACGAATAATTTATGCAAATTTCCTATATGAAAGGCGAGTGTTCGTGTCACAGGGTCGACAGAGGCCTCTAATCAACATCTTTCAAATGATAAATTATCCATAATTACACAGTTTTCAGAAAAGCGTAAAGAAACGCAAGAACCGTCTAAGTCGACGCCATTGCCTAAATCAAAAGAACCACCTGAAATAGAGGGCAAACGTCACCGTGATGCTTTTCGCGAGGGGCAGTTATTAGTTGTCGTCATCGGAGTTACGATACTCATATCACTGTGCCTCGTGCTTGTGCTGGCAGTTCGATTCTATTATGCCGTATTATCCGTATGTCATTCAGTTTTACAGTATTCCTGTACGAACAAACAATTTTTTCATGACATCGAGGAATCTCACCTAAACTATTGCGGATGCATTGAGCAGATCCATCGTGAAAGCGAAAACGGTTGACTACATGGGCTGTGAAATTGAAAAAAAAAAAAACGTTGTAGGGTAAAAAGCCGCTCGCATTTGCTAAAGCTCAAAGGAAGGATGCTTTAGAAAGCTCCTAGTGCGTTGCCTGAACATATAATTCACGATCTCGTCGATCATATGCCCTCAATGTAGCGATAGATAAAACGATCCGCACTTGAATATAGAAAGGAATTTAGAGAAATTTGGTATTAGTTTGCTAGCCCAAATACGCAGCCGTTCAAGTTATTCAGGGTATTTGAAGCCTTTTCAAAGAAGTTGATGTATTGGAGACGATAAAGAGAGGGAGTGGAAAATGAAGTGAATCGACTGTTAGATAAATAGTCTCCATATCATATTTAGGTTTCAGATGTGATCATGAACTATCATACTTAACACCTGTCCTCACTGTTGTTCTTCCCTCCCTCGGTGACGCCGTTCCCTTAACAATTTGCGCTCATATTTTTGAAATTTTAGCTATGGGCAGGCCGCATACTTGGTGGGCCGAGCAGCTAATAAATCGTCGTTTGCGTAGAATATCAGTGGGTAGAAAAAACTTGGACAAGTTGAAATTTGGATGTACATTCGAGCGAATGCAGAACAAATAATTAAATGCTTGACCTGCGTCACTGAATTTCATATACCGACACAAAGATAGCGAGTGACGAAAATAAAGTAGCCCAACGGCGTCTTGTTGAAAATAGTGCTAAGGTGGTGTGAACTGACCGGACGAAACGCGTAATTTTAGCGCCAGCCGGTCAGTGTCGCTATCTTTGCAAATTCCAATCTGTTTACCATCTAAGTACTCAGTGACTAAGTAAGTCATTGATTTGTCCGCAGTCTTCGGTCTCCATTATTATTCCTTTCGGCGATTAGAGACGATTCATATTTGCTATTGCAAAAAGTGTGTTCAGGAACGAACGAGTGACAACGTGGTAGACGATTCGTTGACTTCAACGTCGTCAATTTCATCCGAGTCTTCTTCTTAATCAGTACTTAACAAAGTTCGAACATTATACGCAATGTTGTTTGCAGCACCGTTAATGTATCTTTCTCATAAACTGTTGTAACTGATGCCTTGTCGATATTCAGGTGCATTTCCTTTATACAATCGCAAACGCATTCCAAATGACTGACTGTCAACGTCAGCGTGATGTATTTAAGCGAGTAACGGCAACGCTCCTTGGTTAGACTGATTAAATAAGGACGAAAAAATAGTAGTCAGATAGATGAGCCATCAAATGGGATGATGGAATTTAGATAGACAGAGAACAGCATAATGCTGGAACGACGAGCGACTGAGGTGGATGCACCAAAGGGAAGGAAATGCGGCAATGCGTGGTCGCATGGTGCGAGCCGTCTGTTCCATTCTGGTATCTTCACTACGGCAGTGCGGTCCGATATCGCTTGGGTTTAGCTGAAGCACCATGTTCATGACTCCACGTTTCTTCGGATTGAATTAATTGCACATGTGAATGATTTCTCGATCTGGATAAAGAATGTTAGGACATACGATTATGTGCAATACGGAAGGAGAGGGATAGTACGCGTATGCGCTAAGGGAACCATGCAACTAGGTGACGAATTTCACCCGCACATAGAAGAGACACGGCGATGTTTTAGATTCTATTATTTAAAACATACGGATCATGTAAAAAGTCTGCATAAAAAAACAGATGGATTCAGATTAGCTTAGCTATTACTAAAATGCAGGTAAACAAAATAACAGACACTGCCCGTCACAAGTCACTAATGCTTTTCACTCTTTTATGCCTGCATCACTTTGCACCATCGTGTTAGGTAGGACTATGATTGAGGAACGATGAATATCAACGATGAATATCTCGAAAGCACCTGTACGAAGGCCTTAGCATCAAGTTACTGCGGAGGCCAAACAACAACCTCAAAGTGGGTGGAAAGAGGGATTGTACTAAACGAAGAAAATTGGAAATATGCTTAAAGGAAGGTTACTTACGTTCATTAATTTGATGTGCCGATTACTGCGTCCCGTTGGTCGTCATGTAGACCTATCTGCAGAAAAGCTTTCTCGACATCCGCCGTTATGAGTATTGGCGCTAGTAGGACTCTAAGTCAAACTCCACAGAGGTTTGCTAGGAGTAGTGGTCCTCTGAGTAGCACATTTAATGAGTGCCCTTCTTTTCGCGTTTTCGACGACGCGTCATACACGATTCTGATTTTTGTCGTAGCTTTGCCTGGCGTAACAACAGCATGGTGGGGCATGTAGTACACTGGGCCTTCGGGCTGTGTATTTGTGACGTCTTCAATTATCCCCATCTTTAACTGCTCGTCGAACGTTTTCTCGTAAGCACGGACACTTGAAGGGCGACGCTTAATAAGGAGCTCTCCTGAGCTCCACACCAGGGGACTGTCCCTGGTTGCTACGACTGTCGAAATGACGAGTCTTCGCTAGGGCAGATTTCGCTGCTCCACCTTCTATTTCCGGTGATGCATGCAACGTGCCCTTCTTCCCATTGAAACGTTTAGTTTTTGTCTCCCAGTTTCCGCTGGGTGTATCACCCATCTTTTGCACTATGTGTTTCATCGTTTCCGGTCGTCATAGGCGCCGCTGAGGCGGTCAGCCCTTTTGTGCTACACGCTGGCTGCAATGAGCCGCGATGACGCATCTCGCGTTTCGCTACAGGATGGCATCCACCACGCTACGAACAAAATGGTGCAGACTTAGCTCACGTGTCGTTAGCGAACAGGATCTTTTTTTACGGCTGACAATGGTGGCTTCTAACATGCATTTACTTTTATTACCAGTGTTTACAAGGAACCATCCCTCTTGTTTTAAAAGTTTTCTATGGATGATGTAGAAAAATTTTTTAGTCCCTCCAACAACGAATGATGAAAAAGCCTTCGCCTCTATTGTCTAACGAAATATGCTTTATTCTTCATTGCTGTCATACTCTTAAGCAACCTCACTTTGTTAGTGGTACGTCGGCTAGATGGAGTTTTTCTTCGAGCGTCGCTGCTAACATCAGTCGGTTCGCAGCGCCCAGGTATATGCTACGACCGTCCTGATTTTGCATGCATTTACTTCAGTTTCATGCCAAATTTGGCGATTTATGCACCCCTACGGAGACGTGTCACCCGACATTGAATGCCATCCGATCCAGACCCCATTCAGATCCAGCTGAAAGCTTTGGAAAGTTGTGCGCGCTGAAATTTTTGCGGAGCTTGTGTCAATGAGTGCTACGAACTGTTTAGGTGATGTTCTCATCCTCTTTCTCAAGGCACTCTTGATGCGTTGTCTTTAATTCACTTTTACAAAATATTGCTGATAAAAATATTCATCTTCCGTCCGATGAACTCTTTCGTATTTCACGTTGCTCTGCTCACCTCAACTCATTGTGGTCTGTATTTAGAGTCGTCTCATATCAGCCTGTAAATGACGATTTTTCATTTGAAGATGATATCAGAGTAAAATTGCTCTTATTTATGTAGTACGCTCTTCACAAATCGTAATACACAAGCAATAAGCACATCTATGCAAAATATTTCATCTTTGGTACCGCCCGAATTTCGCCCGCAATACTAAGCGGTTTGATCGTTTGGAACAAATGCTTGGGATAATTTGGAGTGTGCCACGATCAACGCTTCATACATTCGTTGCATAATGAAGTGATCACATCTTCAGTTTTTTTTTTCATTATTGAGTGTGCCTGTGTTCTTCTCTCTGATCCCCCACCCCGACGCAGACTTTTGTTGAGGAGTGTCCTCCTCCACATTATTTATCACACATTCTGCGAATAATTAACGCCACTGAAGTGACCATTACATGCCCATGCGAAAGGGAACTCCCCATCAATTTAGATTTCTGTACTTCGTTGTTTAATTGCTGCATTCAGTGTGAGGCCACTAACTGAAATAAACGCTAATGGCCAGTGTTTTCTCTTCTTGCCATATGCGTAGTTATTACTTCATTTCACCAACACATTTATTCGTTATTGTTCCCCTCTTGATCATTGCACATAAATTTTCTCCATTTATCTTCATGTTTACATCAAAATTGTTCAAAAGGTAGGAAAGCACTCGTTTCAACACCATCCTGAGACCACTGCCTGATTGCCGTCTGTGCGCTCAATAGCCTAATGCCCTTACATTCTTCGCATGCATTTGACTGCCGTTTAGTCTCGAACTTTCTTAGCAAATTATGAAAAGCTCCCAGAATATTCGCCACTCGATAGAATCCGCCACCTTCACCACTTTCTGTTGATGCTGAAAAAGCTGCCGAAACGACAGCTTTTATCACACTTTACTATGTAGGCTATAGCCAGTATATCCTAGTTCAGAACAAATTTTCACAAAGGACAGTGAAGACAGAAGTCGTTTCAGATTCCATAAGCCATTTTCGATGCTCTCAATGAATGATTTGTTTTTGAAACTCTCCTTTTCGACTGGATCTTTCAATTTTCGGTATCCTTCCGAGAAGTGATCTTTTCTGATGCAGATATCAGTGCTTTTCATCTTTTTCTACAGGCATATGCTATCTTTTTTCTCATGTGTTTCCTTGTGGCAACTCGATACCTTATGAATCTGTCAGCAGCAATTACTCACCCATTGCGACCACACGATTTTATGAAGAACAGCGTGCGTTGAAGGAGCTCAGTCGCTTTGGATTTTTTGCACACCAAAATGCGAAGAGCAAATATCATCGCTTGGCAGCCAAATGATGATATTTGCATTTCGCATTGATGATGCAGAAGAAAGCAACCTCTTCGCTCCGTTTCACTTCGTTGCTTCTCCCACTTCCACACCATCTTCTAAAATTTAGTGCAGCGCTTAGTTCGAATATGAGTGGCTGGTATGTGCTGATGGTCGCCTTTCTCTTCGTTACTGAGGCGATAGCTGCTGGATACAACATCAAGCGTTGTAACATTGAAAAAGATGAAGCGAGAGCGCAGCAAAAGTTCGGTTATGGCGGTGGTATATTTCATTTTCATCTTTATAGATCTTTAAGACATTCATGTCATAAAGAGAACAAGAGCAAAGGTTTCCTGGAGGGACGACTGACAGATATCCAGTCATGCATCTTCTTTTCTCAACGCGAAAGTTAAGCTAGCTTATGAGGAATGTTGAGGCATTCGAAACAGTGTCTCCAGATTTAGTTGATCGACTGCTGCGAAAGCTTTTTTTCAGTGCGCCCTGTGAAAGCGCAATGCAAAGATACATTATGCCTACATGATTTCTGCGCTTAGGGAAAGGAAGTATAGCGTATCATGTAGTTTATGTTGATGAGGATCCGTTTCACAGCAGTCGTGTCGCCAAAATTAGGGAACAAAATTTTGATTGTGGGTAGTTTTGAACATGAATACACTGTTTTGCAGATTTATTATTTTCTGGCATTGAGATAAGGAAATGGGCAAGTGTCTTATTGCAGTGCCATTTCTGCTCCCCTATACTTATGCATGATGTTTTTTTTCAAATAACTCGCACTCAGTCTTTCGAAAAATATAGACTGATCTTAATAAAAGTAGATGAAATTTTGCTCATCCAGATGCGGTCGTCACAAGCAACACTATCTTTTCTTGAGTTGCGAGATATTGCTCGTTCTTTTTCTTTGCTGTGGGAATGAAGCAGTTCATTCACGGAAGAGAATATATATTTGCATTGTTCCAGAGATTCATCCAAATTCTGTTACGTTCTTGCCGTGGAGGGCAATGCTTCAAATATACATTCAGGATAGCTTTCCGAGTGATGAGCGAGGGTACGGCTCCATTCGTATGCGCGATCAGTGCAAATTGTAAGCGCACAGTTATCGCAAGATGGTAGGAATAGCTGCGTATAATGTGCTAAGTATATTGGTTGTTACTTCGTGTTCCCCCCTCATGGTCAACTGTATGAGTGTAAAGCAAATAACAGTCGAACGAAGCAGTCGTAAGAACCACATAGGTTGAAACGAAACCTTTGCAGAAGGAAAAAATTGAGCGCTGATAAGCTTTTAGCCTCAACGATACCATATTCCGAGTCTGTGTTCCTTGTTTAACCTATCGACCGAGATTAAACATCTGCAGTGTTCGCAGTGGGGTATATAGGCATAGTACAGCACAAGCGAACATGACGGTTGATGTCACTTCAAATGCAATTAGTTGCACTGATATAATGTTAAATTATTTTGTATCTACTAGTAGGGCTATCTACAGTAGCGCATAAAATGTTTGCTGCCCACGATGCCATTGGTGCACTGTGCTTCTTTGATCACGAGCATTGAAGTACTTGCAAAAAAGGAGTCGCGCTCATGCGATGTAATGGATTCAGGAGCTCTATCTTACAAAGCATATGAAGACACAACGCTTTGCCGTCGTATTGTGCATACTCTTTCGTAACGTTTGCCCTCAAGGCTTTATTGAGAACCACTGCTAATTCACCAGTGTTACGTTTTCTCCTTACTTTCCAATGAATATGCCGTTCTGACATGCCATTATTTGTTTGGCTTCAGGACAATTTCGTCCATACCTCAGGGGAACCATTTTTGCAGTACAGAACAGCTTTTGCGTCACTGATATCTTTTTCTTCTCCTCCGCTATCTGGACGCGAGCATGTGATTTCAGCCGCGTTGTGCCTTCTTATGTGTAGAATGGCGTTGCTGTTTTTTTTGTGCAGCTTTAAGGCACTGCTGTTCTCCTCTTCGATATCGATGATACTAAAACTTCTCTTCCCCTAGCAAAAAGGCTTCCTGCAGAAAATGCATCTATCCGTATTTTTCCTCTCGAGGTCGATTGCCCTTATCGAGGTGCAATTTCTCAGGAGATGCCCTTCATGACACTGTGAGTTTAATTCATATGTCCACACTTTTACCTTTTCCTCTCGGCCCTATCTGCTTGTGGTTCATATTGTCTGCCAATCGATTTTGCAAACTGCGCATCCATCTAGATATCGCTGCTTCACATCTGAGCTTCTTGGTCCTTAATTTTGCGCCGGCAGTGTGACAGCTTTTAACTAACGAATCTAACGTACTCACTTCACATTGATGCGAGATTGAGTCGAATGCTTTCAGGGCAAACTGTGAAGCAGTTGATCCGCTGGTACAACTTGGTTATTTCCGTATAAACCAGGCCATAATAAATCACGTAACGCCAAACGATCGTGGAATTGAAACAAAAATTTCAAACAATAACCCGGTTTGGACCACTATGTGCTGCAAAATAAACACTCTTCACCTAACAATCAGTTCCTAACATAATTGGTTAAGAGAATCCGATACTTTCCATGCTCATCAAGCTTCACAGACGTGATATCCACCTGTGCGCTCTTCAGATACAGAATTCGTGACTCGCCTGCTTCTACTAGAGAGCATGATTTTTAATACTGTTGGTAGGTGTTTGGCACGAAGAGCTGACCTTTAATTCGAACGCTTTGCTTCTCTGTGTTTGATATTCGAGGCTAAACGCCTTTCCAATTAGTGCCTAAAAGGTGGACAACAAGCTGAATAGCTTTGAGTCACTCAACTAACTGCGTTTCAGAAAGAAGGGAGCCACTGGCGGACGAGCAGTACCGATCATCTTTTTCCGTACATAAAAGGGCACTCTTCAATAAACTCGCATGGGTCAAGCGAACGTGCTGACTTTATTTTCTGATGTCATCGTTTATTTTTAAAAAGAGAGATGGCACAAAGCCTCTTTACGCCACTATCTATCTGTTCAAAATAATCCATATTGATCCGCTCTTACATATACATAGGCATCGAAATGCAAATCTCCTTAAAATTTCGGATATGAAGAGCGGTCCCCATCGAAGGCAACAGGTTCTCTTCTGGCACCTCCGTTGGAACGCGGGTAAGCTGCCGTGGCAGACCAATCAGCCTTCAACAGATCCCAGGAGGGTTGGAATTACAGTCAAAGACATTTTCGCCCAAATACTACCTGTGTACCATTTTTCTCCAATTAGCAATCTATCAATAGCTACTAACAGTTTCTGATATCTGTTACCACCTTCCATAATATACTTTTCACTTTTCGACGTTGCCGATTTTACAGCTCTACTGAGTGTAAACAAAAAGTTCAAGTTACTTACGATTGTGACACAATTTGTATGGGTGTTATTAGTAACATTTGCAGATGTGACAGCACAGATTACACCAACAACTCCTTCGTTATTGGCAAGCAGAGAATTCATTCCATACTTCACGAAAGAAATATCCCATTTGAGGTTAGTGAGATATCCTTTGTTGAAGCAATCTTCGATGCACAAATTTAATTAAGCCGCAAATCAAAACGACGTGACTAAGACCTTGAACACTCTCAAAATGCACTTTACAAAGCATCAACCAACAGCATCCCCCTTAAGACTAGGAGCAGTTATGGATGGGACGAGAACAGCTGGAAGAAATCCGTTAAAATAGGGCGACCATTCAACTAGCAAGCGAGGAATAGGCGGTGGCTGCACGCTTTGGCGTTCAGCTCTCGTGCTGCACAACCTCCTTGTGAACCACTAACTATTACTTTTTTGCAAAAGGCACCATTTTCTTCGCAATGAAAGATGTGCACGTAAGAACTTCGTTTTTGCATGCAGAAAATTCAAATTTTGCGATTACCTAAGGTCACTCGAGGTAAGCCATTGATGACATTGATCAGCTCACACGTCACCTGGAAGATCCAAACTTTAAAAATGTCTTGAATGAACATGCCGAAGGATTGCACGCAAAACGAGGACAACTGCTTCGACGAAAGCATTCACCGTTGTCTTGAATATCTTTCGAAGAGGGCAATTACATTACAATATACCGCTTTACGAAAATAAAACCCGCAAACTTGGTAAAACCTGCCACTTCCTAATGTTGTAAACGTTCCTGTTTCCTAAGTAGCGGGTTGCGCTTCGGGACTGCCATGAGTTAGGCAGATTCAACAAAATATGGTAGCATATTTTGGGTCCCATTCACCGTAACATTCAGGTACCCTGTTTCGCATGTTCTGGTGGTCCGCTACAACACAATTCTGTTACATCTTTTCATATCCTTCCACAAAGGTGCGTTTATGTTTCATCGTTTTTGAATATGTTCATAACGTAATTTGTTCTCTTCGCTGATGTGAATATTGATTGCTACGAGAACTATGAACTCAAAATACGCATCTCCTCGCTACTGCAAAACCTTCAGCATGAACCGAAGTGAAATTTGGTTCCTGTGATTTGTGGCAACAAGACGCATTTTGAGGATTTCCCTAGAAGGCACGAAGAGGGTAATCTAGCATCACCAGGAGGAGACGTCCAACCGACAGGAAATGAAACTAAGTGCTTGAAGACAATATAATGAGGAAGCTACAAACCATCAGGTTCACAATTATACCCGTTTACTACGTAAATGTTCAGACGTTATAATATCTGCTGATTCATTATCGGTTCATCTATAACAAAGAGAAGTTGCGAAAAGAGATAGTGGTGTGATGCATTCGCAAGCGCTTATTAAAATGGTCGAGGCAACTATGCGAATTTCAAACAGATAGTTCAGAATAAGCATTTAATGCATTCTGGATTCTTGCGCGATTGCTAAAGTAGTCAGTTTTGCTCACATCAACGCTGATTCAACCTGTGGATGAAGTGCCGGAAGTTTAACCTAACATACGCCACCCGTAGCCAACCAGGCTATCGTGGTATTTGAACAGTGACTCAAATGCTGGAACAGAAAGTTTGAGCACTCTCCATATTGGGAATGCTGGTATGTGATAGGTCGCAGTGAAAAGAACAAGAACATTGGTTTCAGTGAATTAAAATTTGCATCTGACGAGGTCTGCGCCTCAAACCAGTCCCTTTTAGGGATGTTTTTGAGCCAGTTGAGTTCGCAAAACGAAGCGAACGGCTTCCGGAGTATGGCTCTCGGGCAGCGGACACACCTTTACAAGTGCCTTTCGCAGCTTTCCTTTACTACGTCGCCTTACTCGGTTTGCATTCATTTGTCAGCTGCTCTCCAAGAAAGAAGTCCCACATTGTTCACCCGCTCTCCTTTATGCTGAACATCCACATTCCATATTGTCAGCTCTATTTATATTCACTCATGAAATCTGTGACCGTTAAACGCAGAGTTAATGGAGACTGTGGTAGAGCTGACTCGTGAGAAATACAATGAGGACTCAGTATTATTTGTGAGAGTTTATAGGCAGCGAAAGTGGCGACCAATTTAAATGCGGCGCTTTCAAATGTGACAAAAACGAAAGTCTGTTTATCTCATCGATGCAATTTTTACTGCAAAACTAAGTATGCTCGAGAACATTCGAACCATCTGAAGGCATCATGGTCGCCACTACCACTTCCACAATTTTATAATTACCAAAGAATTTTCTCTATCAATTCCGATATTGTTCATTTCAGGTGCTAAAAGTTAGTCTCCTGCTGAACGCGAAACCAGCAGCCTAAATTAAGAACTTTCTGGAACCACGGGATAACTGAACAAATTTTGGCCTAGGAGAAATTGCTGGTCGGCACTTTTGACCAGGAATCACGAGTCAGCTCGGTTGACTATCCTCTAATTTCTGAGGCCTTCGATACATCCGTTCCTTGACTAAGTCAAAGCCCATTTCAGATGCCAGAATATAATAGTATGTACACACTGCGCACCTCTCAGCCTCATTCGGAAGTCACTTTTCTGTTTGTTGCTACGTTACGCGCATTTGGGTACCCTTGTGAGTACACCGTCAGTATAATAAATAGCAGAGGAAGCGGACAAACGGACAACCTTCGTGACACTGCTATAAAAATAACAGTACTGACACCGAACGGCCACTTACAAATCTTATTCAATTTGAGGCAAAGTGTGCGTAACGCAAGGATAAAATGAATCACATTTTATGTCCCCATCCTCCACGAATGCACTATTTTATTAGCATGCTGGTGAGTCTACTTCCTCCTAAAGCATTGCGTCGTCGCATATTTGCCAAGAGGCTGATTGTTTCAGAGCACCGAGAATGGCATTTACATGATTCAAATTCACCACTGCGGGGCGTATTCTTTGCTGATAGATGGTGGAATCCTCCACTGTCACGGTATTCTTTTGATCTTTCGTTTGTTGTTTTGTCACTGGCGCAGGGAAATCGTGATAGCGAAGTGGCAATTCGCGAGAGTGGCAAATGATGACGAGCTGTAGGCAAGTGCTCAAAGAGCGCGAAATCAGCTCTTGCAGATTCAGGCTATGAATGCGAAATAAGCCGTGGTCGAAATGAGGTGTTCGCTCCATTCCAGATCATGGTGAATGCTTGAGTGGAATTGCAGGGGAAGTAGTGGGCAGATGAAATAAACTATCGCCTCAGACAACTGCAGAGAGCCAAAGTGGTGACAGGAATGCAAAGGCGCATTTGGTGCAAAATGTTCCGGCACACTCCTATAACTGTATCTGGATCCTGCATGTGGCTTATTATGCGCTTCGCAATTTCGCATGGCGATGAGAGAGCTGTAACAATACGAACTCCTTTCGGGCACCAGTTGCTTGCGAGCACCCTGTTCCCAATGCACTTTGTTAGCTCCTCACCCAGCACACAACAACACAAAACGACCGCACGAAACAGCGTTCCGCCACACACACCATATTAACACAAAACAATGACTTACAAGTGGGCACTGATTGCCCTTATATCGCCTCCTCAAAATTCTAAGTGATTCACATATGAGCGTTTCATAACAATGGACGTTGTTCACAATCACACTCGGGGTGATGCTCTTGGTGTTACCATTGAGCAGCTCATGTACAAAATCGTTACAATGCACAGCAAGGACACTATCTACAAAAGTGTCTTTAGAAAGTGTTTCATTCACTAAGATGCATTAGTTATTTGACTGAGGAGTGGTATGCAATGAAATAACATCCTTTTTTCTAGCAAATTCGCAGTGGCTTTCCCGGAACCTGACGGCCGCTTGCGTGTAAATCCAGATCCAGGAAGGCTGGAGAAATATCATCCACATTTCAACTCAATGACCGTACAGTGCGCTAAGGTTTGTGCAATCCTGGTGGTGATCTGACGAGTTATCTCGTCCAAAGTACGGAATGAACTTGTCGAGGATTGGCTCCGTAGCGCTGGTTGGAGAGACGCAGCCCAGGAGCGATCAGTTTAAGAAGATTTGCCCCATCAGTTTTTTTGTCTCCATAATCCAGCAAACTTCAATAAACGCTCACCATCTGGAGATTTTGGTTCGTAGTTTATAACTCCAAATTACTTTTCCATTACTGCAGCTAACAGACTGCCAAGTCTACCTGCCTGTATTCTCGCAACAGCCATTGCACATTTTATAGCAAATCGATGGTGAACTCTATGCTACTGATGTGTTGGTTAACGTTGACACACTCATCGAGGATGAAAGGACCAGGCAACTGGAGGAAGCTGAATGCGCTCTCAGGAGAGGAGTTCGTGCCTCAGAATGTGTGCTCAACGATGAGCGGGGCAGGTTGGTGCGGTTCTATTTGTTTGAATTATGACTATCAGCAAGATGGGCGTCCATATGTGTTTACGATGCTCGTAGCGCTTATACGACTTGTCATAGTGCTGAAACTAATTTACAGCACTGTAAAAATGTGAGCGGCAACCCGAACGGCAAGGCCCGAGATTTAATTGCCATATGGTTGTCACCTTCTGCCCATATCCATAAATCTAACAAAGAGTGCATGAGCGTAGAGCGTCAATGTATTCAAAACTGATTTTCACGCAAATTCCTCATAACATACTTTCTATTCTCCACCTTATGGCATCTACTGGGTTTACCAATATTGTGAGTAATGTTTTCGAGACATCGTCCTCGTCGCTCTCTCCATGACGGCTCTATTTTTATGATGTCAGCGAGCACCCTCATTTGGGTTGCTTTATATTTGTCACGACCACTGGGTACATCGCGAAAGATTCGTTAAAATAGCTAGGTCTCTAAAGTTTGAAAGGTTTCAAGTTCTTAAAGTTGGGAAGAAATATATTTTTAGTCTAAATTTTTGCATTTGTTAGTCCGACTGTTAATAAACTTTGTTTTTTTGCTTTCCGTTATTGTGATGGTACTTCTCTTCCGCACCATTAGGGAAAATATTCAGCAAATCTTGCTCTATATTTGCCCGTTAAGTATCCGATGTCGTCATGACTTTAGAGTTCACCTGGAGACAGGTTACGATAAGCTCTGATGAACCTTTTGTAAGACCTATGATCCTTTTCAGGCGACCATGAGCAGTGATGCAAAGTTGCAATCCAGATACCAACTTCGGGATTACGGAACTGTGCCAGAGAATTTCACAGATGTTAAAGATGAGGAATCAAACATTCGCATTTCAGTCGGCTACGGGAGCTGGTCTTGTTGCTCGTCTTGTTGCTGTTCAGCTGGTACCTGCGGTCATGAATATGCCCTTACAGAAGAGCAGTGGTATGTTTCTCAAGTGAAACTCGGCAAATGCAGTCGACGCCGACGGGTTACGTTTTAAGTGGTTGCGAGCAGATCCTTAGTGTATTCGCATTCATCTTTATCGAATGTTCTGAGCACAAAACATGTTGTAGATGCCCACAATTTGAGTCATGCTTATCTAAAGGAAGTGCTCAGCTACAAAATCACTAATTGTAGTTGCACATTATCCCTCATTTTTGACAACTCGAGGGGACGCCGCATGTATGCCTTAGTTCGTTCAAAAGCATTGAGTACCATTCATTGAAAGACTCAAAGCCAGTCTCCTTGAAGAGCGGATAACTGATCGTTCATTGAAAAGTTCCGACAGAGTATGCCTCTCAGCAAAATGCGCAACTGTTTTTGTGATTACGTAGTGTCACCAACACGACTCGCACTGCATGTTTGCGCGAGCACTGTTCATCAATGCGCTTTAATAACTGATTTTATGGCCAAGAGAAGCTTCTCTTCAGCAAAGAGATTATTGTCGAAAATAAAATAACTCTATTTCTTGCCCATAAACATTTATATTTCCTGCACCTCTCAAACTATGTTGTATTCTAAGATTGTATGCAGGCTGTGTAGCATACTTTCCCAAAGAAGAGCAGAGCATGTATCATTAGATTTTGGGATACAAGCTTTAACTATAAAAATTCCTTCTCTTTGAAGCTACTGGAAACGAATGAATAATTTTTAAAAGACTACTCATTTCTCGACTTCGCATTCTGCGAGCGGATTTGAACCAGCTTTGACTCTGCTCGCCTTCACTTTCGGTTGCTTTGAGCTGCGGCCGAAGTTGAAAGCGAGAGACCTCAGACAGGAATTCTGGTGTATAAAAACTGACTTTGGTTGGTCTATTGCCATTCCCAGGACGTGATAATGACCGATCAAATGATGCATTGTAATTTCGATTAAAATCGCTGAGCAGCATTTTGGTCGCTGGAAAGAAATCCTGTTTGCAACCCTAAAAGCTGCCCAATTGCTGAACGAATGCAGTTGTTGCAGGAACTCTTCGAGATGAGCGTGGATTACTGCTCGTCGCACAGATATATCTCAGTTTTTGAGTGGCTGCAAAATCTGTTCTTTTTTTGCGAGTACTTCCTGTACTTTTCTTTTCTAACAACCGAACAGCTAACGCATCAGTGTCCACCCGCGGTTGACTGTCGCTGCGAGGTTAAGAAACCACGGGCGGAAATCGACAAGGACTTAGCTTGACTCTTAGAGTTCGATACCGTAGAGTTCTAGATTATGAAAGGTTGGCCGAACATTCGAAATACTTGCCCCACAACTAATTAATCTGAACCATAACTGCAACTTTTGTGAGTTGCTCTGATAAGAGTCACCACTATGTTTGCTCGGTGATACATATCTACGAGCTGACGTTATGTCACTTGCAATTCATCATTTGCTCAAAAGTCGGTTTTCTACTCTTGGCAAGGGTTCATACCAATGAGTAAAGGCTGGAGTATGAAAATGCTCAGAACTCATACTTCTTTCGCAGGTTGTGCATTCCATGAGCATTTACTATTCAACTTAATGCAGGTACTTGTGCAGCATCTCAGTTCGTAATTTCAAATACACTTTGTTAACCACAGCGGCTTTCGCCTCGCAGAGATCGTGCTTCAGAGGTTAACGTTGAAAAGGTTCAAATCGCCTGATCGAGTTTCAGATTACCTGAGGGTTTAGTTACCGAAACCCTAGGGCGCAGCACCCAGAGTATCCAATATAAAAGTAGAGGTGCTCCTAGAAGTGCCAGCTTCATCAGAGCGCTGAACGTTCAAAGAGCAACGTGGAGAAAAAATCACGAGTAATGGTATCGCTAACCAACCTCATTGTCTCTATAAAGATTTCTAACTCCTATGGTCTGCCTACCGCCATGAATAGTTTCGAATTAGCGGGAGTTTGTGACGCCAAGGAGGTTCAGATAGTAATGTTTCATGTTATTTTCCAGCAAGATGATCGAGAGTTACCGAACAAGGATTGCCCACTTATCGTTTTTCAAAATAAACATACTGCGAGCGGTAAGCTGATGTACCTCTTCATCTTGTGCAGCTTCGTTTCACATCAGTGAAATTCGGTCGAGCCGATGGCAAAAGGAATAGGTACTCGCTGCTGTTACCGGCTTACAAAAAGAATGGAGTGTGAAGATATGCCACTAAAAGATTGGCCGAATTAATCGAAGGCGATGCACCGCAATAAATCTTCGTTTACATGAGTTGCTTTGTACTTCACATAGACCGGCGGGCAGTTGAGAAACAGTGGTGGAGAGAAAATAAGAGAGCATGGGAGCAGACAAGTTTTTGGAAACGTCTATCCTCCCACCTCCGCTACCAATTTCCCTACGGGCCAATGGTGCAATGCGACCGGGTAAGTAAATGCATGCTCCGCCTTTCGTGGCATGGCGAGCCCTTGAAAGCTCAACTTGGAACACATTTCGTGTCACTGGCTCAATTTACAAGTCATGCTGTGTGCTTTCGCTCGCAACTTATCACAATTTGCATAAAAAGTATCACACCTGTATTCCTTACCTCTGCAGCTATCTTACCAGAAATTAATTGCAGTTAATCGAAACTTTCCTTTACGTATGCTTATTCAGGTCTTATTGCACCATCCAGTTCATAAGCAAGTCACAACTATGACTGTCTACACTCCGGGACCCCCTGAACTACACGGTAGCGAGCGCAGCGCCCTGCTACTGCTGCAATCTTTTCATCAGAGTTAGGCCATTGCGCTAACAACCAAGCTATGGAAAGTTTCCTTCGTTCCCTTTTTCTTCAGCTCTCACTTCCCTTCTGTCTTCTGATTCTGCATGATTCTGATGGCACAGTCGCCCTTTTGCGATACTCTAAAGGAGTATTTCCAAAAACGAACAGCAGGTTTACAGGGAATCATAATTTTACTTTGGCCCAACTTTCTAATCTGGGCCTTCACGAAATTCTTCTGTAGTTACAAACCATTTGGTCCATCTGCTGTTCCTTGGCACAGTTCACTACTTTTTTGGTAGCCGAGCACTTCATTGACAAGTACTCATCACGCAGGCCCTCGAAAGACGTCATTACATACTCACCTTTTATCTTCAAAACCTCATCTTCGCTTCGTCCACAGTCAGCCGATTTTCGTGCAGTGTCGCATAAAGCGCTGATTTTGAGAACTGTCAGCCTGGAATGTTTATTTCTTTGACGTTGTTTCCTGCTACACTTTGCATCCAATCATCAGCACTTGCACGCTTGTGCGCGTTTTTGCCTCCAGTCTTTCCGGTAAAGTATCGTTGAAAAGTGAAATAAAAGTGTATTTGGCCGATAGTAATTGCAAAAGACTTCTTATCTCAAAAATCTTCGTTGTTTTGCTTCCCCAATGCAGCACTGTTTTGTTTGTTTCACTGGAGCTAGAAAACTCGTCGGAAGACATCACGCTGAACGAAACGAAATGGCGGCGAGGTAATGAGGTTAATGAACGGCTGAGACAATGGAATAGGGAAGAGAATGCAACCGTGAAACCGTAGACCGTTATCGAACAGAGATGATGAAAATACTGAGTTATAATTTTACAGGCGCAACGTTATAAGTCATCAAACTACTTGCTTTACTTTGTTCTGGGTGATTCACAAAGGAATTCCTTTCCAGAAAACAGTCTGTTAACACTAGCTCTCGGCTTTAATCGATGAGGTCTCTGATCTACTGGTTAATCACCTCAGAAAATTGTTTCCAGCCGACGTTATCAGCAAGTTGTCTGCACGCATATTTGTAAAGTATGATCACCCGTTGCACTGGCCAGTTGATATTTGAAGAATTTTTGATACCGCTGCAATCACTGGATGCATCATCGTATCATGCGGCCTCGTAACAGCGAATGGGTCGTCGTACGGACTTTTGTCGTTAAGCGAATTGAAGCATTCTCTCATTTCGTCCTGTTTAGTTGCGTGCGCTGAAGGGAAAATACAATTCATTTCATAGAACTTGATTTCTTTATCGCCATAGTGTACTTATCGAATTGATAAGTCCGCCTCAATTATAGCAGTGCATTGGCCTCTAATTTGCATGCTGTTTCGAATGATAGAACTTCCTGGTAATACTGTGAGGTGAACGGAAAGTTTTATTCATGAAACCGCTTAACTTCGCTGCCAACGCACAACAACAAGGCTTCTGCCTAGCAGGACCTTTATCATCATTTTTCAATTATTTATTTTCCACCAACTGAATTCATTGGTGATGTCATTAACGCTACCGACTTCGTGGTTGCAGGTGAATCTGAAAAAGATCGTTAGCGAAGAAGGTGATGCCGATGCCATATCCACATTTGACAGATATTTGAGCACGGCACCGTATATGTTGACCGGCATTGCTGTTCATTCAACCCTTCTCACTACCGACCGGCACTGGCTGAAAATTCGTAATTACTTGTTTGAGAAGGTAGGCACCATTTTCTCTTCATAGGCGCCTTAATGAACGCACATAGTGCCGACTTTTATCAGACAGCATGTCGTCGTGACTTTTTTCATCAGATGCGATGATTTCAAAAAGTACGCTGATTGTTTGGAAGGGTTGGGACCACAAGGATTGTAATGTCACGAGTCATCTACACGTGACTCGTCCTTGTCGCCATGCTCGTCATCGTCGCAAATCATTTCTCGCTATGCGTCTTACAAATGCTGTTCTCTATTTTTCCCGACGTAAATAAGCTTGTATAATATGGCTTCAGAAAGGTGCGAATGACGAGGTAATTATTCGGTAAAGTTCCACCATGTTTAAAAGAGACCGAAGAATTAGTCAGTTTTTTGGTTTACCTTGTGTTCCATTGAAAACACAGTGAAAACAACGTAACAAGGTTCGCAACTGTTGCATTATGACTGCGCGGGCTAGACCTTCGACTAAGCACTGGATTGCATAGATCGACTCACGAGGATGAAAAATATAAGGAGCACAATGCTCACAACAACGAGCAAGTTTGACAGCGCGCCTATTAAAGAAAAGCCAAGTATAGCTGAGCAGAGACGAACACATGTCACTTAGCTCGGTGAGCAAAAGAAGAGTCGCAGCGTGGTCGTTCCCATAACGGTTTATGAATACTTTAAATGCTGTAACGACAATTCCTAGTGTGATAAACGGCAAATGTTGTTTATTTCGTAACGGTGGAATATGAGCCGTTCTTTTTATGCATAATGTTCACTAACTGCAGCTATGTGAATTTGAATTTCGATGTCTCGAACGCGCCACATATACGCATCTCTGTTGCCGTCGCGCGAAGAAATAAAACACATGTAAGTGGGGTAAAGCTGCAGGATTACTTTTTGCAGCAGTGTGAAAATTAGCGGACAAGGAGTGAAGTTGTTGACAGGCCACTTAGACAGAGTACGCACAAAAATCCATGAGCGAGCAGTGCCAGTGGCACAAAAAGGCTTTTCTCTCCGTACCGCATAAAGAACTCAAAGCCGCTATAATCACATCATAAAATTTATACGTCCCAAATGAGCATAAAACAATCCCTTTGGAGTCAAACAAAGACGCAAGGAAGAGGCGGGCTGCCATCAAAAGGTGTATACAAAAGGCTACATAAGCAAGTCAAAGTTTCTGCAGTTGTTGAATACTCAGTTGGTTTGGTGTCGAGAATTCAACGTTTTTTCGCCTATGTGTGTCTGATGCGTCCCCTGTCATATTGCAATGTTGTGCTACGACAGTGTCTAATAAGTATGCTAGTTGTTCATTCACTTTAAAACGTACTAGAATGTCGCGGACATCCCTATAATTATGTATGGGCTTCGTTTATATCGTTTTAATCTAAGCACTGTGGGGCTATGTACAAATTGGACATGTTGGCGAACTGTTTTATCGAACTCCATTATATTAGAATGTCACACACATTTCCAGTAATTATGCACGAATTTTCTTAGTCAGGCTTTAATCTATCATGATGATATACGTCTCCAATAAGTAAGTGTTCCCCATCACGTTTTTATTGTCTACATGCGATAGTAAAGGTTTGATTACCTAAGTCTGAAGAATGATCCACAAAGCAGTGGCTAGGTAAGCACGGGTCGTTACGCAGCAGAATGAGATGGTGGTGTAAAAAAAGGCGAATCACCTCAACGCAAGTGCATTTTCTTGGGTAACTGGCAGAAGCACGCCAAGGTGATCACTGACGAGCGAAATGCGTCAGTACTTGGTAGGGCGCGACAACCAGGCTAATCGCATTTAAAAGGAGCTCATTGATCGGGAACGTCGACGTCAGCCATGCTGGTGGTTGGATCGACTTCAGTGGACAAAGAGGGTGGATCAGTGAAGCTATGTGTCAACATGTTACTGGCAAACAGCAGAAACCGAGTGGCAGCTTAGGCGACATCGATCAACAACAGAGACATGGGCTTAATTTTCAGTCCGAATCATATTTTTCGTGTTTTTCTTCACTTCTGTTGTTTGTACACTAACCTTTGAGGACAGACTGTCCTAACATACATTACAAAATTATTGACCATCTTCACACCTTCGCAAATACAATCAACATACCACAAAGGGAAATCTAATTAAAAAGCTGAGCGGTCAATGCAGTCTCGGAATTTAAAAGCAAAAGAAGCATTTTCAAGTACGAAACATATAAATGTACATTCATGTCAGAACAATTGTGGACGGCGAATTGTATGTCCAAAAGTGCCGTTGACTCAAGGTCGGGGTGCTCGACGAGGTTCATTTGAACAACTGAAGGCGCCCTACAGAAGATGATTGGGGTAGAGATGAGAGCACGAATTCACTTGCAAGGTCGTTTGATGAAACTGGAACTTGCTTCCTCAGTTCAGATGTGCTCGCAGAACATGAAGTTTTCGTTGCTTTTTAGTCCCTTAATGAAAAAATGTGAGAGACGAAAGCTGAGCAATCGAATAGCCTGAAGGGGTAAGACAGCTGGGCCGAATCGTTCGTATCAGACCTGAGCATGTTGTTCTTTTGTAAATTCTGAATCAGTTGAAGACCGCTGCGATTATATGCCTCACAGCAAATTTACTGCGTTGAAAGGTTATTTTCTGGCGGAGCATTTCTGCAGCACGCGCAATTTCGTGCCGCTTGCTTGCACACCTTTTTTTCATCTTGAAAGTCGCACAGAGAATCGCAGGTTTCCATTAAAATTCACATTTTTTCCGCTAAATCAGTAACCGTTTTTAAAGAAGTTTAATTAGTAACGCTGCTATGTTTCCTCACTGAAAAGAAATATTTTCCACTTTCCTGCAAATACGCTTTTGTACATGCTGTTACGTTTTTCATTTGAAGTGCTTTACTTCGCAAGTCATGGCATTTTGAATTTTTCCACACGCGCAACTGATAGCTTCAAACTGACTGAGGATGAAGATGGGTATGGGTGCGCCAATCCACACATGATCCTGGATTGTTCTAGCGCACATTAGTTAAATCTATGGATGTCTCAGGATCGGGCGGTCCTGGAACAAGTTTCATCCGATAACTGCATCGCCTTTGTATATCATCAGAAATTCATTTCGTGTAGCTTTTGATATCATGCGTTACGCCAGGGTTTTCCACCATTAAGTTGCTCGGTTATTGCACTAACATTCTCTTTGCAATAATTCCAGATGGTGAGGCACAACGCCAAGGTTATGGCGATGAAGGGGCGGCTAGGCCAGTACGTGCAAGCGGAGAGCTGCGAAAGTATTGATCAAAGAACTGATTGTCGCGTTCTCGAAGAATGCCGCAAGAAGCGTACTGAAGTATGCGAATATTTGCGCTGGCTAGGAATCAACAGTCTGTGACTTGAAGTGACATTCCTCACCACCCTTCTTGGAAGGACTCATCATCGGGAAGTCCCTGTGATCCGCAGTCGGGACTGTCGGATGACGGCTGATCGTTCGTTGTATCTTAGCATCACTGAGGACTTTCCTCCTCGTCTTGAGATTGACAAGCAGTTCCACTGAACAAATACAGCGAAGATGAAATACTAACTAGACGAGGACATTGCGCGATGAGGCACCAGTTCCACGTCAGGCAGAGCAGTGGTTTTAGTGGGAAAGCGGGGATGATGCGTTTGTTCGTGATGAAGCTGTGCGCAACCGTAGTTTGGATCACTGCATGTAAATGGGGTTTCGAAGATATCCGTTCTGGTCGAAAGTTGATTTACATCAAAAAACCCAAAGAGAGTTAGAATATATTTATCTACTGATATCTGTGATTTCATCTGACGTCTATTCATACGTACAAATACGCTAGTTTTTGCACTTTTAACTATAAAGTTGTGTAGTCGCTGTTTTCCAACGTAGTCACATATAATATATCGTTTGATGCAATTATCAGGTTAAAGTGGGCGACTGAAAAATACCAAATCTGTGAGGAAAGATGAAGGTAAGGTGAATTCGAAAAGAGTGGGAATGAAAATGCAAAGATCGGGGTCAGAAGTATGTGGCGAGGGAAGAAGTACCAACGGTGCATTGCAGGAAAAATGACACATGAAGTGAGATTTCGTGCGATGAAAAAGCAGAGGCTCCAAAGGCGAGCAAAGAAATGTTGATGCTTATAGACATGTTGGAATGCGACGTAAATTTGATCATATGCTTATAGACAACACTGACGATAGTGACGACTGCAGAAAAAGACACGAAAAAGAAGGAGAAGGCGCTGTTTGGAGAATGCGGCAGTGAGGTTCGGTTTACGCATGTGGAACTCAGCGATATCGAGACGATTCTGACAGTTGTCGGAGGAGAAAACTACATTATTCAGATCAACGAGACGTTATTTGGAGATGTTGTGAAGG
The DNA here is from genome assembly GCA_037576465.1 of Parascaris univalens. Taxonomy (NCBI): domain Eukaryota; kingdom Metazoa; phylum Nematoda; class Chromadorea; order Rhabditida; family Ascarididae; genus Parascaris; species Parascaris univalens. The sequence continues at coordinate 185,093,762 of CM075173.1, read as the reverse complement.
TGAGTTGCGGGCTTCCGTTAGTAATCGAAATCACAACTTGCTGTAGGGAGATTTCCGGTCGAGTAGCGACACTGTTGCGAAGCAGTTTATAGGAAGAGGAAACGCAGACGAAAAAGTTCGGAAGTTGCTCAATAGGGGTCGAATTTTTTGGACGTGGGATCTTGACGAAAAAGTTGGGAGGCAAGAGGACCGGGAATTCTCGAGTCCCAGCTTCCTTGAAAATCAGATCCTTCAAGAACCTTCTTACAATAACAACATCTATGTTGCCATTAGTAGAATGTAGCCACTGGTGATAGTGCCTTCAGCTGAACCTCTTGACCTAATCACAAACTCACGTTCATGCAAGTGCAACAACCCTATTCAATGAATCGGCGATCATGTACTGCGCAAGACGATTGTACTGAACGAAGAAAAATCAAAATTGTTCAGAGGGATGGCAACTTACGTTCAGTAATTCGATGTGACGATGCAGCCCAGTTTGCTGCAGGCTAGTGTTGATTAGAGAGAATACAAACGTTGACAGCAATTCAAGTATTAAGAATAATAGATGATTATACGTTGGGAAGGACCACTTGAAGAGCGACGCTTAATAAGGAGCTCTCCTGAGCTCCACACCAGGGGCCGGTCCCTGGTTGTAACAACTGTCTAAGTGACGAGCCTTTGCTAAGGCAGATTTCGCTGCTCCACCTTCTATTTCCGGTGATGCATGCAACGTGCCCTTCTTCCCATTGAAACGTTTAGTTTTTGTCTCCCAGTTTCTGCTGGATGGATCATCGTTTGCATTGTTTCATCGTTTCCGGTCGTCATAGGCGCCCCTGAGGCGGTTAGACCTTTTTTGCTACACGCTGGCTGCAATGAGCCGCGATGACGCATCTTGCGTTTCGCGACACTCCCGTGACCCTTGACGTTAGAGGGGGCATCCATGTCGGCTCGAAACTGCGTATTTCTATCGGAGGCCCGGTCCCTTCGGGCGAGGCTAGGCTCGCACTTCGTTCCTGGCGTCGACACCGTACACACATATTCGGTACTGTGGACAGAGAAATATTGCTGCAGCTGCGCACCCAACTGCTAGTACAGCCGCGATCGCTCCTCCGAAGATCCATCGCCAGCGGAAGGCGATGTCCTCGAATTCTCTTGCGAGCGCTGCGGATGACTTTTGGAATGCATCGCTGGCCGCTTCGATGATTTCTTCCGATCGTCTCTTATCGCGTCGGCAGTAGACTTTCTCTGTTCTTCTGCGGATCTTTCCCAGGCTTATGGGTTCTTGTCGATCATGCCCAGCACCCACTGAAGCCTTTCTTCGGAAATATCTGTAAATGGTGGCGCATCAAAGACTGGTTCCTTTTCTTCGGTTTCTAGCGCCCATTCTTCAGTGATTTCACGCTCCTGCTTCGTCCTGATTTCTCTCTAACTAAGTTCTTCTGACACTGCTTTGATTTCGCGTGGCCTTGGGTGCACGAATAGGATCTTGTCCTTGTATCGTACCGGGAGATCTCGATAGCAGTTGCCTTGAACTTCGTTGTTCGCGAAAACTTCAGAGAATTCCAGCTTTTTGCACGGAAACACATTCAACATATCCCCGATATTTTTTGCGGCGATATCCATCCGTTTGAGGAGTACTCGTGCTGCAGTAGTTGGATCCGTCCTGATGAGAGCTCCAATGAGCCAAAGCATACGATTATGCTGTTCGCAAATTCTGTGTCGAATCTCTTGAGTTATTCGTTGTTCCCGTTCACTGAGGCCATTCCATAAAAACTGTAGCATAGCATTCACTGAGGCGTCACTCTTCTTGTTGATTTCTTCTGGCAATTCTTCAACGAACAATATTCTTTCACTGAAAATTCCGTTTGATGTCTCCCTGGGAGGTTGTTCCTCGGGCTGAATTCTATTACTGCTCCGTTTTTCATTACTTCGGCTCTGCGAAACTTGCACACAGTGTCAAGGCTCGTATCATTCTGCGTCTTCTTGCTTCTGACGAATACCGCTTGCATTGTTGGAATCGTGACAAACCGATGTGATACTTGAGCGTTCGCCTTCCCCAGCGTTCTGTATGAACACCGATCAGCCAATTCGGATGGATCCCACAGAATTGTTTCCGTGGCTGTGATGCATTTTCCCAGAGTTTTATTGCATCCTGATGTGGGACTTAAACCGTCGTAGAACTTGGTTACTCCTTGCTCCATGCGATAATTAGTGGTTTTATGACATCGCGTCTCGATCCAGCCGTAGCTATATTCAGTCGGCTGTTTAGACCACCATCGGTTTGCGTCGATTTGTTCGAGGCGGATGCCGTTGAGCTGTTGCGACCGTCTCATTTCCATGCATTGTGACGCCGTCATGTTCTGGACCGTTGTTTCATCACGCGTAACTGCTAGACTCCATCGAAGGAAGCACTTCGTGCAGACGGTGCGCAGTACCTTCGCACAGAAGGTAGCGTTTGCCGTAATGAACTCTCCGCTCAATACTTCCACGATTTGCGAGGAGCTGTGCATTTCCTCACTGACCTCTTTGCAATTTAGTTTATCTGGTATCTTCACTTACAATCCGTGGCCATGTTTTGCGCACACATGAAACTGTAAGTTCGCCGGGACGCTGCTTGTCAATGCAGGGGTGGCGAATAGTATCACCAGCACGATTGATAGCGAATGCGCGTACATTTTGTCCTGGTGATTTTAGGCTTGGTTCTGCTTTTTTCCTCTTCCTCCGTTTCTTCTGTCTGCAGATTCTGGTCTGCCAGGTGTTTCACAAATTCTTTGATTTTTTGTTGTCGGCTGCGTCTCCCTTCCTTCTTCCGACACTTCGAGGGGGTTCAGCATATTCACCGGCATCTTTAGCACGTGACCGTTGGGCATTTTGACGTCGACCGCTTTTGTTTTTCCTCCGTAATCGTTCTGCAGTTTTTCAGTTTTGCCTGGCTTCCTTTCTGCTCTTAGTAGACCCTCCTCGGCGACTATGACGATTTCGCCTTCCCGGGGTGCGCGGTCTGTCACTCGGGAGGGCTGCTGGTGTTCCATGCAGTGCCGTTCTCTTAGGCTCATCAGGTAGTCATGAGTCCGGATTTTCCAGAAGCGTTCTAGGCTGCTGATTGTTGCCTTCCATAGATCGAGCAGTTTGCCGCGTCTGTCTGCTGTGTGCTGCAGGCCTATATCATCTTCGGGACTCGGCCCTTGTGCTGCTATGATCGCATGTGGTCGGAGGAAGTCGACTGGCCTTAAAATCCCTTCGAAGGCGAAGTCCACATAAGTGGGTGGTCGGCTGTTCACTATAGCTTCGCATTCTACTACCAACGTTTTTTGAATTCTTCCTCATCCAAGAGCCTTCTCCCGACTGCCTTGCGGAACGCAGTTTTGATCAGCCCGACTAGCCTTTCATAAACACCTGCTTGCCATGGTGCAAAGGAGATAATGAAACGCCAAGTTATAGATGCAGCAAGGGTGTTTTGCATAACTTGTTTAACCAGCTGGAACTGTGGCGCGTTGTCCAGCACTACACTAGTAGGGTAGCCGTTTCTGGCGATGAATCTTCTCAAGACGTGTAAGAACTGCTCTGCCGACAAGTTTTTCGTTGCTTCCAAGTGAATGGCTCTCGTCGCTAGACAAGTGAAGAGGGCTATCCATCTTTTGCAAGGCCCAGTAGGGTCGGTTTGCAAGGCTCACGGCTATAGGTCCTATGTAGTCGAGGCCGACGTTTTGGAAGGCTCGCATTGCCCATGTCCTTTTTTTGGCAGTGGGGGGAAGGCTGGAAGTTTAAATGGCTTTGCGTTCCATCTGCGACACGCCGTGCAGTGTCGTCGTAATATGCGCTTGACCGTTGCTCGATCTTGGGGGATCCAGTAGCGTTTCCTTACATTGGCCAATGTTTGTGACACTGCAGCATATCCGGACTCCTTGTATCGAGCTAATACGATCAGTCTGGTGAGGGCTGATGATTTCGGGAGGAGAATAGGATAAATTGTTTCTCCTGGTAGCGCTGTATGTTCCAGCCTTCTAGACATCTCATAATTCCTTGTTCATCCTTATAGAAGTTGGCGTCAGTACTTCTCTCGAATTCTTCGCTTATCTTGGTTTGTTCTTGTATGATAAGGATGAGCTCTGCCCAGCCTAGTTCACCTGCTTTGGAGGGCCCTTCGAGTTCGACGCTTTCCCATAACCTTCGTCCGAGATGAATTTGGGTGCTTCTTAGCATACGCTTGATCGCTCTAAGTACCTGGACTGTCGTCCGTTTAGGCTTATTAAGAGTGTTGAATCTTTCACATTCAAATGCATCAGCCACTGCTGGTGTACTGGGTAATTACCAGGGCACTGGGTTATGTGGAGCTGTCCATTCAGGCCAGTACCGGCTTTCTTGCTGGAGAAATGAAGGTCCTACCCACCACTGACTGCACTGCCTAAGCTCCGCAATTGTGAGACCACGTGTTGCCAAGTCCGCGGGGTTATTACCGCTGTCAACATAGCGGAACTGTGCGGGGCTTCGGCGTATTTCGGCGAGTCGATTGTCGACCAAATGGTCCACAGTGGTGGCTGTCGCTATCCAGTGCAAAGTTGCCTGTGAATCGCTCCAAAGGAACGTGCGTCCCGTGTGCTTCAGCTGCTCTTTTGCGAAGTTCAGCAACCTGCTTCCAATCAACGCTGCCATCAATTCGAGGCGAGGAATGGTAATGCCACGTATTGGGGCCACTCTACTCTTGGACATCAGCAACGAGCTTTCGTAACGGCCCTGGCTGTAGGAGCGGAGGTACGCCACCGCAGAATACGCGCTTCTAGAGGCGTCCACGAAGACATGGATTTCGGCGCACTTTTTGTCCGGTTCAGCCGTTAGTTTTCGGTCTAATTTGAGCGACTGCCCTTGGAAACGCTCAAGTACGGCTGCTGCAGTTTGGCGGTCCGTGTTGTCCAATGGTTGATCCCAGTCGTATTCCTTTTTTCCACAAATGTTTGAGGAACAGTTTCAACGATAGTGTGGCAGGCGTGAACAGCCCTTAAGGGTCATAGAACTCTGCTGTATATGCGAGAAACTGTCGTTTGGTTGCGGGCCAGTTGTTACACTTCTTCGTGTTAAAGACCATCTTATCTTCCTGAAAGTCCCATACCATTCCCAGCAATGTTGCACTTTGCTGCACTGATACTTCCCGACTGTTGCTTCGAAATTCCCGAAGATTCATATGAGCTTCTTTGAAGACGCTGTTCGCTTCCTGACCCTTCTCAATCGCTGCAGGTACTTGGTGTGAGGTCAAGAACACACTGTCCACATAGATGTTGTCCTGTATCTCTTCCCGAAACTCAGTCGTCTTCCTTTTGAGGTGACATTGAATAGTAGCGTTCAGTAGGAAGGGTGGGGAGATCACGCCGCAAGGTACTCGAGTGAATTTGAACACTCTAAGATTGGTCGAGCTGACTGGTGCTGTCACGTCTTTGATCCAAATGAAGCGTACTGCGTCTCGTTGGTCGTCATGTAGACCTATCTGTGGAAAGGCTTTCTCGACATCCGCCGTTATGAGTATTGGCGCTAGTAGGACTCTGAGTCAAACTCCACAGAGGTTTGCTAGGAGTAGTGGTCCTCTGAGTAGCACATCATTTAATGAGTGCCCTTCTTTTCACGTTTTCGACGACGCGTCATACACGATTCTGATTTTTGTCGTAGCTTTGCCTGGCGTAACAACAGCATGGGGCATGTAGTACACTGGGCTTTCGGGCTGTGTATTTGTGACGTCTTCAATTGTCCCCATCTTTAACGGCTCGTCCAACGTCTCCTCGTGAGCACGGAGCAGCTAGGGATCTTTTTGGAGGCGTTTGAGCGATGTTTTCAGACGACCCATACAGAGGCCGAAGTTGCAGTCCAGCTTGCCTCCATTCTCCTTCTATGGCCAGCCACAATAGTAGCGCCCATCCTTGAAGGTAATGATTTCGTTGAACCTTTTCATGGCGAGCTTATCATCCGTTTGTAAAGGGGGGTCCCTAACTCCTACAGGTTCCAGCGACCAGAGCTTTTCTAGCTCGTCCTTTGCACTGTCCACGTTGCAATAGTAGCGGTTTGCAGGCTTGATCTTTGAAGAGGTACCGTGCCGATTGCTGCGCCCCTGTCCGCTGATCATGTCGCCTAGACAAGTGCGTATCAAATGGAATCTGGACGGTTACTTTGTTGAGGCACTTCCTCTGAAGATTTCGTGGAAATAATCGGCACCCACGAGGACCTGCGGCTTGAGTGTAACCGTTGGTAGAGTGACGTTCCATGTTGAACGGATCCGCTGTAGCGTTTTTCCGTTACCTTGGCGATTGCAATTTCACTAACCAGTCTTGATACCGAGTTCGCGAACATGGTGGAGAGCCGTCCATCAGTGCGCTTCATTTTATGTTTGACGCGCGCAAACGTGCAGTGCGTAGTGTGCGCCCCACCAAATCCGTAAGAAACAACGGTTCCTTGTGTGTTGCTTCGATGTCCAATTGCTGGACTATTTCTTCCGTGATGAATGAGCGTTCGCTCCCAATATCAAATAGCACGGGCACTTTGATCGTTTTTGTGTATGGTGCATCGCCTCTAACCTCCACGAAGATGGACAGGAGTAAGACCATTCTGTTTTGCTCTTGCTGTTCCGGTGTCGCGATAGCCGAGACAGCGCGAATCGTCTGAGTGTGGGTTTCTCCGACAGGGTTCTCCTCTCTCCCCTGTTCCGATCGATGTCACGTTTTACAGAATGCCGTGGGATGTCCCTTGCATTGCAATGATAGCAAGAGACATTTCGTGTACGATCTTTTTGATTATGTTCCTCTCTGAGACACTTGAAACAAAGTCGTAACTGCCGAGGGCGGTCAAACTGCTCTTTCTAAGTGGTAAACCGTGGACAAACATCGGCTCAGTGTGCTTCGCTACAAAACACGCATACCTGTGGCGTAAGCCATCTGTCCTTCTTCTCGATCTGCCGTTCCGCTGCTGCGCATGGCGCAGAAGTGTGGTGTAAACTTTCCTCTCGTTTTAAACCTCCCAAATTTCTTTGTTCTCGCTTTCCTACCTGCTTTTGAACTTGCCGAACCTCATGCATCGGTTTCCCTACAGTCGCAGTTCGCATATTCTCCCTAATGCGCACTGTTGCTTGAAGTTTACTTCTCAATTTTCGGATGCTCCAGGCTGCATCGGCTTCTTTAGCTTGTTCGACTTCCAACAGCGCCCAACGCGGTAGCCGTTCTTCAATGCAAAGCTCGGTTTGCGAGTTGTCGATGTTTTCTCCCTGTTGCTCCAGTTGTTGTAGAATGCGCTCGACTGTCGCAACGCATTTCTCGAAGTCGTTTGTGGGAGTTGCTGTGTCATGTAGTCCCGCGTACAGTGACTTCAACAGCACTTCGGATCTCCCAAACCGTTGCTGGAGCGTTGTTTTAACGGCTTCGTAATTTTCGGGCGCTACTATGAATCCATCTACTGCTTCTAGCGCTTTGCCTTCCAGAAAGGACAGCAAATAAGAAAGCTTCTCAATTTCTGCCAGTGGCTGCGAGTCAACTATGCGCAGGAATGTGGCCCAGAATTGTGGCCATTTGCGATGCTGTCCATCGCAAATGCGGTTGCTGCGCAGGCGTGCTGTTTCCTGTAGGGACGCTGCCACCCGGTGAAGTGGGTCGGGCTATGTGGAGTCCAAGATTTAACTTGGCAGTGATAAGGTCATCGATTACATTTCTAGGCTCACCGATTATAATGAGAAAATTATCTGGCGCCTCTGCCAGTGGTAAGGTAAAGCCTCATTAACTTTCTCGGCCGCCGCGCATAGCTGCTTTATGTATTCTAGCCAAGCACTATGGTCAACCTCGACCTCAGAAGTGTGGCGTTCTGGTCTTCGAATTGCTGCCTCCACTTGCAAAAGAGGAGCCTCGAATGCTGCTTGCGGGTCTCTCTGTGCTAGCTCACACAAATCAGAAAAAATTATGTTTTTCATAACTGCCTTTACTAAGTTAGCTTTCACTCGGATGGAGGCTTGGTACGCAGCGGATGCCATGTTTGCTTACGACGACGCTCTCACTCAAGCCTCCATGTACCGAACGAAGAAAAATGAAACTTGTTTACGGGGATGACGACTTACGTTCAGTAATTCGATGTGACGATGCAGCCCAGTTCGCAGCAGAATAGAGCTGAACATATAAGTAGAGGAGTTGACAGGAAGCAAACTATTATGAATAATGGACGCCTGTAGATGTTGGGGAGGATGACTTGAAGGAAAACAGCTCAAAGAGGAGCACCCTTGAGCTCCTAAGCAGGGGATTCTCCCTGGTCGCTATTACTGCACTAACGGCGAGCTTTTGCTCCGGCAGATTCTGCTGGTCTACCTGGCTTCGCCTTTCATTTCCTCTAATGCATGCAACGTCACCTTTCTCCCATTGAAAAGCTTAGTTTTTGTCTCCCCGTTTCCTCTGGGTGTATCATGGCTTCCGCTCGTCATATGTGCCGCTGAGGCGATTAGCCCTTTTTTGCTACACGTTGACTGCAATGACCCGCGATGATGCATCTCACGTTTCGCGACAACGCTCATACGACACGTCAAAACGCATTGCCTACACCAATCATTCGTAGTTTCGCAACAGCTAGAAACAGCTAGGCTAGAGAAGCCTCACGTTTAATGTTATCAAATTTCTCCATTTAAGCTGGCAATTCTTTAGCCAGAATAGAACGGAACTGAACGCGCCAAATTTTGATTGTCCGTACAAATTGGAAAATTTCCTCGATTAGACTTCTAAGAGGTGGCACTTGGCTCGAAAATTTTTAGTCTGTCCGCCTGAATTTTGTGAACATTTTAACACGAGAAATTTCCATAACGTCATTCTATCTCCTATACATCCAACCTTCAAAATTTTCAAATTTGTGCGGAACAGTGGAAATCCCGCTCTCCGCCGTGTATCTGCGATGTACTTCGTGTCTGAAGAATTCGTTGGTTTTATTTTCCGACTGAGTGTTCGTCTTTTTGCGTCAGCTAAGGAGACAGAATAAGTAAATGAGTTCATCCAGGAACAACTTTATTTCTCTGCATAGACGAAGTTTGCCCTTTTTTATGTGCAGATTTCCCAGTTCTCTCTATCGAATGTACGCTGATCGTGTATCCTGGCGTATTCAGTTGCTGCTGTTTTTCATTTCACGAATGTCCAGCAATGATGAGTGTTGCTGAGTGCAGAACTTCACTACTTTTTTCTTCATCGTTTAAATTGTCAAATTTTGTTGTGATTAACATAAAGCTTCTCAGTAGAGACGTAAATTTCTGAACACAAAATATCATGCGAGGATGTAAGCAAAGGGTCGGTAAGCGTCACGACTGTTGGAGGTACAGATGTATTCCTTTCTTTGTTGCTGTCATTCATTGTGTTCCTATTTCGAAGCCCTCGAAAAAAGGTTACTTAAACTTGGACTGTCGATATGTCAGCTCGTCATTGGCCTCGTAGTCTTTCGATTCTCTGAACTGGCTTTTATGAATGCCATCCAATGCATGAACTTTGACCCACCATTAGCCAGATATGCTTGGGACCTTGCCAAAAGGGGGAGTGGATGAGTGTATGTGCGATTAGATCGCCGATCATTTAGACTTTGGAATCAAATGGCCACTTGACAGCTTTAGTTAGAATGTGAAAACATGAGTTTAGAGTGAAAGGTCGATTGAATGATAAGGTTATGTTTGAGGTTGATTGGAGCTTCGGCAACGCATATGTGAGTCTTTACAACGAGCGGTACCCATGTGCCTCTCAACGAGTGGCGTCAACGAAAAACCGCAAAGGATTACTCGTTGTTCGTAAGTCCACAAAAGCACTCTTAGAGCTTTTTTTTCTAAATGAATTATGGTTACAGTGCAAGACTGTTTCTTCATAAGATTCTCCATGCCTAACTTTTAGATTTCATTTACACCTTTCACGCTCAACGCATACGTTTGCTCCATTTAACGGAGCAATTCTTTCACACACATGACGTTTCTTGAAATGTACTAGACGTGAAATATTCACATAGTGTCCTCTTCACTCTCACCTAGTGTCCCCGCCCGCACTAATGTCGTTCTTGTGAGTCGTTCTCAAAGAGCTTTTAGTCTCCAACTCTCCCTCACCCGCAAGCCTATCATTTGAAGCAAGTGACAGCTCCAGAATGGAGCACAAAAATAAGCACTTAATCTTGCTCTCACATTTTATACCTTGTGGTGAAGTATGCAGACTGGGTACGGCTGCGAGCTTAACTCCAAAGTCGTTCGTCGCATATGCTGATTTCACCGATGAATTAGACGGTACAACAGACCAAAAGCAAAATTGTTGGAAATCCAATATTCGGTGGTGGAAGAAAGGAGCATCTCCCATTCGCATCAAATCATCACTGTGGTAACTGTTATTAAATCAGCTACACCAGAGGCTGCATAGGGGAGACCATATCCTCATTACTTCTAAATATAACCAGTTCTACTTGTCAAATCAGACTAATTTTCAAGAAATCTAAAGCTACATTTCTGTCCAGATGTGGTAAGAAAAGATACACTGAAGCCATACATCGGAAAGGCGACGATGCTTGCTGACGGAGGACAGGCCGCATTCAAAGTTCTTCTAAAATATATAGAGTTAGTTATGAATTATCATCTGAAAATATAATCGCTATATGTTACACCACGTAAGGAAATATGAATGGCGGAGAAAGAGCAAACTTCAAGTTTCCCTCTCCCCCACTCTCCATCTTTGTCACGGGGGTCAGGAGCTCTTTAAATATCAGGAAAGCGTTGCTACGAACCTGTATGATATCTCACTACTGGGAAACAAGTCGATCAATTTGATTTAACCACCGTTTTCGTCAGTTTTCACTTTGATCAGTTATTCATCTCGACGGGATCCTATTCAAAGTGTAGATCACTTTTAACTGATTCCGTGAAAAGGTGATAGCCTCGATGATCGGCGTCCAGGTTTCTCTTTTACCGAACAGTCCAGTCACACGGTTGAGCGGTCATTCCACATCGATGGTTCCAGAGGGTGGAGCGAGACTTTCCATACAATGGGGTTAATAAAATCGTTCATAAGCACCGAAGAGCTGAACAGCAGAAGAAGGATATATTGTTGACGGCTCTTGAAAAGATAAAGAACGCAAACAATTGCATAGGATCAAAAGTGAGGGATTTGGCAAATTCTTCGGATCTGCTGACGAGAATCCTAACGTGATATTTGATGAGGATGGAGGTTGTGAAACTTCATATATCTCAAAGCGTGGATTCGTGAAACGGTATTCTAATCCTGAACTTCCCTCCTTCGAAATTTGACAATATCCTCTCCATGCGTTTCGTAATCCTCAAAATAAACCTTCATGCGCGTTATTTCTCCCTTGCACGCTGCTTTGCTTTGGAACGAGCAGTTGTTTTTTTTTGCACTGACTCTTATCGAATTTCGGTGTTTACTAAATATCTATCTCGTCATCCAATGAACCCTTTCATGCCCGCGTGCTGGCGACGTCGACATTCTCAATACACCAGGTTTCTTCACCTGGCACGACAAACATTTCTATGGGAAGAATTGCAAACATTTCTATGGGAAGAATTGCAGTCCGTGCAGGTTGCAGACACAACCAAAGTATCTCCGTAAATTCTACAAATGCCTTATACATCCAAATGAGAACTGTCAAAATTCCAATCATTGGGGATCTTCATGCAAGAAAGGCGAGCCAGAATGATATTCAATGTTTGAAAAGAAATTGGCAAGTCCAGAAAGTGGCACTTCTTCCATGAACCAAATTTTGTTTCCCAAAATATTTTGCCGCCACGCACGGAATGATCAGTCTGGTAGTCTCCTACTGCAGCCTTACACAAGTTCCACACGTGCGTCTTTGCATTTCGAACATTAATCCGTTGCGTGTGAGCAGATTAGGCGTCTGGTTTCCCAACACCACCTGGTTATTTGCAAAAACTTACTTGTTCCTGCAACCACCAGGTTTGAAATTCTCCAGGGTTTTTTCCATAACCTTTAAGAGTCTTGACGTCTCCGAGATGGTGCATTGCATCCTATTAATTACCTTTTAAAGATGATTAAAGAACCCGATGACTGATCTGCAAAAGTTGTGTATTCCCTAAAATTGTTAAGCGGAACGAGCCATGAGACGCTTGAGGGATAAGAACGAACGCTGAGGATTACATATAAAGCGAAGCTGTGGTCTTGAACCTGACTTAAATCACAGTCTCAGGGTGCATGAGTGGTAGGAATCGAAATTTCATCGGAGGCACGAAGGTGAGCAGGAATGAAAAGGAAATTTCGAAAAATCAGTGGCTTGTGGTCATGTGAATTGGGGCAGCGGCATTTGGAGCGCAGGAGGCGATTTGAGTTTTCCATCCTTACGCTCCTCCACAACGCGCTAAACAGAACAGAAATTCGGCATCTTATCTATTAGGCTCAGAAGGGCAATGGGGCCAACTGTATTTTATGGAGGATAATTTAAAAGCTTCTGGAACAATCTCGTTCCAGAAGCTACCATGACACGCATTCCATTGTTTGAAAATCCTTATTGTAGTACGCCTGAAACCTAAGAAGTTCTCTAGCTTTGCAGACAAATACCGAACAGGATAGGGTGAAGGAAACAACCTCACTACTGATAACCACCTGTGGCGCAGCCACCTTTGCAAGCAGTTTGAGACTTAAGGTCGACAAGCAACTTCATTTGCTTACTTGTTTACTTTGAAGGCAAATAAATGTATTTCAATGCATCTTGGAAGACAAAGAAAGAGCTCTATGACGAAAATACATTAAGCTTACAGAGTGCCGAGTATAAACTTGGGACGAAATGCTAGGTGGAGTTGTCACACATGCAAGCTGAAGTCTTCTATTCTGTTGCAGTTTTCCATAAGGCACAAAGGCTGAAAGTCGTGCTAGCTTTATTAACTTCCAGTCCATTCCTGCCCCATGTTGTTTGAACCCATGTTATTTAAGTAGTGTGCTTTGTAGAAAGCCGAACGGAAGTGATAGTCACGTTCTTTTCATTGCGGCAATGGCAGGTACGTTGCCTCAATTCTTTTCTCAACAACGGCGCATCTGCTATCGCTTTTTCATCTTAAGAATAGTGTTGGTCAGTAGCAAACATAAAAGCAACAAGAACATCGCTGTATGTCTCGTCACCTTTATATGCATAATGGTCGCGAGTGGGAAATATTTAGTCATCAGAATGAAATTCTCTTAAGTACTTCTTTAACCACAAAGTGAAGGTCTGGGTTGGGAAACTGTCTTGTCGGGAACGACCAGGCCTTGAAATAATGCTCTCCGTGGTGTCGAGTTCTTATCTGGACTCTTTAGGACTCCAAACCTACTTTCTCTGGTAGCCAAAAAACGCATCGACCGGTTTAACGTGCATGCCGATCGAATTAAAAAACATTGCATGTTCATGTATGCAGGAAGGTGGCATCTTGTGCTTGTGGGGATGTCACTTTTATCTTAGCTGTCTAAAAGGAAATAAACATGCAAGAAAATCGAGGAATGCCCTTTTGTGTGTTTTATAACAACAACGGAGAGTGGCCTATCTTGCAACGTGTCAAAGGTCATCAGCAGTTCTCATCCACTCCTCGCACGACTGTGTGCCAGCAACTAACATAACTGCATTGCGCGGTGACAATATGTCTGCAGAGTCGTTTCATCGATCGGTGTTCGTTATGCAAGAAGAAAAGCACTACGAGCCTAAGTACGGTTTGTCATACTCGCCAATCGCTTCCTCTTGAGGAGGAATTCGTGTTTTTCAGAAATAGCGTTTTTTGATAGTTATTTGCATAAGGGTGGCGAAACAATGCCACGATGGCGTAGGCGAAAGACGTCGCAACTCAGACAGCGAGGATGGGCGGCCGCGCATCCAACTACTAGCTCGGGTTTTCGTCGGAATTTGAAAAATGGTGCAAATTTTCAGTTGGATTCTTCTGCATCAGTGCTATTGCCGTTATGGCACACATCATCTTAAATCGAGTTTCGCTTTCACAGGAAAAGGTTAAATTTCAACTATTTAATAAAACGGGGGGTGCTTCATTGTTTGGCGAAGAGAGCGGGCTCAGTAATCATCTTGAGGGTTCAAGCATGTGGCTCATAGTCGTTATAAGAAGTGAACAACCAGGCAACTAACGAAAAATATTGATGTGGACGGTTCAGAGGTGTGAGAGACTTACTGGAAATTTACAGAAAAAGTAGCGAACACAAAATATATGAAGAAATACGAAACACCTGCCTAGCAAAGTAATCTTTCTTGCTTTGTGTTAATGGCACGACCAGTTTCGATAGGGTTGCCATCATTTGAAAGGTTTCTCGCATTTCCTAATCAAAACTCTCTTCGAAGGCATTATTTTGTACCAGTGGGACAGCCTTACCGTGCAATAATCGCTCCTCTGCACGAGATAGGGATAGTAGAATGTCCTGACAAATCAAACTTGACAAGTAATCATGTTCACGAGGTTGGTGCAACAGCCTCATTGATATTTAGCTTGGTGAATTTTTTTAAAATATAGATTATCCGAATATTGTTGCGAAGCTTGCAAAAGGATTGCCTTTTCATCTCTCATTTTACCTGTCACTTTTTGCAGCTCCACCAATAAGTGTCAGCAGCAACGACGTCCTTTTATCACCTACTCTATGTGATTAGCTATCAGTGATTAGAGATTCAGTGTTAGGAAAATTTTATATAGAGGGAAGTTTGTGTGTTGATAGTATTTTGTTCACTGGTTTATTTCACCGATTTTTTTCCTGCATTCTTTCTAAAGCGCTTCGTCATGACCTCTTAGCTCGCAACTAGAGGATCGCTGAAGTTTGTGTCAACCAAAAAAATTTTTTCACATGGGATCAGAGGCTTTCAACTCTCTAGAGCTTTTATTATTCAAAGGATTTCAAAGAACTGCTTTCTCAGTCTCCTTTTTTCCGTTTGCTGGAAAAATGCACCATAAGTGCTTATTGGTTCCATAAAACCACATATTTCCTGCCACCTATGTAATTTGACTTCAAGAAACCTACCACTACGCAATATTCGACAATCCACTTTCAACAGCCTCCAACTCAGTTTGAGGCATATCAAGAACTTTATGCTTTTGCGAATTCACTAGTTGCCAACTGAGTTAATTCGTTCAGTTCGCTAGATGCCTCAACGGCCACCTATTTAGAAGGAATCTCAATGCACACCAACACTCGCAGTTGGTGAAATCTCCGCCACGGTTTGAAGTTTTTGGCGGTCAGTTGTGGGTGATTTTCGAACTCATTTATTGATCTATTGCCGTTCCCCAACATATCGTTTATACGACGAAGTTTTATCCTTATTAATCTCAATATATGCTTATCCTAAAAGCATTTTATTTTCCTCTCATTCAAAGCAGTAAATGAAAATCTCGTTTGCTGTGCTTCGAGTAAACGACTTTCGTTCCTCACAGGTCACGATGTGATGTGTCGCCATTCCCTCCATGTACAAAATCGGTTGACGTTAGACGAAATTGGAGGATGTATGCCGAATTACCCACATTTGTTTCGCTTCTCAACTATTTATTGGGACAGCGACGGGAAATCTTGATGTTAAGAATCTTCAGTCAGGCGTGTGACGAGTTGAGGTCTGCTTGCAGGAAGTGAACATCACTGAGACGCATGATGTCGGCGTCTCTGCTTCTTCACCGCAGCATGGTTTGTGAACCTTCGATAGCTCAGCTAAAGCAACGATGCCTCGTGGATCATCATTTCAGATCGTGCAGAGTGCTTTAGTTACGTGTGCATCTATCCCGCCTACTATATTCATTTTTTGTCTATTCCACCATATCCCTCTTTCTGCCCCGTAGATCCAGAACTGGCTGATGTCGTCAAAATTATGAAATTTGGCGGATGGGATTACCTTCTGTGCCCAAATTAACACTGAATAATCACTTCCGGAAGGCTTGCGAGCATTAGCATCTTTCGAAAATCTGCGTGCATGTTTCGGTAAAATCACTGTTTCAGTTTTCATCAGACGCCATCCTCTTCTCGCAAAAACACATCTTCAGGGGAATTTTATGTAAAGGTTCACTTAGTTAAGATATAACATTGCTTGCTATACCTTTTTTGATACACTGTGAAAGTGGCTGATTAATTTGAGCGTAGTGCAAAAGACATATTGTGCTATCTCTTATTGTACTTGTTATGAGGATTAATGCATCGTGATGGCAAAGTCTCAAGCAACCAAAATAGAGAAGCGGATGTGAAGTTTTGTCCCTAGTTCACTGCTACAATTAGAGATGTGGTGCTGAAGGGCTCAAGTATTGTTTAACAACTGTTACATATGTCAGTAAAGTCTTTTAAGCGATGGTCATTGTACTCAGACACTGCAGTGCCCGAGAAGGAAATGAGTATTCGAATAGGGGTGGTCTTAAGTATTAATTTTGCACTTAGGAACTTGGAGGTCGAGCTGCAAAGTACAGGTGCTAAACGTGCGCAGTCTTTGCGCTGATAGAAAAATTTTCCAAAACACTGACGTTTCGTCGTGTTTCGCAGGAAACTCTATGATTCGTTCTTCTCGGAACAAGTACTCTTGATGGGGGATTTGTACGGAGGAATTTTCTAATTCCACCCTGAACATTTCCCAAGTTTTCCTGGGGTGAATAGTTTGATGGCCAGTTTTTCCCCGACATTCTGAATTAGCAGAGCAAGGGTCTGGGCGCTGTGATGTAAAGACGTCGCTGATCTTCAAACTTTTCCATCATGAGCAGTTAGAATGCAGCGAGTGGGCCACGGATTCCCACTGGGGATGCCTACCGTAAAGGACAGCCAGCAAGATATATGAACTTGGCCGAACGTGTTCCCTATCGTCGGAACCAAAACCATGGTCATTCGTACCTGTGCACCTGTATGCAAATGCATATGAAGGAATATTTCTATTTTTCTTTCTCTCCGAGTTGACTTAAAATATGTCACGGGGGGAAATCTGTTTATTATTTGTCCGTTCGCAGTATGAAAATAACAGACAGTATCTGATAATGGTCTACTTTTTCGGCAGCAGTCACTTCCCGAATCGCGGTCATTCAAGTCACCTCATACAGCGAGGAATCTGATCCTAGAGGTGGTAACAGAACGAAAGTTCTTTTCAGTCGACAGCTGATCGGAGGCGTTGGTGCTGACCTGAGAGCGCTTAAAAAATGTTAGTGACATTCGGCTGTCACGACAAAGTAAAGTTCCGGCGATGTGAGTGCAGAGATTTTGCTGAAGATTTTGTGGTAGAAAAAACGCGGAACCCGCACATTGTTATGAGAGGATTCTATGTTTCCTCCCATGGCCGTGATTCTTTTTTAGTGTGCTCAACTCGAGGTGCGGTGTTTCAGTCGTTTTCTTGTAAAATGGCAAAGTCCGCGACCGTCACCGTATTGGTGCTGCCCACACATTTCGTCGAGTTTCTCGGCGATGCTGAGTGACGTTTTTGGTTCGGGAAAAACAAACCGAAATTGCGGTGTGCAGTAGAGGACTTTTGAAAGGTATTTCTTCCACGAATAGCGTGGAAACGTGCTCAGTCAGCATGTTGCAGCTCACTTCACTCTGCGAAAGAACAACAGCATATATTGCTCAAGTGCGGACAGTTAGTCTGGATGTAAGAAAAATGTAAGGATAGCAAAGCCGCGGTTACAGTAGGATATGTTGGCGGGTCCGTAGCGGTAAACCAATATTTAAAAAGCGACAGATTTTGCCGTTGTTTCCTAATTATCGAGCTTGATGCAATGCGAACAGATGATGCAAATTACACTGGAGCACTGTAAGATCACCAATCGATCTAGAAATCTTCGAATTGCCATCGATGGTTCACAGGTACTGCTCAAGCCATTCGTCACCATGTGCATATATTAGGAATGACGCAGAAACTAACCTGCTATCCTACTGGACGTCATTAGCTGTGCTCTGCGACTGAAAGAGGGACCCTTACCCCTCCATTCAAATTGGAAGGCTCAGAAAACTGACAAAGTGGGGATCAGTTTGGAAGCTTCAAGAATATACTGCCATAAGGCATATCTTGATGGCCACCGCAAACTCGATATCCGGTCTGGCAGCCATGCTGAGGGATGTGGACGCAAATTTTGTGCGGAATGAAAAGGAATAGAAATGTCTTCGCAATTTGCAAGAAACGGGAAGGATGTGGCACATTTGCAAAGGTCGTATGATTTTAGCCTCATGTAACACCAAAATACTCCCGATGCACTTTGCTGCTAATGTAAGATCACAGCGCCTCAAACACAAGAAAATGCCAAGCAGCGGAATGAATGACGATAGAGGTGCCACAGAATATGGGGGTAGTGCCTTGAAGTATAAAAGTGAGAGCTGATGTCGAACTGTGAGAAAACTATTGGTATGCAGAAAAGTCTCAACCACCCAGGAAGTCACATAAGCATAGTCACGATTTTCAGTATTGATTAGGGCTACGGATTTTTTCACTATCGTGGCCAAAGGAATACAAGCCCTCACTGTGGCAGTATAATCAGGGATCAACGTCTTGCGTCGCTCGAAGCAACTGATCACTCCACTCAGTGTCCCCGCCATGACATAGTTGGACCTTCATTCCAGTCTGAAAGCTAGAGCCCAATAACTGAAGGCAAAGACACGACTGAACAAATCTATGGACAAAAGTTTTTTCTTTGTTACACTTCACAACCTGTTCAGTTTTTGATTAGCCTTATATTCCAAGATTTCTATGTTCTCAGTGGAGTCGCAACCGCATTCGTTGGTGGATGTGAACGTGTTTCTTCGAATCCGTTTCCATGACACCAGCTTTTCTGGCACTTATGACATTCTCGTCCTTTGTCCTAACGTTCATCTCTCTTGGCGGCCACAAATAGTTCGATAGTACGCATATATCATCTGCATGTCCGAAGCGTTTTGCACTCGCATATGCAATGACTTTTTTAACATAATAATTTGTTTGTGTCACGTTATTTATATATAGCTACTACTTGATGAAAACGTTGCAGATATTTTTTTCTCAGTAGCGAGAGGTTGTTTAAGCCTGTCATGAAGCAGTATTCGCAGCAGTGTTCGCAAGGAGTTCTGCGAGGAGGGAACTGGAACAAGCTGTACAATGCGGGTTTGAACTCTCCATAGTATCTGTTGAGTGATCCTGATTCACAAGGTCGAAATGTACGAAACGGCTTGTCTGTCGGCTTCCGTGGCAGTGGTGCACAACAGGTGAGACCCTACAACAGTCTTGCACCCAACAATTATTCATCGAACTTTCAACAAGGTATTCCACATAATTATTGCTCGCGTCAGTGAGTCCGAGGAATGCATACAGTAACTCCAACTACAATCCGTTCATATTCAATAACAGCAATCATACGCCTTTCAATACTGGATTCTCAGCAACTAATGAAGACCCCTATTTCACCTATTCAAATCTCACCCAGCCACGATTTTCCCTTCATGGGAATACATGTGGCAACAATTTGTCGAAGTGTTGTACTGCGCATCATCCGTCCACTACGACATTCATCCAACCAACAACACCTGGGACTTGCATTTTGATTCGGAAGACTTCTGCAAACAATGTTTACTCGCTCTTCCTCTCCTAATCAGTGGCGCGTTATCGTATTTTTCAAGTGATCTTTATGCGTAAAATTTCATCGACACACGATACATACATAACGGTCACCGACGCTTCGTCTAAAGGTGCTTTCACGAAGAGTTGCAGTAGGCTGTAGTTCAGTGAGTATGGAACTTTCGCTGATGAGCAAAAAATCGGTTTGCGTTTCTGGCTGCCCGTACTCCTTGTTCCATGTCGCTGAAGGTTTTTGACAGCTACTGTTAAGGTGGGAAAAAGTCGGCTGTTTTCCGCTCCATTCGCAAAGAGCGCCATAGATTCGGTTTTCTTTTTCTGCAGCGATATTCGCGATTAGGTTGCAGCAAATTGTAGCCGCACGCACTAAATGTCTTATGGAGAGTTCCTCAACGAACAGCTAGTGGCGACGAAATCTGAGGAAGAAAATCACCTTTACACTTGTGAAAATGAATGGTTCCTGTGGTAGAGAGTGAAATTGACGAAAATAAAGCGCAATTTTCGCACTGCGTCGCCAACAATAGCTGCCGTCCTCTTGCAGCAACATTATTCCAACAGCTTTGTCTCAAGGATAGAGTCAGTAAGCAAAAAGCTGCAATACAAAAATTACATCAACGGCGACCTTAGTCGTCTCCACTTCCTATCCCGCGAATGCTGGGAAGTCGATTAGGTTCAGATAGTGATTTGTGAAAAGATCGGACAGCTTGCTTTGCTCCAACTTCTGAGCTGGAAGCAGTAGTCTTTCGCTGTTAGCAGCTCACAAACTTCACACCGTTATGGATGCAAAGCAGGGCACATCTCCATAATGCGTTTACTTAAACCGCTTCTATTTCAAGGCAAATACTCCTGGTGAAATTAATATTCCACGACAAAGAGCCCTAAAAGTTGAGCGATAGGAAGTATTATCCTGCTAGCTGGCGAATCATTGATGAATGGGGTTTGCAAATAAAGCACCGGATGTCGGACGTGAAGCTATCGAAGAGTCCGTCAATTCATCGGCTAATGATCCAAATTTTCTTAACTGAGACGGACTTAAAATTTCTCTGATTCTTTCGAACACACTTCCCAGCGAAGCTTGCTTAAACTTAAGTTTCATTTGGATTAACCCTCAAAATTTACCCACACTAATTCGACGGCCTAATTAATCTGGTTTGGGATTAGATCAATCAAACAATCGTCCCCTTGGATTTCGTTGTTCGAACTTGGTCTTTCTTGTTTGCTTCGCATGGTCACTGCAACATGCAATTCAAGTGCAATGGCCGTTGGCATTGTGGCCATCCAAAGTGCTCACGAAAATTAGTTTATTCAACTTTCATATGAGCGAAAAATTTGTTCGAAATATTCTGTTAAATGGAGCAAAACATAAGCTGTACTGTGTGTTCATCAAAGGTCATGTCAGCCATGTTATGATTTTCGAGGAGAATATCAACACCTCAGCATCTGCTGTGTAATTTTCCTGTTTCTTGATGCAGAAAAGGCGGAGCTTCATATTTCCTACTGACTTCAAATAAACACTGCTTCCTTCACTCATTCCCCTTAAGACCCTCCATCCTCCCTTTTGCACTAACGGATCCTGTTCTTTTTTTCACAGAAAAACAACTGCTTACTCTGAAACAAGTCTTTACGCTGGATACACTAAATGGAGAAAGGAGGTAAGCGGGAGAGGCGAATGCCCTTCCCTTTCAAGCAAAACTATGGGAGTCGGAACTGAGGGGTGAGAGATGTTTGTTTCCTGGTACGATAGTAGGTGGTTGGGTTGAAATGTAAAAATATGAGCCATTCATCAGGTGTGTGGGTAAACGTAAAGCGATAAACACTGATCAGCAAGGTTGAAAAGATTCTACAGATTCTTGTGCGCGAAGGTAATAAACGTGACATGCAAGGAGCAGTAACGAGTGGGTAGCGAGCTGTGAGCAAAAAAATGTTGGTGAGATAACTGATTACTGGCGCTTCCATCGTCTCAACTTTCAACGTTAAGTCGGTCATTCTCCTCACTCCTCATCCTCTTTCGGGACGTTTCAAGGAGAGGTGCTGCGACAGATGTATAGTTAACAAGTCATCTCTGCCAACAACTCTGAATATTGCCGGATAATTTATTCAAATCACTAGTGAGATCTGCCTTAATAAGCCCTTCTTATAGTACGATAATTCATCATCCTCCCTTACCTCCACCTTCCATGTCTCGTCTTGGGTATGCTTCTAGCCATAACTGTACATTCGTGACACACTGCCAAGAACGAAGTCCTACCTGCTGGATCAGCCGGCATTTGCCATCAAAGGAGGTGAAGCAAAGGCAGTAGTGTTTTTCATGGCCGAAAAACAAGATGCACAACTGTTCCTTCCCCTCCCCTCCCAAAAACATCAATCCCCTCGACTTCTGTTATTCGGCGAGCGACATCTGCAGGAGACACATATAAATTATGGATAAACTGCATGCATTTCAAGAAAATTCTATTAGTTCATACCCATGGAACATAAAAGATAGATTCGAAACTCGAAAATAATCTACCACGATTATTTCTGTCAATATTTATGGGATTCAACGCTTGGGTGCACGTAGTTGGGCAAGAATTACAAGAAAGTAAACGGCGCGGATGAAAATGATCGAGTTCCAGATGTCCAGCGCAAGGAGTCAAGACTAAAATGGTCGGGGAGCGAGAGTTATGGCGTCAAAAACCACCCGAACGGTCCAGCCCATTGACGAGTTTTGATGTACTTGTAAGGCTGTCGGATGACCTCGTGATGTATCATATGTTGCTACTTGCAATTTTGCAGGGTCCTGCTTTCGGTCAACCATTTTAGGTACAAAAAAGAACTATGTCATACCTAACGAACGGTGATTGCGAAAATACAAAAGTAGCTATATTACAGAATCGAAGAGGCCAGTGAGTGATCGCAGCTGCCGGATCCTGATACAACCTACTGGATGAACTGATGTGCTGTATACTGCTAAGTGTAATTTTGCAAAGTCCTGTTGGTGAATAAATGTAAAAATAGCAAGGCGCCCAAAAAAGACAGAAAAACTGTTCTTTCTGGTCTCCAGAAAGGTTAGCATAGTGAAGCTTTATGGAAAGTGAAATTTGCGTTCGCCCTTCCGCCTTATCGTTGAATGTGTACTTGGATTAATGCAATCTTCAACAACTGATGTACTGCTCCTAATCTGTTCAGTCAAGCCGTATGGCAAAACCTTGACCGAAGACATGGAAAACCTCCGAGATCCAGCTAACTGCTTAAGAACATCCTTCTAATAACCACTCGACTCTTCCTTGCAAATGACCAATGGACCGACAACGCAACTGATTACTTCACTAGTACTGAATTTTCCTCGTAGTATGAACAGCTGTTCCGTCAGCAAAATACGAATTATTTTCGACGAAAGCAGGTCACAAATTTGTCGCACTCTCTGCGGTTCCTTGAAGAAGAAGAGCGAACATAAGAATAACCAATTTTTAAGCCTTCTGTCTGCGTAACTGGGGAAAGAGGAAGTCAGCCATATCAGAGGTTGTCCTGGCTATGATAGTCAATGATAATGTCGAAATTCATCACAGAACAAAAAAGAACCTAAATGAGAATAAAGGAGTCGAGTAGTTGAAACTTGAGCATGAAGAAATCAAAATGTTTTTATACAATATACATCAACGAATGAATGGCAAGGAAGTTCGGGAGAGTTGGACGAGTACGAAAATAGGTGTTGCCAGTTTGCGTGGAACCTTCCTCTTCGGAGGCATATGGGGAATTCCCGCAAGCGTAGTCAGTGGCGAAACTGGAAATTATAGGCGGCCAAAAATCCCAGAAGCTTTCAGTGGAACCAGTAAAGATTCCACTGAGTCATCAGGTGTGTGTATCCCCACTACGCACGATGAAAACTTACCGACCTTCATCTTTTCACTTGAGCAATCGCGAATACTAAAGAAAGGTGATGGTGTTTCTGAGGGAAATTTTTTACAAAGGACATACTGCAGCAGTAACGGCAGAGTTTCAGTGAATCGATATCGCAGTAGGAAAATTGGGAAGCTTGCGGGGAGGATGGTGGCCCTATGCGCGCCTTTTCATGACAATGACCCCGCCAACCTTTCAGTCAAACGGGTGTCACAACGAAAGTGCGCCACAGGAAACTGTGTGGCCTGCGCCTTCGCAAACTTATTTACCGAATCAAAAAACATCCTAAAGTAAATCCCAATGAGCAGTGAAATGTGCGCCCATATTTAACAGGACCGGAAGTCATATGAATTGCCTACAAACCCGTCTGAACGTCCAATGAGCTTCAAAAACCCTTGCTTATCACAGTTTCAGAGAGTTCAGTGAAGACATCGTTGATCGGGACCAAAGCTGAACTGTCCAGGATTTTGCAGGAGGCTTCGCATGATATGGCTTGTCAGTGCATTTTTGAGGACTGCCTCGAAAGTCTCACACATGGAGGAGGTCAGTCTGTTGAAGCGGCAAGTTTCTATTCATGAGGCAAGCGGTTTCATTAGCAAACGTGAGACAAACTCATATTTCCAAGAAAAAAGGATAGGAGAATTACACTAAGCTATCACGAGGTTGCTAGCGAGGTGCATCCTGAAAACATTCACGGTGTATAGTCTAATATGATAAAAAGCTCGCTGTTTTATCTTCCAGTAGCCTCCGAAGCTGAAGATGCACTAACGTCAACAAAACCTACTTGCTCGTTGCAATGTTTAACAGCAACAAAACCGTTGCCATCCATAAAAACTTCATGAGAAAACTGCGAGTGTGTTATTTGAAGCAGGCTATAAATGATCGGGTCAATCACCTCTGTCACTTTCTGTAGTGGATACCCTATGACGTATCTTCGCTTTACTCCTGACATGATCGTGAAACGGTTTAGCGCTTCTGTGCCATGGGCTCCTGGCAACTTTGCTGCAGTGTATTCATTAGTTCTTAGAATACTCATGGGAAGCCGTTAGGCCACTCCATTTATAATCATCAGGCTATACGGTTTTTTTTCAATCTTCGAGGGTCGGGAACATGGTGAAAGTCACTTCTGTCACCACTGCGTGGTCTTTTTCACCCGTTTGCCCACTCTTATAATATCAAAGATGAGACGTTCACATCGGATATTCTTTTTGTTGGTCTTACACGATTCTTCAAGGTACTCATCCCAGCTGTGCTGAGCTTGCAGAACGTTATGCGCTTCGCAGTCACGCTTCGCAATGTCTCTTTCACTACTCCAAGCGGGCTTTAGCAACGAAATGTCGTTTTCAAAACGGAGGTTCGCGTCATCGCTACTGGAGAATGTTTTTGAGAACGAAGAATAAGTTGCATCTTGAACATCAGGTTCCTTCATCTAGAGAATTTGTTCACGACCTTATCGTTAATCAGTAATGAATTCCGTGCAGTGTCTCAATGTAAAACCCTTCAAGCGCTGCACCTTTTCCTCTCGACGCCATTAATGAACTCACTTCTTCAACTTAGATCACTGCACTGATGCACTCATTTCTCCTACTTCTTTGCTCACTCTTTGTTCTTTCTTGCCGTTACCGTTCAAATGTGCTTTGTGTGCATACTTATGTTCATGTGGAAATGAACCAGTAAATAAGATAAGTAAATGAATAATAGTACGAAAAACTGTTTCAAATATATTTGACGGTTTGCAACCTCCTCCCTCTCTTACCTCCCCCCCCCCCCCCCCCTTCTTGCAGAGATAGTGTTTTCCCCATTCTTCCAATATTTTTCAGCCCTATAACTGTCCAGCACGTGTTGTTTCCATCCTTAACATAGGAACAGCAGAAGAATTTGCGCCATTAAACGAAATAAAAGGTGGAAAAAACTGCACAGGATGTGAATTATATAAACCGTTAATCCAATAAAAGTACATAGCGCTAAATTTTTGCATAAAACTACAAAAGACACAAATTTTGCCTCCAACGAGCCAAGAGATTGCTCCATATCCACTCTGTTCATAGGTTCTTTCGAGCGGATGGCGGTTTCCTTACCGACAGGGCAAGCAGCTCAGTCCCGACGCGGAAGCTTATTACTTGAGGACGAAGAGCAGCCAAATGTCGCTTTAGTGAGCGTGGATCAGCTACGATCAGGCAACTTTTGCCACCACTCTCAAATGCATTCACGAGCAGCTGCTATATGATGAGTTGTTGCGTCACACATATTTTTATATACTTCAGGTGCGTTTGCACTGAATGCTTCAGATGACGATCCACATAAGTTCTTTTCCTGGGAGTGGTGGATGTAGTCTCCACAAGTTGCCTATTGAACCCCGGTACTGCCATGCATCAGGTCCTCAAACTTGGATTGTCGACATCCTCACATCCAAGTCCGTCATGTAAAACGCATACGAGGAAAGTAACGACTGGAACACTCTCGGCACTTTCATCAATGACCTAGAAATGCGCTCCATAATGTAAAGAGTTATGCGCATCTTTCGCCTCGACGGCGACGACTCTTGCGCATATTTCGTTTTCCTGCCATCAGCTCTCTCTCTTTATAGGTAGGACAGCATGTTAACGGTAGACCGAAGCATTTCATGGTTTTCTCCGGTATACCAGTGACCGGCATCCATCATGAAATCACAGACGTCGCAAGAGTCTGCTGAGGAAGATCGATGAGATACCTTTTTTCACTTTCGGTGAGATTAAAAATTTAACGCGGTGAACGCTGGACACGATTAATTACATGGATTATGAAGTCATAAAATCATATGAAGTCATATGAAGTAATTATGAAGTCAATTACATGGATTATGAAGTCATAAAAAGGGATTCTAGATATCACGACAGCCCCTCAGATCTCATCGCCCTAAAGCTACGTTTTCGCAAATCTGCAGGTTATCATTGGCCGCGGAATATTAACCACAAATAAGTAAGTTTTCGGCTTGACTGTGCCAGTTTTTCATACCCTGCAATGTGTGTCGGAACCGCCAAGCTGTCTAAGAAGTCCTACTGAGCACCCGCAATGGATGAGGACCCCCGTTCCGTGGGACATTCTTGTCGCAGGAGATTTGCACTATTCCCTACATAAATTGAATAAATTAGCATTATTCATTCGACCTAATTATTTATCTTCAAAGTAAAAGGAAGTGACTCGTCTGCAATGCTATGAGCGCCTACATAA
This sequence comes from Parascaris univalens, assembly GCA_037576465.1. NCBI lineage: Eukaryota > Metazoa > Nematoda > Chromadorea > Rhabditida > Ascarididae > Parascaris > Parascaris univalens. Next base: position 185,067,194 of record CM075173.1, on the reverse strand, counting down.
ATTGAATAAATTAGCATTATTCATTCGATCTAATTATTTATCTTCAAAGTAAAAGGAAGTGACTCGTCTGCAATGCCAAAAAGTATGAGCGGAGCCGCCTATTGGAGAGTACACTGAAATGATAAAGTGCCGACAGTTATTTCTACGCTAAACTGATTTGCTGAAAAAAAAAGCTTTTGAGAGTTACCAGAAGTGGAGCCTAGGCAGTTCGTTACTACTTCAGCAAGTAATAGGCACATGTCATCCCACGCGATGCGTGCAGAATCAGTCGTCCCGGCTGAAAAATAAGAAAATCTAATGCACCTGCACAAATATTCCACAGTCCGGATTACTATTCGCGGTGGGAATATGAACATTGCGATAGTTCGCGGGATAGCATTTTATCATTTTCAAAATTTGCGTCATCATTTGTGCTGGCCGCGTAAGTTGGTTCCGGCCAGCTATGTATCAGAATGCTGTCTGCATTTTTCATGGTTCGACCATGATTAGCAAGCAGGTGGCTGTGTTTGAAAAAATTGTTTTACTTTTTCGGTTTCAATGCTTAGCGTAGATTTCTAGGGCACTATTGCATCTAACGTTGGCACCCCACTTGCGCACCCCGAACGGTGCGTTCGCACTACTATCGCACTCCTCACTCTCCGAGGCAATTGTGACAACCATCAAATCTCACGAACAAATATGCAATTTCTTTGTCTTCAAACCTCAAAGAAACATTTGCTGAATGGGCTAACTCGAAAACTCATCATAAAAACATGCGGTTTTTTTGCTTCCATTCAACTTATCACATCGAATAACATATTCTTGCAAGTTATCGCCTCAATTGAAGCCCAGAAAGTGCAATTGCTGGGCACGCCATCGTTCTCGGCAATGTTCGAAAAGTTATGATGTAAGCGGAGTGAGCGTGACTTACGAACACACCCAGCGGTAAGTGCTAAAGCTGGCCATACCAGTTTGCATATCTGTATGCGATGAATTCCTTGACATCATTTAGTTTATTCCAATCTCGCTGCTCAAAAAGTGAAATTAGGGAACAACAACAACGTCAACGGCAACAGTGACATCAACAACAACCACAGCAAGAACAAGAACAACAACAGTGGTAACGGCGTCGGTACGACCATACAACCGGCCGGCGGTGTCAATGAGACATGGAAACTCGAAGTGTTTGGTCATGCCCTTGATTGCGACATTCAAAACGTAAGTGTTTGATGCTCATACGTCGCACGATGCTGGCCAGGAGACCTCATCACTGACAACAACAACAAATGTATGGGTTGACTGCCAAGGATATAAAACTCTGACATACTTGCCTCCTCTCCATGTAATAATGGCATGTTTCCCGTATAAACATCTCCCTATCCACAGCGGTATGCTCAGCGATGCCGTTGAGAGGCAAATGATGTCTTGTGGCACAGGCTGCGGCCACAAGAACATCACCCCTAACACTGTCGCCATCGGCAGGCGCCACTTCTTGAAAACAATTCCGCGGCGAATCGACACGACGGCGCATACGACGTTCTTCTTCTTATGCACGCGGCCTCTTTCGCCGTCGTTGCTCATGGTCGTCTTCATGCAGCGCCACTGCAACGACATGACATCATGACCCAACGCGAACGACCATCATAGCCGCAACAGAATGGACTGTAATTCTCACGTCGATGGAATCGGAGCACTTCCTCTTCCAGATCTTCATTCGAGCGCTGCATTTCGGGCAGCTTCGCTCGTTGGCAATAAGCGGATAACGGGCTGCAAACTCTATTGCTGAAGCCGCGTCACCGAAGAACTGGGAGAAGTAGAAGTGGGTAAGGGAGATAAGGCTGTGGAGAAAATGCAGTGCGAGCGAAAACAGGTGAAACCGTTGACGGAACGCTTTGTTTAGCTATTTCAATTTGAAGATGGCAGAAATGCGCACAGCACTGCATTAAGTGCGAAAACAGCCAAAAGGTTTCGGAGGTTTTGCAGTTCTTTACAGACCCAGACGCGTGGATAACCGCAGATCCGAGCGTTGACGCTCCAGGTTCTGCGTCTTCTACACGTTGTTTATGGTTGGAATGGATAGGGGATCGAGATGTCAACGTTTTTTTTGAAAACTGACATGGTTTTTCTACGTAAACAATAATTTGTGTATGCGGTGTGTGCACGTCGGAGAAGTAGTGTTATAATGAACGCAGATCGTACGGTGAGAACATTTCGGAGTAGTTCGAGCCAAATGCGACTTGAGCACACCCGTGGCACTGCTCGATTGGTCGGAAGCCAGTGGCGGTGTGTTGGGTGGTTTTCTCCCCCTCGTTGCTGTTTCCTATGCTTCCTTCGGTCTTGTTTGCGTCTGTTCTCTTCTCATGTTTTTGCCTTTGTTTTCGGCTGTTTTCTTCTCGTCGAATGCTGTTGTTTTCGTCCCTTTTTTCGTCGCTATTTTGCTTAACATTATCGAATATTTTACGAGAAATGCAGTCTTTTCTGACATTTCCACAGAAATGCTCCCTTTCCAGCTGTTTCTAGTAAATCTCATAAGACTAATTTTGATTCGAGCTTTTCGTCTTATACCTCATGTTGAAAGTAATCTCGACCATTAGATAAATACTTAATCTAGGAACAAAGATTAACAGCACGCAGCAATTGCGTGAGGGAGAGTTCGCGGAACACAACACGTCGATACTGGGAGGGGAGGAAGAAGTGAATAAAATTGGGCGTTGGTCAACCGTGTACAGGGAGGTGCAGTTATCAGCCGTAATTAAAATACCTCCTGAATAAGCATCACCGAGCCGAGTGGCGTGCTTGCTGTGGATACGCCGCACATCGATGTGGTACTCGGCGCACCAATTTCCATCTATTTGCATGCATATGAAATTGAAAGCAGCTAAGTGTTGCGTTCGCACATTAATGTTGTTGACGCCGACGCACTTCTGCTGTGCCAAAGCTGTGGAGCACCAAATGCAATGCTATAACCTACTGCAGGTGTATCTATAGGGCACCGTGGGGAACTCGACCAGCAGAACGCATCCGGATTCGGTGCCAAGAATAAAATTTTCGTTTTCCGGTGGAGACGGATGGTTGCAACTCATATTTGCAGAGCTAGGAATCTTGAAGAATTTCTTTTGTCGAGCCCGCTTAGATGAAGCTTAGCAAGTTGAAAATTCTGAGTGAATCGAAGATAAAAAGTTTCAACTTCAGCTCTGTTGTGCCGCGCCTTTGGATCTCAGTGATTTCAAATAGAGCAATATTCGTAACGTTCAGCTCCTGACATATAAAAAAGGCTTTTGCGAAAACGCAGGCCGTGGTTTCTAACGCAAGTTTCAAGAGGTAATCCCTCGATATTAGGACAAGGCTGGCGCACACTCAGCGGAATTTGATGTGATATACATTGACGATCTATATATCGAACGACGCTTTAAAGTCGGTCCTTTTGTTGTCGGGATTCTCATTGGCGGTACGTACATAATGGGGGGCAATGGGCAACCATTACCTTTTAAGTTAGATCTTTTGAGATTGTTGACGACTCCACAAAACAGCAAATTAGTAATCTCAGTGTTTAGAGGTTGATGTTTAGGTTATGGCTGCAGTAAAACAAAATAGCTGAAAGCGTTTCCAAGGACTGCAGCTGAGTGCATCATGAAGATTGTTTCATGCAAAATCTTTGGATTGCAGTGCACTGCAGTGATCGCCGCCTTTTATTTACCTTTCGGTGGGCTGCTGAATGTGTATTGTCCGTTTTCGATTCAGTCTGGAGAATGCGATGGACAAAAAAGGCAGATATATAGAGGAAGTAAAGAGTGATAAACAGAGAGGATAAGGGGTTCTACATGGTGACTTGCGAGGAGAAATGTACAACATCGATTTCTAGGAGTCTGCTTTCGTGGTCCTTCCTGCAGTCTTTTATAACTTGTTATTATGATTTTTTATGAAATGAAATGATTCCACCTTCATAGTCTATTTTAAAAATGAACGACGTAAAATATGTTCCTTTCACTTTCGTTAACTCGTCGCATAGTCCTATAAAAGAAGAGTGAAAAGCTCTTAACCTCTCTCTCCTCAGTAAAGTTCTTGCTTGCCTCTCGTCGCTCAGTTCAACGAAGAAGACTAATTTTATGAGCCTAAAGATATCAGACGTTTTGCTCCAGTTTGCTCGCATTTTTGTGAACGAATCTGTTCGTTCTTTCAATAATGCTTCAACAATAATCCCTTCCTATAGGAATCAATTCGAGTCAACATGGCACATCCCATTTGTTGCATATTTATACCTCGTTTAGTATCACAGTCCACATTGTGTTTCGCTTAAACGGACTATGATTAAAACTTCATTCATTAACTTCTCCGATGAGTTCGACATATGCAGCTGAAAATAGCTCTCAGAAGATATCCACATTGTATATAAAGGCAAATTTAGCAGTCCTCTCATAGTTCCAAATAAAAATAATTTATATGCTAATGGGAAAGTGTGCTAAGCAGAACAGGTTACCCATCGAAGTTCGCCCATAAACGTGGTCACGCAGCTATTCCTCTCTGTTTGCACGTTTATGGCACCCACTGCGGATTCACTGAAATACACCATATCGCGTTATAATGCTCTTAATTTAATTCGTCACTGAATTCTGCATGCCTGCTGGCACGTATGACGCGGAACTTGCGATCTTCCATTACTAAAAAATGACTCTTACCTGGAGATAAACTGCATATTTCATGTTTGGTCTTTATCTATCAATAAACATGTGTCTTAAAATAATGCGATATTCGAGAAACCTGTGGACTATACGACTGCCACACTCCATAACATGCACATCTTATATATATATATTACATATATATATATATATATATATATATATATATATATATATATATATATATATATATATATATATATACGATATATATATACGTAATATGTAAAATGGATTATGATATGTGATATATATACACATGTACATCAGTGGGTATATACATAACCGCTGATATACAGAAACGTTAGGTAAGCCCCGAGCAAGAAAGTTCAACAAGAATTTGCAACTCGAGACTGACAGACGACCAATGAGCGCGTTCGACTCTGCAGAACTGAATGTCGAAAAACAACGCCACCGCTCTCAACAAGTCTGTCCTCACGTATACCCCTAAATTCAAGTTTTATGTTAGCATCCATCCGCTTATTAGTCTGCGTACTCGAGCTTTCGAAACTGCGAAAGAAAGATGAATAGAAATAAAACGTGGACGTTCGCGCAGTGTAACAACTAGGAGCTTTAACCTTCAGATAGGCACATCTGTTCTGATTGTAGAGGGACAGTTCCGTTTAGGCTGCGGGCAATTTTTTCACAATTCAAAAATTCAGGGTAAGCTCCTTTAGACACGGAAATAGCTCCTCCGCAAGGATTTCGGGTCAAATCAACTCGATGCTCTTGTGAACGTTAGTAAGTTTTGTGGACAAATTTTGACATTATCCATAGATAAATCTGGGTGGCAAGAAAGAGTGCGACCAGCAGATTATTCCAGCACGAATTCTACGAGAAACGTTACCACCATGGAACCGACCTTCCATGATGCTGCATCCGCAGCTCCGATTGTTTTACAGCACACTTACTTTCGAGTTCCCCATATCCCTCGCAAGCAAAATATGAAGCTGCAATCGTTCCTTCGGTTCACGGAGCTCTTTTTTTCTCTCTCGTACTGTTTAGTGGAGAAATTTGTTTCCTTTCGCAAGCTATAAACCCTCACGTAAGCATCGTAGGTCGTGTAATGAATGTAGGGAGATGACGATCTCGAGTGGGTTAAAGTCGACTGAGGCAGATTGTTGTGGCACAGTCTTTTTCACCATTGGGGTGTCCATGGCTGGCACATATGCGAACGTGACGGAACTCCCGCAGCTTGGTTTCGTCGGACTCGTCCCTTCATAGTGGATCGGCTTGAACTGCTCCGAGGAAGGGGATATCTCTCAACTACTTTCTCTGTCGTTCACGTAGTTCCGCTTGGTTACAGAAGATGGCATAGAAATGGTATCTAACTGAAAAACAGTAGATATGTTGTCCTAGTTGTTCGTTTCCCTGTTTGTTATTTTTGATGTCTCATCGGTTATCATGACTGTATGATGACGTTTCCAAGGAAGTGCGACGGTTTCAAAATTTAGTTTTTTTGCCGGTAATAGCTTGAGGCAAAGTCGGAAGTCTTGGCTAAATGGGCCTCCGTTGTGAGCAAGACTGGGGCTGGATTAAATGTGCATTAAATCCATCCACGATCACATGGAGATGAGGTGCTTATAGCTATGACTATTGACCAATCAGCCTGTGTTTCATAGAAAAGGGACGCGAAGTGAGGCCCAAACCTAAGTGCACATGAAGGGCAGATGCTTCATGTTCACTCTCCCACATTTTCCGGCGGCACATCTCCATCTTCCTGCCCATGGCTGAGATTCCAACACATCTTGTCCCTCATTTCCCATCCTCGTTTCTTCATTGTTGACCTGTTGAAGGTCGCAAGAATGAACTGTGACCTCTTCTCTGCTGTTAACTGTTCCCCACAGCAAAAGACCATTCAGAATTTGCACTTCGTGCGGGAAATCTTTTACACGTGTGCTGCAGTACTGAGGTTGCAATCGGTTGAATTAATTTTAGCTGCATTCTTAGCCGATGTTTTCATCTATCAGTTCCCTGTGCTGAGCGAAACCGCATTGGCAACACACATGAGATGAGGTTCGCGACTCTTTCTTAGTCTTCTAAGGTGCTAGTCGGCCGTAACAGACTCATCACCGGAATGCATCTGACCTCCCTTCATGTAATTAACAAATCTGCCGTCCTGCGCTGGTCTTCATCTCTATCAAGCGCAATTTAACCAGTATTCAATCAGCGTCATACCACACGAAAAACCGATGTATTGCAATTGGTGTAGTCAGCGAATGTATTCGAATTTTCAGGAATCCTTGTCGTGCTTCTGTTTCGTTGGTGCTAGCAGCTTTATATTAATTTCAGTGGTCTGCGAACCAGGAGCTTAACCACTGGTGGTTGCTTCTGTTGGAGCGACTTCAGAGGATCTGTCGGAGTCATCGTGTTGTTGTTTGACAGCTTCTAGACGGCTCCTATGTGGCCTACATTCATCCTCTTCGGTAAGTAGCCAGTCTTTCTTATTCATTTTGGAAAAAATTGTGATATTCATTGGAGCCGAAGCCTCTTGTCGTGGTGTGCATTAAATGACTGGCCACTTCCGGATACGAAGGCGTGTAATATGCTCCTATGCTCAGTGATGGAAGAATTTGAGGGAAGAAAAGGGGGGAATGAGAACGACGGGAACAGCGTTAGAAACTTGGGATGTAGGAACTTGTGATTTGCGGCAAGAATTCGCAGAGTATTCTTCGCGACAGTGAAATGATGGCTTTACGCAGCTCATCGAGAATGCGACATCATTAATATTTCGCAAGCCAATGTTCACAGACGTAGGCAGCGTCGAATGGTTGTTGACGAGAACGGTCTCGATGACATATGACGCCGTTATAGTGGCAAGGATACTCTAGAGCGTCAATGTACAGGTTTTTGGCGCAGGAGGTAACAGCGCCATTTCATCGACTTTTGCGCCGCTTCATAGTGGTCTGAGGTTGTGAGTTTTCCTTGACTCAATTCCATTGCTATCGTCTTTTTCCTGCTGATTAAGCTCATCCACCATTTTATCGGCATTTCTGCTGCAGCCAATACCATGCGTTAAACTTTGCTTTAGTCGATGCAGCCAATACCACTTTAAACTTTGCTTTGCTTTAGTCGCTCATCAAAAAAATTTTTTTCTAATTCAAACAACTGAATTGTTTGAATTAGAATAAAATTTTTTTCACTCGATGGGGTCGTCTTGATGTCGTTATATTTTCATTGGGGGGAGCTCGTATTGTTGATTTTTCTGGAGCCGAAGTAGAGGAGCCGAAAAGCAAAGGGGTTTCTCGTTGCTGGTCTTCATCGCCAAACTGGCTGCACTGCGTTTAATCATGCGATTAGTTTCTCACGCGAAGCAGAGTTGCATCGAAAACACTTCAGTGTTTGAACTGTTCGTGACTGTCATGTTCGCAGTAGAGCGGAACAGTATTTGTGCATCTCGTGCCTTGGAACATTGGCCAAGCTTTGTTTTTCATCAGAAATAACTCTGACGCCTTCATTTTTCAACGGCAGTTGCACTGCGGTAGTTGATGTTACGCGGCTGGCAAAGGGATTTAAGCACCGACAGCGATGTTGGATTTGTGGACATTTTAAGGTACAGTTGCATTAGCGACTGTAGTGAGCTTGCGTGATTGGGCTTTCATCTACACAGCAATGCACGGGCACCAAAATCAATGTGAACTGCGAGACGGGCAGGTTGCCTCGAGTTTGCTTCCACCACAGCAGGAACATAAATCGCGGAAGCATCGAGACTGCAGTGAAACTTCTGTAGCTCTTACCGGGCAAATCACGGCTAAGTAGCAGTTACAACGTTCAAAGGAGGAGATTAACGTAGGCTTGTTAGCAAGGCCGAGCGATTGGTCGTGTGCACGATGTATGCTCGAGCACGGTTGCGTTGCAGTCCTCGCAGTTGATTCCTGTATAGCAACATGCGTAGCATTTGCTTAACTGCTCACGACGATAGACGTCAAAGGTGCGACATTTGCGTTTCTGGTTCTGCGCAGTCTGCGTTTTTCTCGGCCGCCTCTACAGATTAATTTTGCAATAATTCTGGTGCCCTAGAAAGGTATATATGCACTTTTGCGTCATATTTGCAGTTTGCAGATGTTGGCACGACTACTGAAATTTCGTATTATGGGGCTTCTTTTCTAAGCTTTTATCACTAAAAAAAAGTAATGAAACATTGCTGTTTATTGCGATTTGTGTGGTGTTGGTTTTGATCATGTCAAGCGACTGATTTCTTTCAGGAACACGTATTTCGAGTGCAATTGTGTTGCCTTTTGCGGCTGTCATCGGCACAGTTGGCTATTTCATGGAGAAGCAGCTTTCCTCACGACCCAAAAGTATACCCTACTTGGACACATCAGTGCATGATGATCGTATGCGAAGGCAAATGGAGGTGGAGCTTGATCCTGAATACAAAACAGAGCACACTTTGAAAGAGGAGAAGAAAAGGATCGTACCCAAGTCGAGTCTCCTTCTCAACACCGGTAGAAGCGGTGCAGCACAGCACGGGTGATCGAACATTTGCGTAACACTTCGATGGTCTACCAGATTACTGCTCACGATTATTTCGATTAAAAAAGGTTTACTGAATCCTGGTGCTCTAGAAATGTGTATTGTGAGGGTCCATAACAAGTTCTTAACGAATAAACAGTCTTGTGGTTGCTGAGTGTGATTTTATTTTATTTCCAAGCGTTCGCAATACGGTCGTACTTCTAACTGTTTGACACCTTGCTCAGTGGTTATATATTTTGAGTAGAATCGTCGTTCCTGATGCTCATATGCAGTCGTGAGATTGAGGTGTGCGTGGATTTTTTGGGCAACTTTACGTTCGATTGCTTACATCCATTCGGAATGCGCAGAACTTTATCCAGTGATCGTTACCTTTTAAGTCTTGGTCTTGCTGGGTTCCTTTATTTCTCTCTTTCTCCCACTCCCTTTTCCTACCTGCGTTCCTTAGATGAGAGGTGATCGAACTCCATTTGCATGCATGCAGTGAACTGGGCTTCCCCATGTAACATTTTTCGCATTGTTTTGCTTTATCTTTGGCCTTAGATTTAACTTCCATCCCTCTATGTAGGCTTCAAGTTGTGAGAAGCATTAGCTAATCACAGTTCATGGCGGGAGGTATTAGGTAGCGTTTGAGGTGGTTGTTGGGTCGTCGAATCGCTTGCTCGGCAAAGCAGCTTCCTCGATAACAGTTACATGCCAGCTCGAAGTCATCCCTTCACTGCTGACGTGACGGGAGGAACATGCAAGTTTCTTGCAAAGTCCTTATCATTAAATTCGTCATTGATATCTTTCCATTGCCAGCATTATCGGCATTATCTATGTTCCTCCTCTCTAACATTCTGCAGTGGTTCCTGGTCTTTAATTAGGTATTCCCGACGAAGATGCTCCTCGCTGCCTTCCAGAATACCCAATTTCCTGGTCTCATGTTGCCTTCTTCGCAAACATCGTTTCTGGAAAAAACCCACTCCCCGGTAATTGTGTTGAACAGCGGCTTTCCACGGGCGTTGGCAAAGCTTGGTCCCGTAGGAATTTGCAATCATTTTAACCCACATTTTCGCAAAGAGTTAAGTTCTGTGCCCGTTATCCAGTGGTTTTCAAGCCAATGGGAATTTGTTTCAGGTCATATGCGATTATAGGTTTAATTCGCATTGGCTCGAAAACACCTCATCTTTTGTAACAGAGGGGATATCGGCTCGATTGCTACCAGAAGATCGAACATCAAGAGAGGAAGGTTTGATGTAGCATTATCTTGCGTGATCTCGATCCCGTATTTCAGAGTGATCACTATTGAAACACTGCCAGATGAATAAAAGTGTATACCGAACGATGCCTGATATTAACGTATTGCATGTTACTGATTTCATAATCACTTGGCCACGTATATAAACCGCGAAGCTTTGACGCAAGTTTAAACTTGCAACATTTTGTAATATCGTTTGCGCTAACAAATTGTAGCAGTTTGTCCTAATTTGCAAGAGATAATTTGAAGTTCGTCGTCATACGCGGAAATTGAGGTTGATTCCAAAAATGTTAAACTGACTGCGAATTATGTCTGTTTTCGGGATGTGTTCTTGTTTTGTGATGTCTTAATAACCAGATTCGGTGATGTGAACGCTCGGAATTCGTATGTTGTCAACTCCGATTATGGAAGTCTGGATGACTGATTTTGGAAAGGTCGTTCTTTGCTTTTATGGCATGTGAAAATTTGAAAAGGTTTCTCTATAATCTTTTTCACGAATTCGGTGATTTTTGCAGGGAAGAGGGGAAGGGGACCATGGGGCAACCACGCTCCATCTTGGACCAAAATTCCTGACAGTAGTGGGCACTTGTGTGCTGTTTGCTGTAATCTTCGAAATTAACTGGTCATTGCGCTAATCGTAGTAACTGACAAAAGAAAGGTTGCATTCGCCGTTGCTGTAAAAGTTTCGCCGTTACCCGGAGTTATAATAGTTAAGAGCCTCTCCAAAAAACTCAGCGGAGGGCGTCAACTCCGGGTGTGAATATTTTCTCAGATCCGAAAGTGAGGTTCTTCGGATCTTTTTGTTGCACGATTCGTTACCTTAGTTGGCAGTTTGATTATAATAATTAATGAATGAGACGTGGCAATGCAGTGGACACGTTTCCAGATTGATGTCGGTGGTTGTGAATGGAACAGATTGCGATGGTGCCAACCCGTCTATGGCTCTTAATGAGTGCACGACGCGCGGTTTCTTACATTCCGAGGTTTTTATTGAACTCCTCTAGCAAAGTTTGGCTGCGTTGTAACAACTGCAAAACCACAAGGAATATTGTCACTACCTCTTCCTTGTCGATATATACGTGCTGATGTCCATGAAATAGTAAGTTCAGGAAGTCGTTGACAATTCACTGTTAAAGGACGTCTCCTTGTGGTACAATCCCATCCAGGACATGGGTCGTCCATGCCAGCTGTTGGGTTGAACATGAATTTGGTCCCAGCTGTTATTTCTTCGGTCTTCACGTCCTTGAGGCGGCGTTAAATTGATATTTAGAAAAGTGCAGGTTGTTACTTTGTTCGTGACTCTCAGTAGCCAAGTGTTGGAAAGAACTTCAGCACCTATAAAGTTCAGTGAACTGTAAATCGTGTATTGGCTGGAGTAGGATGGTAGATCATGTGAATAGCACACGTAAATAGCACTTGTGTAAGTGGTTTTCGTATGTTGGAGGACAGGCAAGAGGCGAGTATTTGCTGGTGCAGCGCGAGACTTGAATGGTATAGAAGAAGCAGGAGCATGGGCAGTGGTGCCCGCGTTTTGTATGCGGTGGTCGATTTGGTGGTGCTTAAGAGAATTGAACGAGTAGTTTGTACTGACAGTGTTTAGGGGAGAGGGAGGTATTGATTTTGTGTGCTTGATGTAGTTCTTTGACCTAGTAACAGACTTTCTCTTTTTGACTCCCCTTCTCGTTTCTCCGTCTTCTTCCACTGTGGAAATGCTTGATGCGTACAAATTTTTAACATGTGAAAAGAGGATGATTATTAGTTCGTAGGCGAATCGTTTTTGATTTGAATCACAGCAGAAATTGCAAGCAGTGCGTTGAGTTGCTGGTGCAGACTGGACGAGAATGTTCCTTTTAGTGAAAGGAAGACCTTTCAGGAAGAGGAATTACTACGAAATTCTGGGCGTAAATCGAGGTGCAAGTAATGAAGAAATAAGAGCAGCATTTGCGCGGAGATCGCAACAGGTGCGTCTGCATCTGAATCCTTTAAAGCCGAGTTTCTTTCGATATTTGCCAGCGTTTCTGTGCTTAGGTTTCTGTTTGCCTACTGTAGAGGATGGAGTGATGTTGTGCAGAAGGTCGAGTTCTTTGGTCAAGAGTGCATCAGACATGGTGCTGTCGGGATTATCTCTCGACATAATTGCATTGAACCCTCATGTTTGCGGTCGAAGTGATTTTATGGGGAACTGCTGTCAGATATTGAATGCGTATTGTGTGGTGAAAGTCGATCAGGTTGAGAAAGATGGTCATCGACTGCAACTCTGGTTCTTAGATGGTCATCGACATCACAAGAGGCTTTGGTGTTTGAAACAGTCAGATTAGAGGTTTGCATGATGTGAACGTCGTAGGATATATGCAGAAACAGGGTGAAGGTCGTATGCATAATGCAAACCTTTATTAGTTTGAAGGCCATTATTGCCTTCTTCAGGTGCTTCTAACGTCGCTGCAAACTCTTGCATATCTTTGCTGAATGACTATCTGTTGTAGAGGCGGAGAAATGAGCATTCCCTCATTCAGTGTTAAAGGTTGATTGTTTACTTATCTACACGATTCCAGTGGCTATCGGTTTGTCATACAGATTTAGCCTTTTTTTATTCAACACAAAAGGCAATTTTATTTGTGACCAATGTGTTTCAATAACGGATGGGAAACATGAAAAGTCCGGGGATGAAGACGGTGACGAAGCCGACAGTAAAAAATAACGGAAAGGTTGATGGTAAGGACAAGCATCTGTTCAACGAACACATTGATGGGCTTGTTTTGACGATTATTTTCAGCTACATCCTGATGGAGTGGCATATAGTCCGGGACTGAAGAAGAGTCAAGACAGGTATGTGCCAACCTTGTCGCAGACTGAGCAGTTTATGGAGCTGAAGTTGGCGTATGACGTGCTAAGAAAGCCGGAAAGGAGGCGAGAATACGACCGTGAATTGCGGTGGGGCAGAGGAGAACTCCGTTCTGACGTATGCGGCTTTGATGTTTTTATAGCTGTTCATTTATTATCGCCATTGTATTTTAAATGCGGGAGATCAGATTTTAAGGAGTGCTTTGTACAATGGTTGATTTATGAGTGAATTGTGCTGTTGCTTAGTGTGGCATATGTACTCAAGTGGGGCGCCGTCGTCGAGACTTGCAGCGGCGGCAGCAAGTAGGCTTGACGAGTTATCTCAACTGCTCACTGTCTTAGCTGCTGTAGCACTGCATTGCAAAAATTTGGAATGGTTCTCGCTCCGTGACAGTAGTGTATTGTCAGAATTTCGACAGATTGTTCTCGAAGAATATTGTGAAGAACGTAGTTCCTTAAAAAGTTCGATCTGTGCCCCAATGCTTACTTTCTTCGAAAACACTGCATTTCGTTGGTTCGATCACTTCACGCTGTGCTTTGCGGTGACACAATTCCACTGCACCGCTTTATTCCCTAGCCGTAGTGGGTACTTACCAAGCACATAATATTCGTAATTTACTTGAATGCGGATTTTTTCCAGAAATAAAGAATGTCAAGACTTATCATTTTCGCCAGGCTATCACGGCACTCTTTTAGGAATTAGCGGATGTAATCGTAACCGCGGAGGATGTAAAGCACTTGCGAATGGGTCATAAGGTTCTTCATGGTGCAGCTCCAATGAACCCGTCCCCTCGATATGAACATTTTTTCGATCCGTTGGCAGCGGATGCGAGTGAGAGGCGCAGCGGGAAGATCATCTTCACTGCGATTGTTTTCGTCGTCGTCATTGTTTTCGTTGACGGCATTTATATTAAGTGATCTTCACATTTGGCCGTTGTTTACCGATATTGATGTTTGAGTCCTCTGTTGTTTTCTGTCTTTCTCACTTTGTTCGCCTCGAGAAAGAAGTGTTGCGAATTTTATTGAGAATGGCTAAAAAATAGGGAGGGCAGGACTTATTTTGATGTTTGAACATACATTTGCTTTTCTAACTGTGGTCTCTGTTTATTTTCTGCTAGAGGGTGTATTTTAAATTGCGCCCGCCACGCAGTTCTAAAATATGGGAATTGGGTCTACCGTACGTAAATATCTTGATCTGTTCTTATCGATCTATTGCTTTGCAGGTATCAATTATCAAAAGAGAGGAATGATGCATCAAAAAGTCCGGTTGATTCACAGCGGTTCGCCTAAGATTCACAGCCGTTCGATGCAGCTCCTGATGCCCGTTCTATCCAATATTTATTCTCGATGATCCGTATATTTAATGAATTATGGTATTCCTTCTCCTGAGTTGTTGTGTCCATCAAACATAATTGCCCATCGTAAGGTTTTTGTTTGCTGAGATGGCATCAGAACGACTGATGTGATAATGAGGTGGCTTCAAGTGCAGTCAGTCATCTTGCATAGAGCCGATGTTGCTGAACTGGCTACATCATCGAGCGAAGTCGGTTTGCTGTCACCGTCAGAAGAGGCCACTGCTGTCTTTATTGCGAAAAAGTAATATTCAGCTCTTTCAGAACTGCCACCGGGTTTCCGGTTTACGTCAGTTACTGTTACCAACAGCAATTTTATATCTCCCTAATAAAATTGCCATCAAAATGCACAATCTGTCTTAAAAGGTCGTCACCATATTCACTGTACCTAACAAGTTTCAACTTTTGCGTGATGATTTCCTCGCAGAGGATGTTTTCTTTGTCACAGAAATGCGGTTGCAGCAACCGAACGCAGGCGGTCGAAGCTTTATGTCGTTTAAAGATTTCAGGTGTCGACAGCGGGTGAAATGTGTTCGCTGCCTTAGTAACAAACTGAAATTTTTTCTTGGATAGGAAATATGCTGAAAACACACTTTACCATTCTCTTTTAAGCATTCTTGCCAATGGAGAGCGATGATGCGAAATTTTGGTAGCGTTGTGATGGTTTTCTTGAACCTGTTTTTTCATGTTACCTCTTTTGCAGTTTCTAAGGCCATACCTCCGAAAATGATGAACTGCTCAGGAAATCAGACAGGGAAAAGGGAAGGAATAGAGAGGCATCTTCTCCTAAGCTTTTGCCCTGATTTTTGTACCGTTTTTACACGACGTCGTCTCGCTTAGTGTTGCATCAAGCAGTTTATGTGACCAGAAATCCTTGAGGAACGGTGGCAGTTGGATTTTGGAAGGAGCATACAGAGGAGTGCTGCACCGAGCAGAGGCCATTGTGTAAATCTCCAAGGTTTATTTGTATTTTCTGTAAATCTGTATTGTCTCCTCGAAAACACGACACGACTCTTTCTCATTAGTGGCTGTCCACTTCGCCTCTCGACTGTCCTAGTAATCGAACTTCGTTCTCATCTTGTTGAGTACTGAGAAGTCAAACAACGAATTTCTCTCTTTCTTTCATTTCCCATTATCATGCCTCCTGATTGTGTTTTCAACTCCAATTGGTCCTCTGCTTGCCGTTTTTTCAAACGGAGCAGTTTGAAAAGGGTTTTGGTGGCAGAGTTATGCTCGTCCGCACACCTCAAATTGTTTTGGTGTTCCACTGCATTGGAAGTCAATTCTTACGAAGCTTGTTGACGACAAGTTTCTCAGTTATAATCGGCGAAGTGAGAATGCTCAGAATTTCGGACCGAACATCGCTGATTGATTGCTTATAAAATATAATGGTTGATTTGCACTATCGTTGATTATCACCGCAGTCGCGTATAGTAGTAATAGAAGTTCGTATTAAGTTGCAGTGAGAACGTGTGAGATATGCATAATTTAGCTGCCACAGCGTAGGGCCACGCCATTTTGTAATTTAGTTGGCTCAATTTAGGCCTTCGATTTGATTGTTAAACGAGCTGTTTTATTTTGATTTCATTGAATTTGTTGTATTTTTGGCAGCGTTCGACACTTTTTTATTTCCATACTGGTTGCATTCTATTTATATTGCATTGATGAGATTCGTTAATGCTCTTGTAGATTGTGCGGTTTCTTAGTCAGCCAGTGCATTGTTAGTTGTAATCGAGCGTTCAGTTTTGGTGTAGTGATGTTAAATCTTTCATTTCAGGATGGGAAAGGGGGAGAAGGTGGAAGGAAGACACTAAAGTGGTGCCGAATAGGATTTCTCTTCGACGGTTGATGCAAAATTGTTGCAGTGGAAGATTAATTTCAAAGAAATCGGTCGAAATGTTATCGTTTTAGGCATCCGTTGTTCTATTTATAAGAGATGGCTTAGCACGTGAGAATTCTTGCGACGTCTATGGCACTTGCTGTTGGATATGAGAAGAGGTGATCATTGCAGAAAAGTGTTGGAGGTTACCGTTTCGATGAGATGCGATACTCGAGAGGTGAGAGGGCACAGCTTTTGCTCATTCAACCCTTGCGGCATACTCAGTGCACCTCTATTCATTACGGAAACGATGCAAGAACGCATTATGAAGTTCTCGGTGTGAGACGAGATGCCTCGCTCAAGGAGATCAAGAATGCATTCTATACACTGTCAAAGAAGGTGCGTTCCCTCACGTGGTGTTCTTTGTTTGAACTGCTGATGAAGGTGCAAAATATTTCCTAATTTGCTTGGGGGCAGGTTACAGTTCCTTGATAGAGAATATAATCTTGATAAGTCTTTTGCATATTTTGCCAGAAGGTCGGAGAGAGGGAGATGTGGGGAAGCAGCGAATCGAAATTAGAACTGATAGCAGCCTTATTTCGAGCGCCCGTAATTCATGATGCTTCTTATTATACAGCATTGCACACAGTATAGGAGGCTACTGCAGAACTGTTTAAGACAAGCCTCAGATGGTGAGGTGATGCATGTTTGGCAAGACGTATAAAATTTGATTTCATCGTTTGCAGTATCATCCAGATGTAGCGGGTTCGTCTGTCAGTAGTGCATCAACGACTAATTTTATGGTGATAAAGGATGCCTATGATGTACTAAGAGATCCGGAAAAGCGACGTGCCTATGACGAACAGATATCTATACAGAATACGTCTAATTTTGAGTCGCCCTTCTATGAAGGACCCTTCACTTCTCCTTTTAATGTGAGGCACCGAACCCGGGCCCAACCTCCTCGACAGAGCTACACAGAAGCAGAATATCAGCGGGTAAGTTATTCGTATACCCCTATCCTCTTAACGAGTCCTTGCGAACGATAGAATGAGCAAGTAAGTACAGTTTTTCGCATGTGACTTTGAACATGCGTGGCTGGTGTGAGTTCGACAACGTAATTCTTGGTATGTAGGTATTGATATTTTGTTTTGCTTATTTATAGTTACCTGTGTTCGTGATTATTGTGCTCGAGTATTTATATTTATTTTGAAGTTCTATTTTGTCATAGAGGTTCCATTTTGGAAGAGACTATAGCATGAAGGGACAAATGAACTTTAAGGGTTAAAGCAGCTGACTTTTCTACATGACATTTCCATGTGAAATGAATGTTTGCAGATGTTTGACCAGTTTAGAAGGCGGTACGACGGTGAGGCATATCAGGCGTTCCAGGAGGAAATGCGACAGCGTGCTTGGGATGAACAGTTGCGCAGGAGGGCAGAATTCTTACGACGTCAGAGTACACGGTATTCCAACAGACGTGGATTTTCCCGTCAAGGAGCCGAGGGTGCATATTCTTCGTGAGTTCATGTATTTCTCACCTCGTTTAGTACCAGCCAGGAGTAGCCAAAGCAGTGAGGTGATTATAACATTCTGGAGTCCAGATATATTGTTAGGCAATACGCGAAGGCCCAGCCATGGAATTCAGGCAAGAAACCGTTTGAAAACGATCTGAACAAGCATTTCGACGTCGAGTTTCACGAAAACGTGACAGCAGAGCAGTTCAGTGAGCACGAAAATAATGACTGCCAATACTGTGACAGTACCACGTCTGTTTTAGAGACTCGTGGGATAGCAAGTATGAAATCTGATGAATGTACGACACACCACAGGCACACGTTCTTTACAAACACTCAAGTTTATCCGTTTGTAATGAATAGAGTTTCGACCATTCAAAGATTCTTAAAAATCCTCCACACTTGCAGCCGAATATTTTACGTCGTTTACAAACGGTCGGATTTACTTCTCTTTAATGGAGTTAATTGACTACCGAAGTGTTGTTCAAAATTAGAATAGAACATTGCGGTCCTTTCATTGTTTACAGTAACTGATGGAATGCTTTGGCGTTCTGAGATCAAAACGTGCACCTTGAGCTTACTCCTCTGACACGCTTCTTCCTTGCTTTTTTGACATTCGTGTGTTACCCGCCGTCCGACCTTCGGTGCAAGTCAGCGGCGTGTTTTCTGGGCTGGCTTTGTATAATGCTGTCCACTTTTCCAGGCGTTTCGATTTCACTAACGATTTTGCACATAATTTCGAACTGCTAAACAAAATCCTTTCAATATATCTAGTCGTCTTCTTCGCAGTCGCTATAACGAGTGGCATCTATCAAAGGATGTGAGTCCCTATTTCATGCGCACGTTTGTTTGCTTGTTTTTTCTTTCACTTTTATACGTTCTGTCATAATCTTTCCCCGTTCCTCAATCCCATTGCGGAAGATCGGCCGTGCAAAATGATCCCTTTCGAGCTAATTCGAGGCCACGACTCTTTGCATTCTGTTAAGAAAATCTTCGCGTGTCTTAAAGCTGCGCTAATTTTTGTACATTTTCAAGGAAGTGAACCATTTCATTACTCGTTATCTTATATCTGGAATGATTTTTTGTCGCTTAACGGCCGAGTAGCAGGTTATGAGTTCTTCGTAAGTGAGTTTATTGAGATCAGTTGAGATTGTTTTCCTTGAGGCATTAAGGTTTCGATTAGTGCTACAATTACTGCCTTATTATAGCGTTTTACCGCATATAGTGTTTTTCAATGAAGTTTTAGGCTGTGCGGGCGGTAGGCAGTAGCAATGCAGACAGAAGATGTGAGCTTAAGTGCATGTTGATTGTTTTAGGGGAGACTTTCGGCTTGTTTCCAAGTCGACCGCAACGCAAGAAAATAAGGAGAAAGAGAGAAAGCGGACTGACGAAATTGTTATGCATCCACCTGTGCGACGACCTTCTGTCGACTAGGCTCATTCTTTGTACACACCGAATTCTTGGTATAAAGCTATACGTTACATTCGTCGAGTATACTCTGCAACGCAAAAATTTCTTTGTGACCTGAAAGATTCAGCATAAAATCCCTTATGTGACTCCATCCTGCTGTATTCAGTGCGGATTTGCAACGATGAAAAATAGGAGCTTTCGAGGTGCCGCCATATAGTTTCCACATCTGAATATTCCATCATCCCACTCTGCAGTCCTAGGTGGCCATGCATGTATGGTGATGTTCCAGTCTGTGGCAGTGTTTGTTTTCCCATAGTGGTGGTGCCAAGATGAAGTGATACAGTCGACTGGTACTGCGTCCCCAGCAAAATTGTAAAATTTCGCTGAATTTAAAAACATTTCCGGTTGTTGATGAGATCCGAGTAGGGTTGATCCCCAGCTCTCTCAAAAATTCCTGCCATAACCTGCAAGGAGTGTTCCTTATAGGTTATCTCAAGATTTTGTGTTGAAAAGCAGAAAATGGGAATGAAAGGTAAGTTTTCAAAGTGCATTTTCTCCAGTGTATCTGTTAGTTTCGCCTAATATATGACAACAGCCTCTTTTGTCACTGTGCACTGATGAACCATCTCTTGTTTGGTTGCAGGATTGAGTGGTTCACCTCGTCGCCATCAAGGAGTGCTCTTTTTTTTCATGAATAGAAAGAACACCATTTGACTAAAGATTGTCTTTGGCGCTGCCGGATGATTTGCTGAGCTTCCAAAAGTTCGAGCAGCCTTAACCTATCTGTAGGAGTGCCCTGTGTTCTTAATTGGTGCAATTTTATTGAATCTAAGAAATTGCCGAAGGCAGAACTTCAGGATAAAGCTGCTTCATCTTGAGTAGACATTAGGTAAGCAGATTCCGCGAGTAGAGCTGCTCGATATTCTCGGCGAACTTGTCAGCAAGTGCACTGCGCTTAACTTTGAGCGTCGACGTAAGAAGTCCCGATTCAGGGGTGAATTCGTCAGCTGTGAGGTGGAGATTGTTGATTTGCTCGATTCCAGTGAGGCCTTTGCACGTACCTAGTTTGCGTAGGTCCAACAGAAACTTCCTACGCACTCCTACGTCGGATAAAAGATTGGTAGTGCTCGATGACTGTGTGGTTTTCTCCTAAAGTAGACTTCTTTAAGTTTTTTATTAAAACGATGCGCCGTCAGCACAGGAGACTAATCTTTTCGATGTTAAGGCCAACTTTAGTTTGGCTCCTGCCTCGTTCATGGTCAAATGAAAGGGAAGTTGAGAACCACTCCCCAGGACATATTTAGGTCCACGCCCTAGCTCCAGAGCAAATATTGCCAGTAATCGACTCTTAGCAACGAAACGAGTATACCGTCAGCGTTCTTTTGAGTGCATTGTACGAGACTTACATTACCCTTTCATTCAGACTATCACACATCACAATGTCGTCATCAGAATCCTCAATGATGCCGTGAGAGACTATGTTTTCGCTAACACCCTCGCATTTTCACAGATGTGAAGCCACTGTCAAAATTTGAGCCTATTTGTTCTTCCTTCCCCAGTCAAACTATGTTCGGCACTACCGTTTCATCTTCAGAGTCCCAGAAAGAGCGTCACCGTCAAATTTTTCTGGAACAGCAGTTCATTAATGTCAGACTCAGGTCGGCCGTCTTTCGGACTGTTAAGCCTCATTTGTTACAATATTTCAGTCACGTTCAACTTTTTAATGAACCCAATCTAAATTTGGCAGCCGATGAACATTACCGAGACATAAAGAAACAGCTGCTTCAGTTTCGACCATGAATGATGGATGTCAAATAGTCTAGGAAGTTGATTCTATTGGGCGATTCGAGAAACGTGATTTATCTGCATTTAATTGCCCGAAGGCTCACATCCAGTGCAGAAACCAGGAGAAAACTTTGAGTAATGGAAGGTGGCAGGAATTTTTTTAACCAAATCGAAAGAGAATAAGAAATTTTCGAAGGTAACTGAACCATTGAGCTCTTCAAAACCTCACTTTTATTCTGACTTTTCAAAACCTCCCGCTTATCCCATCCTAACGGGATGTTCATTAACCTATCCTCACTTCTTAGCAGTAACAACTACCATTTCGCAAAAATCCAGTTCTAGCCGTTTGATGGATGCCCTCTTAACACAACTGGAATATATCGAAACTTGCGGTTAACGATCGGTCGGTAAAATGCAAAGATTTCCTTGTCAATACAAAAAAGGAAACAGTTAAGAGGAACCTTCGGTGTAAGACAATGGCTTTGAAAGAAAAGTTTTTTCCGTCAGTGATGGAATCGTACCAGTGGGAGAAAGTTCCATTTGCAGTGGTAACTAAGCAGTGGCTTATGAAGTGTTCCGGTCAAACCATCCAGTGGCTTACCGAATAGCGAAAAGAGAAACTGTCTAAAATGAAATGTTGTTCAGAGTGATTGAGTTTGTGGACGAAAGTATAAGGTGATTTGCTAAGGCAGTTATTCATCAATATTTCTCTTCGTTATGCAAGAACGAAACCTGCTGAATGGATGGTGCAGCATATTGTTTTCGTAGTAAGGTCACATCAACGACGACAATCGCAACGAGATAAGCACGCTGTGGGGATCCGTAAACGAATACCTGAACATGAAATCATATGCTTGCCTCGCAAATGTTTTACTGGGATGCAGGATGGCCATTGACGATAGAATTTGGATAGAGACTGTTCAGTCCCATGACAGTGTTCGTGAGATACAAAGATACACGTTCATCTCATAAGGGTGATGCACGCATATCCCAGTTCAACATGAACCTGACGTAGCATTTTCTAAACGTACATTTTTTTGTGTCAGTTGTACTTATGTTATTTATGCTCATATTCATGTCCATATTTAATACACATTTAAACCCTTCTTATTTATATCTGTATGGGCTGTGTAAATGATAATATAGCGCACACCCGAATGTTTTGTTCGCCTTGTTTCGGTCGACCTTGCCTCCACTTATTGTTTGTGAGCGTCTTCGAGAATATGTGAACTAATTTTAGGAAGTAGAGGCATCACTGGACATTCCATGAGGCAGATGCAATAAGTTCCAATTTCCTTCATCTCCCTGAATGCATACATTTCACGCTCCCTCGCTCTCACTCTTGTTCGAAATCGACACCAGACCGTAGATCTTGAGATCAACAGATCACCTCTGCGGATTGATAATCGACTTGCGGGTGACCATTGAGCGGAAAACGACAATAGTTTCTGTAGAATCCTTTTGAGAATATATAAAATGTTTACCTGCTTAACGATAGGATGCTGCAGATAAATGTTTTCCACTTGTTCTGGAGAGACGAAATCGCCTTGCGCGAGCTTAAAGACATTATTTCGGCGACCGATTACATGTAACGATCCATTCGGTAGCCATTCTCCAATGTCGCCAGTGTGCAGCCATCCCTTAACATTAAAAGATATCGGATTGAGAACTGAAATTAAAAACACCGTTAACATGCCCTAAATTCATATGTTCCTCGGGTTCTTCTCGAGAGTTATTATTAGGAACTGTCCTGTTTATTAAAGGAATTTTTTCTGTGCGTCTCCACGCACATATTTCCCTCTCTTCGTCTGTTGCAACGTTAAATACCACTTTCAACGATATAGAAGTTATTTGACTGCAGTTACGTAACGGTTTACTCACTGTCATAAAATGACGCACCGTTCCTCAAATATTTTCATGGCATAACCGCCTTTGCGCGTTATCTTTGTTTCCTATTGCTTCTAAAGAGGTGACATTTTTCGTCAGCTTATTGGGGTGACCGCACTTCATTACACCACCAAGTGGAGCACCTCTTCGGAGAAAAGGCACTTTTGCTCAATAAAAACCATTGTTATCCAATTCAGAGTAACCGTACATCAAAAAGAAGCATTCCAAAGAAAAAGCATCCGATGTATTCCGCATAAAATAACCTGTTCATCGACCACTTTTGAAGTCAAATCCGGATCGTTGAAATAACCACTCATGAGTGCTGCACCTCTGAAGCACACTTCTCCAATGTCGTTTTCCGCACTGTATTGCAATTCATCCACATCGATCAACTTTACCTTAAAGGTTGACTGCAAGCTTCTCAAGTATTGTCGCTAGGAAAGTGATTATAGAAGTATATTATTTTAAAGTCTAAAATATTAGTTAGACTTATTATATTGCTTTGCATCATAAACGCATTTAATAGCACAGTGTCACTTAAACAAAAAACGGCCAAATACCGGATTTCTGAATTTCACTGTCCAATCTTATTTACACTTAGCTAATTTTCTAAACGTAAAATTAAAATACTATATTCTGAAACGGGTTGAATCAACCAAGTATCCCTATGAGTGACTCAAAGACCTCATCAATAAAAGATGATTACCTCTGCCCAGGCGGCAGGTCCACCAACGTGTCCACCTTCCACATCAAATGGTAAAGTAATAGTGCCAGCCGCACAGCATTCGGTTTGACCATACCTTAAGATTGTGATTTCTCAGTGCCAACTGCAGTCAAAATCAAAATCGAACGTTCTCTCATACATGATTCATCATATGGAAAATCTTACTTCCTCTTTCGTTCACAGAGATGCTATTAATCGACTTAAGTAACAAAATTCATTAATTTCAATTTATTACCGTCCCTAATTACCGAATATCACATAGAAATTGTTCTATTTAGTGCAATTTGAGGAACGCTGTGTACATGCTAAAGGCTGTCAGTTTTGCAGTGCGGAGACTGCGTTCGCAATATTACAATGGGAAAATGAACAGGAAATGAATAATTCCGCAAATCTGTGCACTACGTTACTTTCAGTTACTTCATACATCGTTGCGAGTCTGCTGGTCAACGGTTTCGAGAAGCAAACGATGAATATTGCAGCTGTGCTTATTGATTTAAGTAGAACGGTAAAATAATCACATTAATTCAGTTACTTCGAGAATTTTAATTCAGAATGAATAAAAATGATTCAATCAAACCCTTCGAAAACTGGACAACCATAGGCGATTCGTGAGAATCTCATCACTTCCTTGGAGACTGGCGCACCTCCAGTTGTTAAAAGGCGCAAATTTCCTCCAAATCTAGCGTGAAATGTACTGAAGACTAGCTTATCCCAAACGGTGTTGAAGCACATTTCCCCTTTCGAGAGTGTTTTCAATTTCGACTGAAACGTTTAGTGGATTATCGATTAGCATTTGTAAGAACATTTTAAAGCCATCATTGAGCGACACTGGAGAAACTGCAAAATTTCGTATCATATTTCACAGTAGTCAATTGGATTGAAGCATTCCTCAACCGGCAACTGCAAATTCGTTTCGGTGAAAGCGCCTTCCGCTCTTTCGATAAGTCACCTCATACTCGTATGCGCGATATTCTGTTAAGTGTTATTTACTGCCTTTGTTTAGAACAGTCGAAGAGAAAGCCAGGATGATCGATGTGAAAGGCAACTGAGTCTGCATCACTAAGCGCCATTTAATCTTCGTGGTAATATAAAATGTCTCTGACACCTACTGGGTCTGGCCCATCTTGTTTCTGCTGGAACTAGAGGATCCTCATTTGGAAGAGTGGAAATTACAGCCAAAGTTGGTTTGATGCATTTTCCTAGTCGAAATAATTTTTTTATGACCAGACAACATATAAACGCGGGATTGCTGGTGTCAAAAAAGGGAAAAAAGAGCAAAGAAAACGTTTCGAGAGGAGAACGGAAACTTAAATCATTCTTCTGCTACAAAAGTGAATAAAAACAAAAGGTTTTGCCGGAAAAAATCTCAAAGGACGAATATACAAACTTTTTAAGGCTGACTTTTCCACACGCCGCTTAATGAATTTCCCTTCTCTGTTCATATTTTGACTGGAAAAAAATTGGATTTTTCACAGATTCATTCCATGGCAGTTTGATCCAGTCTGCATGCAAAACCTTTAGGAAGGAGATTATGTAAATTTTATACTTTAACAGCGATTTCGAAGAGTAATCGTTTTATAGGATTCTGACGTGCAATCTCTTGCAGTATCCTTTCGTGGAATTGATTCAATAGTCGCGGTACAAGTGCAACAATTGTCGGTCGAAAAACGGCCATATCGTCGAAGAGTTTCTTTATATCGCCACCAAAAACTCCTACTCGACCTCCAACGTATATCATAAATAACTGAAAATCTCATCCATCAGGCATATGATTCAATGATACGAACAAAAATTAATTCTGTGCAGTCTAGCGTCCACCATCGCTTGACCAGTGGACCGCATTTATGCTAATAAAAGAGTCGTGTCTTACATTTCTCAAAAATTTCGAAAAGAGTTCCTTCTTCGGAAGGAAATTTTCTGTTTAAAGGACTTAAGCACTCTCCTCTAACAGCATGACTATCATGACGATATCCGCCCGCTGGAGTTTTCCTACTGAAGAGGGTTTTGCGAAGCAGCTAAGTGAAGAATGTATGGTAGTGTTCAGTTCATCGTATTCAAGCTCACCTCAAGTAGCTGTTCATAAATATGAGCTAAAGAAAGAAACGAGAGGTGGATATCGGAGTTGTCAAAGGACATCGAGTGTGGAGGCATACACCACTGCACGTACAGACCAGCCATAGAAGCGAGTAACGCCCTGTGTGAGAGTTGCACACCTTTGGGTTTACCTGTGAAGCATTCATTTCATAGCATTGCTGCATTTACAAGAATGTAAGAAGAATCTTTGCAGTGTGCTTTACGGAAACTTGGACTGTCGCAAGCTTCTACATTTTTGCCAACGAAATCTGACATTGCAAGTAGTGGTGTCGTTGATTGCTGGAACTGGTATTTCACTCGTTTTTTGAAACGCTGACTTTAACCTCCTGAGAGCATCTGAGTATACTTTAACGGTTCTCGCACATCGTATAACCGCATTCAACCTGCGACCTCATCTTTTAAACTGTGGGGCCTTTCACATTCACCCTAAATAAAAACTGGTGAGGACGTTGCACAACCTATCAAATCATCCACGAGTTCAATCAATTTATGCCACTTTCTCTTGCTGCCGAGAATTTTATGCCCACCAATTGGCAATAGAATCCATTATAACGGAAATCACTGTTTTATATTTCACAAATATTGTCGCCGTGAGCATTAAAATTGACGAATTACTGTTTTCATGGCGAAAATGGTTTCACTACTTTTGTCACAGCATAATTCTGTGAGCTTTATCTGCTTCTAGTTATGTTGCATTTTTTAAGCGGTGTTACAAATGAATAAATAAATTACTCACATAATTATCAATCAAAATTGTGTTGAAAAAACGAAATCGTCCCACTAGGTTAAAACGAATCTTTGATACTTGAAAGAAAAAATCGTCCCTTAATTCCCTCAAATATTTTTATATGTGCTGAATGGATATTAAACTCGTTGTTACCACTGAGTTCACCATTATTTGTTGAAATTTCTAAATACACCAATGAAGCCTTCAACTGCCCACATACGATTGGATCGAGCATCACTGTGAATGCTACTGCAGCACATTTGTCATAAAATATGGGAGCCGATGTTGTTTGATGTGAGTAACGAAATTCCTTCTTGTCACCGTTGCAACTTCAACAATGACGCAGATCACTGCAGTCTCATTAAATGATATTTCTGTGAGCGAAGTTAATAGGAAGTGATGCTCTTTCATTGCTAATTGCCTAAGCTTGAGGAAATGTTACTGGCTGCGGTTGATTTCAATACAAATTTAGGCCACACTGTAACTAAGACGCCATCATACCGCTATGGAGATTAACTTACTAACCGGTAGTGCCACTAGTATGGCAAATCATATAGATACTCGATGGTGAAGGCGGAGTAACCGGTTTTAAATTGGCACTTCCAACTCTCGTTATATGATCCCAATCGTATATCTGAATTTCATTATTACTTTAAGTCTAAAAGACCAAGTAGTGCTCCTTAGTTTCTTTGTCTTCAGAAGAGAACAGTGGAAACTATCTTCGGTTTCTATGATTTGAATTTACCAAACTGATACACAATCTCGACGGCATGATATTTGGCTCGTAAGTTTCTTGCATCTTTTTGAAATGCCCTCAGTATGAAAAACCCGTATTGAAGGCTTCATTACTCCTCGCACATGATTACTGTTGCCCTACATGGAAGTACGTTGGCTATGCCCAAAATATCGCGTTTTTGTACAGTCAACTTGGAACCCCAATGGAATACTTGATATGTCGTGAACAATTCTAAAGAAAAGGACTAGCTTCCTCAGAACACTTCTATCAGAATGGAGATATTCACGTCTTGATGTATCCCGGGAACTGACTTCTCAGAGCTGTTATTTTCTACCTCTGTATGCAGTAACATTCACAGCTGAAAACGCTCAGACACTTTTTAGACTGATATCTAGACGGTTTGGACTATCGTTGACACCACAGCTATCCCACAGTTGCGTCATTCCCGGTGATAAGATCGCTGAAAAACTCTTAATGACGATGTGAGCACTTAACACCACGTTACAACCTCATAAATCCTGCTCAGTGGGAGGATTCTCGTAAAAGTACCATACTAGACTTCTGCATATTTCGAGAACCGTCGGCTATAAATCTGTGATCCTCTAAATACTTCTGACTGCAAGCGACGTCGAACTAGTCTTTTGTCATGCATCGTTTAACGTCATCAGCTTCATAAAATGTTCATGGTCCCATAACATTTTTTCCCATAGGTTTTCACCTTGCTGGACATTTATACCTTCGAGATTTTATCTTGCAATGGAAAGTGTTATTTCCCAGATCCCAAATATTAAACAAATTTGTCACATGAATTCACCTCTTCCCATCTTTTTACTATTGCTGTAACGATGCTGTTTCAGGTATATTGACTATCTGTTCAAGGTACACTAAAACAAACCTCAATTTGCGGGCATTTCCGGTGTGGTCCATTGCGGAAATCGCTGGGAGACTTCATTACTACAATCCTCTTCAATGTGCTTATAGAGCCATCATTGACGCGTTCAACAAATCTTTCGGCTCGATCAACCGTATCGCAAAATATCACTTCAAGACGGCAGCTGTTGATTATTTCGCTGCAAATTCCAATCGTTTGGTTACGGAAATCATTTGCAACAAATTGTGGCGAAAGTGTGATACGAGCGATTTTCTGGAAGTTGTCTGCATTCGTTTCCCTCTTCAAGTTAAATGAAAGCAAATGAAATTTTCCAATAAGTAGTTTTTGTTCTCTCATCGTCAGTATCGTAAGCTAATAAAAATATAGAATTACACATCATTTCTTGCATACTGTGAAAATTTTGTAGCAAATACTTTTTCAGAAATACATGGCAGAACGTCACTTATAGAAAATAACCTCGAGGAGTTGATCGAATGTCAGCCAAAACTACATATTTCGAGGCTCACGGTGAAATAACTACCTCAACGAAAGCTGTCGACGAAATTTGCACTTGCTTTAATGCGCGATCAAGACAAGCACAAAATGTATGTTGAATTCGATAAATGAATTGAAGAGGCAATTTCAACTTGCTGATTACCACAAATCGTCACTTTTATAGTTGTAGTACAGAGGGACAAGAACTATCGAATAGCTGATGAGTGCATATTGTGTGATCATATAGCGAGACGAGTTGAGCCCCGCAATGCCAACTCGATTTGTCTCGCCAGCACTCACACCTAAATGCAACAGCCCCGATCCGATTCGTTGCGCCTGATCGAGTGCCTGAATCGGTAAATCTGCATCGTTAGTTGCGGAGTAACCATCAACGTAATTACGATAACGTGCAAAGCTCAGGAATTCTACAGACGTCAAAAGCCGATCCTAATGCTTGCCAGTCCAAAAATCTTCAGTTATTTTATCTTCTAGTTATGAGTGACCCTCGACTCGAAGTATCGTAAGTGAAATTATAACGCTTGAAATAAAATATAAAATTAGGAGAAGAGGGAAGAGCGAAAGGGAAATCACCCAAGTGTTTACTTATCAATGTTCTCAAAACGCTTTATAAAGTAATCCACATCACCTGAACTAGTTATTTCGCATTAAAAACATCATCGCTGCAAGAAAAAGGCTCGGCTGCATCCTTTTGCAATGAGTGCTATTAGAGCTTCGCTTAGCGGGAAATACACATGCAAGCGGAAAACTCGTATCACGTGCATTATTATCGGGAGCTCTATGTGCTGAATGGAGCTCGTTGCGAAAGACCAAAGAAATAAACAGTTGCAAAACTGCTTCCGCTACCTGCTTTGAAAGCCAAAAAACATGCTAAAATATCTTCGAAAAATGTAGAACTGGCAGTGGAAATATCATGAACGTCTGCGAAAGCCCTTGGGAAACTGCGAACTTTCTGCAATAATCTGACGGTGAGTTTTCATTGTAAAACCTCAACACCTTCAGGCGGGAAAGAGAAGGAAAGGAACGGGACAGCAGGGAACCATCATCATCATTATACCATATAAGTCATTATCGATGAAGTCGACCTGTTTGTAACGGATCCATTGAACATCGCCTCTGGAGTCCAGTTCCCCAATGAATTTCCCATTGTCCGTTATGGCGATCGCTCTTTGCAACAGTTCGAATATGGTTGTTGCACTTCTGTCTGGAGGGTATTCTAATATCTCTGAAGCATTCACCTTGAGAAGTAAATAATCACAGCAGAACCTTTTAGCGGCTCACAACAAAGCCTCTGCGCTAGTGCAATAATTTGTTAAGCTGACTAGCGCAATTTCGCAGTTTATTAATTTTGCGCTGAAATTGCCCAGCTGCTCTTGAAATGTCAGGTTACTGCAATTAATTTCGTCAGCTCACAACTTACGCAGATGCAATCTGCTCTTCATCTACGAGACATCTGGAGATAATGTTTTAGCCATAAGTTGATTAAAAGACCACTTGACTGGCATTTAATTAAGTTCGGTAACACTGTTTATGAGATTGGCGATTGCATCGTTTGTATTCTGCAGTCGGTCAAATTCCTCATTACCTCATGACCAGCAACGTTTTGCAGCAACAGATGTTAACCGCATTAGTCTGTGACGATACTTCTCTATCCGTTCCCTATCTACGCTTCCTTTCTTTGTTGCCGTATCCAGGATAAGTTTGATATGTCATGAATACTGAGGCAGCGTCGCTTCAAATTGTAATCACTCAACATTTGTGTTTCTCTCCTGTGCTGAACACTAAACAGTATGTCTGAGAGGTGACGAAATGATTAAGAGGGGACGATGATGAGGAGAACAAAAATCAGGGGAGAAAAGTGTCCAGACAAGACTTCAAAACGACGTTCCTCCGACTTCGAAAAGAAAGGTGTGAAGAATTTGAAGTGCTGAATATCTGGAGGCTCGATAAAAATGGCACTTGAAAGCTATGAGCCGCAAAAACGTAGATGATCACTTAGTTAGCGCGCAAAGCGCACCAGTAAAGTATAATGGATGCAGATGATCTGGATCCGCTGAAAATATTTGAGGATTATACTGTCTGTTGAAAGTAGTAAGGGAAAACTTTTTGAAGAAATGCCTAAGAAAAAGACGTAAGGAAGCAATGCAAGAAGAATCTCTTAGAGACGCAATGACCAGAAGCTATTCTTTTCAGATAGAGTAGAGATTTAATCACCATGAAAGCAAAGATTTTTGAATGACTTTCTAGGCCTATAGACCATAACATCGTTTGGATTAGTACTTGATGGGCGCCATAGTACTCCACATCTCAATCCACGTCTAAAAATTTACATCCAAACACCATCACTATGTAACAAGCATTAAAAAATGAGGTCGCAACAGAAGTGTTTATTCATGTGAGTTATCCATTGGTTGAATAGGAAAGTATCTTATAGATGCAACGTTTCAAGGCCTTTCTATTTCATTCAGAATTTTTGGAACTGACAATTTCGGCCAAGTGAAGTATTATGGGAAATTCTGAGTCGCACACTTTTGTACATTCAATTAAAATCTGCAATAAATGAGGGAGCGTAAATGCGCCTGTTTCCAAATGAACTTACGAAATATTGTTTTTAAGCAGTTAAGTACATTCCAAGGGTAGTAACTTCTTGCATCTTTTCGACTCCTCTAAAATTGTAGCCGCGATAAGCTGCGCCTCATTGGTTTGGTAGGATAAGAATAATCATTCAAGTTATGGTAATACATGCAGATCCACTGTAATCTAAGAGCTCTGTCGTCAGTTTCGACTGTTTGACTTCTAGCACCCTCGTAGACATAACTTGACCTAGTTGCAGTTTTCTTTCTACCATTTGTACAGAAAATTTGCCGATATCTCATCTCACCTGTTATTTTACGACTTTGGCACAGAGTTTTGGTAAATCGACTGGTTGAGGAATTTAAAGAACTTTGAAGATCAAATAGTACATTATAGCCGCCGCTATCTGCAATTATGGGCCACATGAGCCACCGATCTGAAGCACTGAATGAACTGAGGGAAGAGAACGGCGCAAACTTGAACTTATTTAAACCCGCTGCAAGACGCCTTAAGAGGATGCAACTTCACAACCCGTTACGCTGATTCAATTATTATTCTACATAGAGGACTAGGCGGAAGGCTTCTTCCGACGTGATGAGCAGGGTGTTCGTCTCAATGTGCTATTACAGCTGCTTATGCGCAGGGAGAAATTTTTCGAAGGAAATCTCTCTGTTCCAGTTGGAATAAACAAACCTCGGAGATATTGCAGAAATTACGGTTGAGTGTTCTGTTTTGGTAAGAGCGAAAATATAATACAGAAAACTGACTGTTCATAAAGATCCTTTGTAAATTAAGCGACGATTAAAACTTCGCGCACCATCAAAACAAAGCAGAGCTTTACTATTCGCTTTGTTCCTCCCATTAAAAGACCTATCCTTTCTCAATTACTGCTAACAACAAATAACCGTGATAAGTAATTTCATCATCTTTTTTGTTATTTGTTCCTGTTTGACTGACACTTCCAATAAGAGGAGCTCGTACAGCTGGACTTAGCTGCGACGCGACATGGAACAAACGATAGTGCAGCATATGTTAAAATCTGAGGCGTTTTAGCTTCTTCCCTCAAGGTGCATTTTCGCGTGCCCCAGCTCGTCCCCCCTCCTTCCCATCCATTTAACTTCCTTCCACTGCAAGGCTTCAAATTCATCTAAGAGCATCCAGCGGGTGAAATGTACACACAACACTACTGGCACATCATAAAAAATATGGACTAAGCGAAATGTTATAATAGCGCTGACCGTTTGGCTTAATGAGTATCGACTGATGAATGTGCTCAGGTCCAGGTAAAATTCGTGAGTACTGAGTGAACTTGGGAAAGTTAGGCAATGGATGTGAACCGACGGGCATTCCCGAAGGAGTCGTAAGATACAACTACGATCGACGATGAATGTTGGGAGACGTGCAATAACGCTGATACAACAAAGAAGGAGAGGTAGTGAAGATGAGCATTGTAATTTGTCCTATTTTTCGGTGCGTCACACCCACACAACCGGTGAGAACTTCAGCGGGTCTTGCATGCACTTTGTACAGAATACGACTGCGCGTCTTTGATTCAGTGGGTCTGTCATTTCATTGTAATGACCCTCTGACCGAATACATAAGGACTTTCTTGCCCATCCTAGGTACATATAAATAAACACATTGCGAAAACTTTGTTCTCACAATATAAAAACGCAGCAGTAACTTCATTTATGGACAATCGTGTGCTGAAATTATATATATATATATATATACTATGTATATATATGAGGTATAACTGAATTCATATATGACTTTCGAGAGATTTGCATAATTGAATTCGCACATGGGCGGATATTGCTTGATGAACCTAAAGTAACGATTACAGTAACAAATTTTTGCAACATGCGACACATGCTGATATTGTTCTTTATTCTTCACTGCGCAACGATAACCGAAACTTTTAATTCTGACCTGCTTTCCAACCTTTCCTCCTTCGTCCCTCCTCCCTCCGACGTAAACAGCCGTCAGTAATGGTACAGTCATGACCAAAAATGCACGTGTGTCTGGCAAAACTATCTGGCAGGGAGAACACCGAGATCTTCGCAAAATAGGTCTCCATGTGCCCGTTCGTCTGACTTCTATACAGAAAATTGTCCTTTACAATATGAGGCAAATTTTCAGCTCGCTGATATTTAGCCTGTTTTCAGTATAATTTATTGGCATAGTTTTATTGCCCTGCTGGCTCCTAAAAGATCCTGAAACGATGTTGAAGTTGCTAAACTTGAATTGCACTTTCATGGATGCCAATCGGATTTGAGTCAGCTGTAGTTTCCATTTCTACTAAAGTGCGGGAAATGCCTCAAAACTATTAGCAGCCGTGTTCGAACAAGCCACATGCAGAGCACTCTTTATTCGGTACGGCGAAAAGCACTCTTTAGGAGGCGAAATAGATAGCCGACGAATAAACACACTTTTAAATTTGTCAGTGTTCACCAACTGCCTCATCACACGTCCAGAGGTGAACTTCGGTGACTCAGTCGACGGCATTTTCACGAGAGCCAAGATATTACTGCCACCAATGCAACCAACTGTTGTTCACTGCATATCGAATACTTACAATCAAAAAAGCACTGCGTTCGGAATCTGCTTTCGGCTTCAAATAAACCAGCAAAAAGTTTTTACAAATCTCCATTTCCGAGGATTTTCCCTCTACTTTCGAAAAATTTTGTGGGAGGAATGAAATGCTTTTTTCACAAAAACTCAATTTCCATGCGAAATCAAAAGTTCACGTTAATTGATAATTGTCATCTATACGAGAGGCATAGCGCAACGATGGATTTATACTCACTGTGTACGCTGTAATATGAAAGCCAATCAGAATTATTTAGCATACATAATTCAAATCGCACTGAAAAAGTATCTAAATGTATGCAGAGCTCTTTTCTTCCTAATTGCAACGTTCAATTCTCCGATTTCTTCGTTTCTCTTAGAATGAAAGGAAATAATGCTATTGCAAGTATCACATCAGTTATACAATTGGATAACTGGAAATTACATAACCTGAAATTTTTCGACTCGACTACTACCATTTGGTAACATAAGATCTGCACAATATTGAATGATGAAGCAAAAAATTTGTAACTCATATTCACTCAACCTTCTCTCACATTGTCCAACTAATAAAAATAAGGCAAGGCTGAAGGTTGAATTGCGAGGTGCTATGAGCTCAGCTTCGATTCAAATTGACGTATGTGAACAGTGTGAGTGGCTGACAAAAGACAGGTGATGACCTGCTTGCAGCTTATGTGGGATCGTCGCATCCGATGCCTTCAACTGAATAAACCATGCTTTAAAGGTGATAGGAAGCGAATCGTTAACGCTAAGAGTTAAAGCCCTCGAGGAGGTACTTCAGACAAAACTGATAAAATTTCCTAAAAAGATTTTCGGCTTTTTCGTTGTAGCGATCCTGTAGTATTTCGCTGACCATATGTAAGAAGGGTTCCTCCATTGCTTGAAATTGAGCACCATCCATACCGGACACCTAAAAGTTTCATCTATAGAGGCCTTTAATGTGATCTGACAAGCAGCAAAACGCTCGACGGTGTGAAATTCTTTGGTGTTGCAAACTTTGGCAACAGCGCGATTCGCAAATTTTTGCAGCAATGCAGCACAGTGGCAAATGCAAACTGATATATCATCATAACTTGAACCTGTCTAAGCACTCGCATCCGTTAACTGTTTTAACTCGAGAGTAAAAGCAGCAAAGTTGGTCAGGCTTATTGTGCAGGAACAACACCACGGCGGTCGTCTCTTGCCTTCCTCCCCCCACCTTGACCGCTGCGCATCATTTTTTCCTGATTTCTCCACAGTGAAAAGCAATATGAAATGTACGAATCAATTATGTTCTATAATCGTCTGAAAGCATTTCAGTGAAGAAATATTTTGCTGGGAATTTACGTAATCGATCGTTTTCATATCCAGCACGTTACCAAACGTACTGTCACCAGTTTGTATTGATAATAACTCTAATAATACGCTTTGATAAGAGGGCAACCCGTGGACCTGACAGGTTGAAATGTAAAGGAATGTTTTGTGCCAGCATAGTCAACATATTTTCCGCTTATTCAAAGCTTATAGACACGTCTCTTTAGCCATTTGGCATCCAGCGTAGTTGAGCGTGCATTGATTCCGAAAAAATCTTTTATCGGCAGTGAACAATGCTATTCGCGTTTCAGGTACCACTGAAGTTGAAAAAAGAGCAGTTTGGGCAAAAGAAGAAACGCATACTGCTAACGAGTTAGACGAAAGCAGTGAAAACATCGAAAAAACAGAAGCTCCTCACCAGTGGTCTATGAGGGAAGGAGAGGGGGAAATGAGGCATTTTTCATTACAGAAATACAAGAAGCAAACAACAGGGAATAATTATTAGGCGTATTTCCAACCCTTTTCACGAGGAGAGCCCTTTTTATGAATTGTCAGCAAATTTCGAAACGTCGGCAATGGTAAAAATGTATTTTTACCGAATCAACCGCTCTGCAACTTATTCATTTTATGCATGTCATTATGGCAAATTTGTGACCCCTCACCTCTCTTGCTGAATATGCGAAATTAATATATATAATAGGCATCGAAAGGCGACTTCCAGCATCACCTCTCGTCTTTATCCATCAAATTTCATGGGAAAGCGTAATGGGCCAGCTGATTTTCGCTTTGCGCAGTACGGTCAACCCTGTCAAGATTTATACGGCCATCTGATATGCTAAAATATCAATGCCGTTCATATTCGCTGTTACTTATCCAAGTTGAAGCTACGTTTCCTACATATTTCTTCTTATGGTATTTTCTGAAACTGATTTACGGATGAGGGAAACTCGGAAGCGCGTGTCATACCAACTCCTTCGCAACTCTTGTGCACTTATTTTCGGAGCGACTGCTCTGAAAATGTGGCTCAAACAACCACAAATTATGTTATTCTGATTCCTTGGTTTCTAAATGCCTCACACTCTTTTAAGTAATCACATGAAGGTCGCTGCAGAGGGCAATCCTGCGGTATAGTTGGTGCGGAACAGTTTTTGCAGTTCTAGCTTCCGCGTTCTAGGCTGAAAGCAATGAACCGAAAGGCGACACACGTATGACACCAGAGACGAATTTTGACAATTGCGGCATCATTCTATTAATGGAGATACCTCATCACCACACGAAAGCGTGCTTACATCAAGGTAATTTCTCTTAAAAGTTCCGCAACCACAGCGAGGCAACAAACGCTGTGTGGTGATGAATTCTTCGGCACCCTACAATAACGGCGATTTCTGGACGGAGAGCAGGCATGAGAGATCATGAAACAGCTAATTCAAAGTGTATACGTTGATTTTCGGAACCTGCATTTTCGAATATATGTACTCAACAGCATCCTCATTTTTGAGAGAGGAGTATAAGGGCAGTTGAATTGAAACGTGTTCGCAGATGAACAATGCGAGTTTCCGCAGCACGCGTTTTGCTGCTGGGCGAGAAAAGAGCAACTGCATGAAAGTATCAGATGAAGGGACGTTTTGTGTCGAATTTTAAGTTTCACCAACATTCCAATGGTTGAAAAACGTCTCTGCCCACCTTACTTCGATGCATCTTGCCAACCGAGTTGAGCCTAGTGCATGCATCCGATACATCAGCCGGCTTCTCTTCAACTGTCGTAATGACATCATCGAACACCTCAACACACAACAATATTCATGTTTTTTCGAATGGTTTTCCTTCTTGTGAGGTACGATACACAATCCATGATAGAATTCTGTAGAAAGCATGTCCACTTTCGCTCCCTTGCTCCCTCAACTTCTTGAAATGTGTCTTTTTTTGCAGTTACAGTTCGATAAAACTGTCCCATCAGATATACCGACTTTGAATAATTTCCACATATTACGAGTTTTATTCTCTATACCTGTTTAGGAATATTTTTCCACATACAACGGAACCAACTATAAAAATGCGAAATAAAATTCAAAAGGTTTCACAAATGACTATCAGACTCCACGCATTATGCAAGCGCCGTTCTTTGAAACCGCAGCTTTTATCTTTGTCCTTTCGATCTGGAGAAGTTCAACATTTTGGTTCTCCAAAAAAATTCTCCAACTGTACCTGGAAATATGAGGTAGGGCACTGGAGGAATGCTGCGGGCTTTGAACAAGTTCTGTATTCTGCATAGCTTGCTTTGGCAGTGACACATACGCAGCGTTATGCTGACCCAGGCCCCAATGTTTGGACCAGGTCACGTTGAGATTTCGGGCGTTTCGAAGATTTCAAGGAAACACTAAAACGTGAGTCTCCTCGATATCTGGAAACTCTAGATGAAGAATTTAAAGTTATAGACCATGAATTTCCACTCTTCGCAAATCCGCCCTTTCTCATGTCTGCTTGTTGCATTAGCAGACAACAGTCTAAACTGCGTTGCAATTTAAACAATTCCCTTAATAATGAAGTAAACGAGTTTGTAGTTGTCATTTAAGACAACGTCGATCAGCTCGAACTCTACTTTTGGGCTTAGGAAGCAACAGTATAGCGTCCGGTCACTGACTTTATTAGTGGTACTCTTAGATGTAATCATTTCTATACCGGAGAGTGTCCTCGCTAAACCATTTCGAGGTTAACACTCATGGAACTGCTTTGCGGCTTGATGGTACGTCGGCAGCTAACTATGAAGGCTGCCAACCTGTCAAATTGGAAGCTCGGCTCGCTCATAATCTCATCTAATGAATCTGCTCTTAAATGTTGGAAGCTACCGCGCATGTGCTATATTTCTGGTCGGATGCGAAATGCAGCTTAGTCAGAAAGTGGACTTTTTTAGATGGTAAAAAACGGGACGTTTTTAATGGTATGGTTTTGATGACGGCAAGCAAAGGCTGAGAAGGATAGGGCCGGGGCATGCAGGCAATTCCGAAATGAACCCGTAGTTTCGGATGCACCAAAACTTTTATTGCCACCTCTACACGGTCGAGTCGTGCAGGTGTGATCCCTAGTCGCAGCGAGGTTACACCGAAGATGGAGTAAGTAGCCCGAACCGTATCCGATACATTCTTCGGTCTGTGCGGAGATTTCTTAGGTCGATGAAATTATACTACCACAAAACATTAACAGATTTATATCAAGCACCGCTTAGTTGTACAAACCATTCATTCACGTAGTTTCCACTATTGTATTGTTCTTTAAATACCCGATACTCTTATGCATGAAAAGATGCTGCAATATATGAAACAGAAAAAAGAGCGAAAATTAGGTACGGCGTATGTCCAATACCAACACCCTTCACAAACAACTCGAAATCTGAGGTGCATTTTTACTACTTCCTCGTTTCCTCGTGCCTTGCGAACTTTGAGCTTCTAAAATTTCCTGTGCTCCCGGAGGCGAAGTTCCCGCTAGTTCAGCACTAGGCGAACGAAGTGACACCAAACACATGACATTTTTGCGTGATAGTACAAATGCGGTCGCGATCAGTGTTTGCAGCTAAATTCGGTCAGCGAGGAAGGTGATGAAAGTGCCAGTGTGGTTACACTCTCTTTCCGCTGGAAGTCATATAGTTAAAATTTCACATTCGAACTTGAAGAGGTCGAAATTCTCGTCTGCCTCACAATTTTTGTACCAAAAGTCAGCGCTTGAAGAATAGAGGTTGCCCTTTAAGTGGGTTAACTTTGAGCACATGTTTATATGCGCTTTTGAAAACCTTTATGGAAAGGTTCTATAGCAGTATCATATCGATCACTCGCGGATTTGCTCACGTTCCAAGTTTAAAATTCCTCACGAATCTTGCATCTTGAAGAGTGTGGTTCGAAATGATAATAAATCTACTATTCAAGCATCCAAGTTCTCTTGCTCATTTCAGTGAGTAATTTGAAGCTCAGGTAACGCATTCCACCTGTCAATTTAAGGTTCCATTTGCAAGACACTTCATTATCTTTCGATTGTGACACTTTGAATGACAGTCATTGCTTCAGCTGTGGCTAAACTATTTCAGATTAACTTCGTTGTCATGTAAATAAAGCAGCGAAACGAGCCATCACTCGAAAATGAAGATGAAACTGCAAAGAACCTTGTCACATGTTTTCAAAACACATGTGACGAGTTGAAATTTTCCTAACCGAAACGTTTAGAGCGCTCACTGGCAAAGTTCACCTTAATCGATAAGAACACTCTTAAAAATGGTGACTCTGCAAATTTGTCTCAATGAAAGCGGTCAGATAAAAGTCTATCGAAGTTAATGGTCACTTTACTGAGGAAACAGACGCCGGTTCCTTAAAAAGTAGTGTGCGTTGGTTAGTCTCTTTCCTAGTTTGTCGCTACAAATTTGTGTCACTCACGAGCAATAATGTGATCTAAAGATTTGGTTAAGCATCACACCATTTCTTTGTAATCGACGTTTCTTCCTAAGAGATCTTCGGCATAGTCACAATCATGGCAAATAACCTTAGCGCACCACAGCGATTTCATTTTCTCTAATAAAACTACATGACGTTGTCATACTTGCCTGCACAGCCTTGTCTGTGTATATACAGATAAGTCTGCTCATTATTTGAGATAAATTATCAAACCTATGACGGTGAGCTTGTTTTGAGTGCAGTTCACAACGCTATCTTAATGTTAACAAAAGATGGTGGAATCATGAGCTTGTTTTGAGTGCAGTTCACAACGCTATCTTAATGTTAACAAAAGATGGTGGAATCATGAGGTGAGTGGGTGAATTTGTATTTCATCAGCCCGTTCAGAGAAAGAATATATGCGAAAATATAAAATAAGCAAAATTTGCTAGCAAATGAAATGGAATAAAATATACGAAATATACTATTACGATTTCAACGATCTTTGCGCGCACTGCTGGCATTTAAATAAGCCACAAAATTTCAACGACGAATTTAATGTGCGCCCCGTTGAACGTGGGACGGAAACGAATTTCTTCATTGAAATCGCAGCATTCATTTGGTGTCTAGAAAAAAGCATTGTTTTTGGAGAAAGTATTTTGTTCTGCTCAAAGCACTTTACTCTGATTGAAATGTTATGAAAGCATTGTATGAAGCATAATGAAAAAGAGATTCATCGTTTAGCACCGCTTACTGCGCGGTCGGTTCGTAGAGATCTCCCAGCGGAGTTTTGGGCTTCGACTATTGAGTGACCCCTAGTGAGTGACTCGACCAGAAGCCTAATCGGGACGAAGGTGGTCCACGTCAGAGCTTCCCTCTTCAGCAGAAAAACCATGAATCGACCCTGTCAGTATCCGATGAGCCTAAGCCCAAACTTCACACTACTTTACAACTTCACTTAAGCGGAAGTTTAACAGTATGAAAAGATATTTATGCGTAACGAATGCTTTCTCGATTGAATTAAATAAAACAAGGGTAATTATGAAAAAAATGCTATTCAAAAAGCAATGTCTGTAGTTGGTCATCATTTTTATTCGTATATCTGAACAATCTGCTGGCTTCATTGGTCAGATGCAGAAATGCACATATTGTCAGCTTCTGGGGCGTGCTTTTTCATTTGTTTTCTGTTATATGCACCACAGCAAGCACTCCCTTCTCATTTTTCACCAGTGCTTGATTTCAAAGTTATAGCATTTTGTTTGACGCAATACGCCTAGCTTATCTAAAACCCACCACTTCTCTATCCGTTCTGAGCTTCATCGGTGGCCGATTTATCTTCTTCTTTAGTTGCAAGTTTGAATTATTTCTGCCATATTTTCCGATCGATTGATACTGAGCGTAATATGCCACCAGAAAGCTTTTCTCATCTCGCAACGATGCTCACGTTTCGCGCCATGCAAATTAAGGAAACTGAATAGTTACTGCGTAATACGTCATGACCTCCGTCAGTTTTAATATGCTTCTGCAATTTTGCGCTTGCGGAAGAGCACTAGTTAGCATCACCTCTGTCTGTGAATTTCTCTGTCGTTCAGTGGTTTCAACTTAACGAATATCACAGCTGCAGCCATGAAATTTGCACAGACTTGCACTATATGTCGATCCCGATGTGAAGCAACTGTTGATAGATGTTTTGTCAGAAGTGATATGATGCACCTCAGTGCAGTAGCAATTTCAGGCAGCTAATCACATTGTGGCATGCTGATTTTTTTGGAAAGCACACTGCAAAGGGCCCACTTGTAGCACTGTTGCCTCGAAGAAAACGTTCTAAAGTGATACTTTGAGATATGCCGCAGCCACTGCTTCGAATCCTGGATCGCTGGTCGCCATATTCACCGTATCGATGTTCACATTCTTCAATTTCGGATACTTCGATTTATTATCTGGATTTTGTTTTAGGTACCTGCAAAAGTCATTCTTGCATTCCTCTGAATGTGTAACCGAATCCCCGCTGTTACCCACTTCCTCTTTTCACGTAATTTTGGTCATCTCCTTTTTTTGATGGCCAAAGTAGGCAGAGCGTTTGTTTTAATATGGGCCATATAGGATGGTTATGATGTATGCGATCGTTATGGGATGTTTGTTGATGCAAATTGAGCAAATACGGTTGTGAAAGATGATTTCAAAATTTGAGATATCTCGCAGCATTTGTAAGTTTTAAAAAGCTCAGATACTTCACAGTGGAAAAAAAAAACGGAGAGGAGAGGCTAGAAGTGGGGGGTAAGATATCATGTTACCATGTATATCAGATCTGCTTGATTTCATCGCAGCAACTTTTCTACTTCGCTAACTGAAATTATCAGTCAGGTGGACATATCTATAGAGGTGTGGAGTCAGATCGAAGTGTTAAATCGCTTACTTTGGTGGTTTCTCAGTGTAGTTTATCGCGAATTGCAGGCAAATTCTCCGTTATAAGGTAAGTGTTACTGCACTGTCTGGTTGGTTTAAAGTGAGGTGTAACGGCGTTAAGAATAAGATGCAAATTAGCAGGCTTTAGAAATGGCAGCAGTGGAACAGTGCTCCATGTACGTGCAAGTGCAAGATGTGCTGCATGGTGTGTAGAGGTAAACGCCACTCGATTGAAGATGAAGCATATTTATAATTCGACGCCAAAAGGGTTGCTTGCTGCGTTCGCGTATTGCTGCTATGCACTTGCAGTGGTCGTTAGTGCCTCTGCCGTCGTGTGTAGTTAAAGCTAGTGGAAGTTTGGAGGGACTGCTGGCGTGTGGTTGCGGCTCGATTAATCTAATAGTTTGGTTAAGTCGTGACGTTAAGCTGGAATAATGCACATGACGAAGAGAGGAGACTTCTAAGGAAGAATGAACAAAGGCGCAGAGGAACTTTATTAGGTAATAAGTTA
Organism: Parascaris univalens; assembly: GCA_037576465.1. Taxonomy (NCBI): domain Eukaryota; kingdom Metazoa; phylum Nematoda; class Chromadorea; order Rhabditida; family Ascarididae; genus Parascaris; species Parascaris univalens. The sequence goes on along the minus strand of CM075173.1, from coordinate 185,024,756 downwards.
CTGAAGGTCTTTGTTTCTAAGGTGGTTAGATGGAGGGGTAGGGTTGGGTGGGGAAGGATGTGGGGAGGAGGAGGAGATTAAAAACAGCTGAAGAAGTTGGAAGTGAGCGATCTTTATGTAAGCAAGCCTGCCGCAGACTTTGTGTTATTAGACGTCATCTACAAAAAGCTAAACAATGCCCAGCAATGCCTAGCCTACCGCCAACTTGCCATCATTGAACGTTTGGGCACTGGAGTGCAATCATACCTGACGACGTTTTGGAGTAGCTATTTTCGTCCCAGATACATTCGATTACAGGAATGTTTTGTATTTTGACGCTACTGCATACTTTCATCTTGGTACGTAAAACAACCTTTCCTAGCAAAACCAGACTTGCTCACTGGCCGAATTTGGGTTGCTGTTCATAGTAAATAGTGCTTATTTGAAACCGATTCACTTTAATTTCCATCATTCTGCATTAGGAAATTATGCTAAACAAAATATGGGTTAACACAAGGAAGCTTTTTCTGTAAAAATGGCCTTTCGCTACAGAATTCACTGTTAAAGCCAAATCATTTAGATGACAAAGTATACACCCACCACTCTCTCAAAGCGAAATCGTGAGCGAGAAGGGTTCCGAGGTCACTTGATGAATGAAAACGTCTCGCAGCGAACTGTCAGGCAAATAGATTTGCTTCGACTTTGCTTAAATTGACGAGATAAACGCTCTTTTTTCAAGTGATGCAGTGTCCAAGTAATGTGAAAGATTGTAAATTTGGAAGTCGGAAACAGTTGGAATGAACTATTGGTATCGTTTTATTTGCCATCAAATAGAATGGTGGAATTTTCTGCTCAGTGGTTTAGTGAGACAAAAGAAACATTCGACAAGTGGCACATTATTCAACGGCTCGCAATATTGCAACTCGCAAAGCGCGAGTTGCCGACTTCACTATGAGAGTTAAGCATTGCAGGATGATTGCATGAAAAATGAGGATTCAAGCTCTCAGCTTTGATGTAAGGGAACCACGGATGGCGTCTTCAAGACCATAGCGCTCAAGCTTTAGCAGTTTCTTATTCCGTGATGATCATCACAGAGGTTCTTCCTCCATAACTCCATAACTTCTTATGAGTGACAACATTACGAACGGCCAATTAAAAGCAAAATCTGGAACGTATCTGCTAAACAAATGAGGGAAACCGCCACATATGCCCAACTCTTACATTGGAACTCATTTAATGCTTCTCTTTTTAAGCATTATTCGGCTATTATTTTAAACAGTATTTTTCGTGCTCATTATATTATATTAGTTGGTTTCTATTTGAATATCAGCAATCAGAGGTGACAGCGGCAAACAGCCTTCGGCGTCCTAATATTTAAGGCACTAGAACGTCGGTGCAAAATCTCATTTGTTGGCAGCAATCAAAGGGAGCTCTCACAACGATTTCAATACGATTTCAATATGCTTTTCTAGAAGCCACATGCATCCCCATATCCACATTTTGGTCACTTATCCATCACTCAACCTACACATGACGCAAACCTATCTAATGATAAAAGAGAAATACAATCATTCCGATAATCTGCATCGCCAATTGTCTGCGTTTAATAGCAAAATGTTTATTGCGAGAGTCGGTCCAAAAGTTCTGCGTGAGGTATCGTGTTTGATGGCGTTGAACTTTGTCTGAGTACGTTAGAGTTAAATGAGTTTCTGCGCGTTGTCGCGCCTTTTTTCATAAGTTCGCATATAAAGAAGATGCGTGGTTTTCTTCGGAAGCGAGTAAGCAGTGGATGAGGCTACCAAGATAGGGGCGATGAAGTGGATTCGTATGAGGAATCATGGATGAATGAAGTTCCTAGCGCCCTCATTTCGCCATAGCTCAATTCTCAAAGAGTAAAGTGTCCACAAGATTCTACGTGAATCAAGGTTACGATCAAAGGAGATCACACAAATGAGCAGATTCTTGATAACATTTCCATTACTTACTCTTTGATGCATTGAGCGCGCTGTAGTTTACTTCACCTCAAGGAATTCTGTAGGAAACGTTCATGAAGCCATCATGAAATAATAAGTTAATTAACTTTAAGCAGTTGAATACTCTAGGCTTTACCTCCAACTTCATATAACTTCCAACTTCACATATTGAAAACTTCACTTAAAGGACAAAAAACAATTCAAGAATATTCTACGCTAATAACGACATTGACTTATTGAGTGAAGCTTTCTGAATCATGCATCTTTCATCGTCGTCAGATCGCTTTACGTGAAAATTTCTCTTTATGTTGAAACTATGTGTTAAACTATGTCGTGCTATTAACTATCCTCAGAAATTGCTTCCTGTCTTCAGCACATCATGATATATTAAAGTTAAATTAATGATGGCGAGAAGGGTGTCAAACTGAGTCCTCATTCTCATCTAGCAGCTCCAGTCTCTAACACAAACTTTTTGCAAGGAACTGAGAAATCTAAAAAGGTGCTTATCAAAGAAGATCCCTTCAGCCCACACACAAATTCAATGTATCCTTGCTCGGATAAGCGAAAAAGGGAGGATCGCGACTGTCACTACATACATAACATTTAACAGGAGAGGGAATTTCGAATGCCATCCTATATTCATTACTTCTTTCAAATCACCTTTTGGTGTCCTCTTGTAACTCTGGCACAAACTTGCCACTAATACACGCATCGCTAACTTCCCACTGACAAACGCCGCTTTACACTTATGCAGAGAGGTTTATGCTCTTATCATAGTAGCAATAGAAATGCTATATCAGTTTCGTTCCATTTCATTCTATTTCATCTGCCTTTACAAACGATAAATTAATTTTTCCATTTAATGCCATTTCTCGTGAACTCTGTGACTTCCTAGCTATAACTTATGATCACCAGCTGGCTTCTGCAGCATTCTTCTCCCTTCTACTATGCGTCTTTACAAACACAGCAAGTGGACAATTTCGTTAGTGAGAGTATGCAAAGAACACGTTGACGTCTCTTCAAAGATAACATCAAACATGTTACGGCCACATTCACATGCACGCTTCGGGGTTTTAGAGGACGAAGCTGATGGAGCAACCTCAATTGCTTGATTTTTGAAACGCTTTCGCCAGGGCATTTGTGGCGCGTTACAGGCTTGGCGCTAATGGAGCTTTAATTAGAGGTAAGAACGTGGAGGTAATTTATTTCGTCGTCTACATTCGCGACTCGAAAGAATTCCTAACGAAATTACTCATTTGCAAGGTTTGACACTTTTTAGAGCTGATGATTTAGATTATTTCGTCTACATCAGGTCACAAATGGTTCATATATAGCCACTTCATAATAATTAGAAGGGCTGAGTGAAATACAACCAGGACTGCCGAAGCGAATTCAATGCAAGTCAGCGATTGGGTGCAAATATATTATACAATCTGATTCACTCGGAGCTTTTGAGTTTCTCAAAAACAGTTCGAAAAAGTGAGCTTCTCAAAGCGTTGAAAAGTTGCAAAAATAACAGGCATCCCTCTCGAATTGGCGGAAAGCTCATTCTTTCATGGAAAGAAAATTAGTTCATTCAGCTTTCAAAATTTTCTTTATAAACGAAGTTAGATGTTCAAACTGTTCAGCATACTTTAGAGAATAGTTGAAACGATTCAACTGTACGATATAAATCCTTCAAATCTGCTATCTTCGATCAAATCTGATTTTTCGATTAATAACTGGGTTTGATGTGTTCATGAAGGTCCGCCTTTGCCTTCACTCAATCCTTTTTATCGTCTCTCCTTGCTATCTGTAGTTTAAAAGCGAAATGTTTTCATACAATTAAAAATCGTCAAAAAATGAATTGACTGGAGGAATATGAAGGACAAATTGAAAAACTATATCTGCTTGAAACCTGAAATGAGTGATTCGTGTGAAAACTGAGGAGATCCCTACTTGGCAAGCATCATTTTGCCGCAGTCCTTTTCGTTCCTCCGTACCGTTTTCCAGTAATTCTTGAGAGTAAATAGTTCACGGAAATTCGGATAAGGTAAACGTGGGTCACATTTTTGCTCATTCGATTCTTCAACAGGTGCTCTTTCGATCCTTTTTGGCGGGGCTTGTGCACTGCTTCCTGAGCCCATCTTTTAATCGTTCGTTGATTGATCGTTGCTTTCACGACTACTCAATCGATCAAATATAGTCTTCCTCAGGTAGTAAAAGATGGCAACATCACAACAAGAATAGACTGACAGTTGAGCTCGTTTTTACCAGTATTATAAGCATTCGATGGTAATCGAGAATAAAACGACTATTGCAAGCCGAATGCTCGCTGCAGAATTTAAGCTGTTCTTTGCCAGTAAAGTCAACAGTAGCTAACACAATGGATTCTCTATTGAGAAATCACTAGCTGAATGCAGCACAAATAAAATGTGCCACGAACAGCAAACGAGAGATATGTTAATTACGTCGATACCTTTAATATTGATAAACTCTCCACCCGAATATCATGATCTTTAATAAGCAGTACTCATCATAGTTCTCGAATATAATATCAGCAGCAATCCCTGATTAAAACGTGCAATTCACGATACGTTACCATCAAAGATCATTGGAGCAATAATCACTGATAAACAGCGAAAAGATAAAAAAGATGGGATTTGAACAAGAGTGGAAGTCGGAACGTCGACTTGGAGCAGTCCTTATGATCGCGGGAGGATTAGGCAGGAAACAAGATTTGCAAACATATCGACAGCAGAGTGGGAAGAGAACTCAGCAGGAAATAAAAGTTGCAGCCAGGAATAGCAGTGATGTTGGTTGGGTGTATTGTGACGACGCAGGTGGATAGGCGAGCGTCGACTGCTGGCAATGCTCTAAGGGACAAGCTAACATCTGGCTGCAATTGTGCAACGCCATGACAACGCTATAGAGCTGTGTGCCTTGTTTGCTCGCTCAACTGTTCTATAGCTTAATTCTATAATACCGTTCGACGTCATCGCTGTGGGAAGACGCCGCTGACTGAGTGTCAGTGAATGGATATGAATCGACGTCAGTGCATTAATAACGTGAGTTGGACCTGCTTCCATTCTTTGCTTGCTTTATTCACCTGCTTAGCCCCGTTGTCTTGCGCACGAAACGGCGATTCATAATGAGCTGCCATGACAAGTATGGGGTTGAAGTATTCAGTGAGCTCCACAACTATTTCTTATCATCGTGAAACAATCGCCATGTGTGGACGATCGAAGGTACTCTCAGAAAAAGTACAAACCTGCAAAACACTCTTTCCTGTTTACGGCAATTCATCGAAGAACGCGAACTTATGTATTCATTTGTCAAAGAGAGAAGCATTTAAACGGAGGGGTTCTCAGTTACTCGCTTAAAAAAGAAAAGGGCGCCAGTAGTTTCCATGTCCACTAAATTCGGTCCCCCTCTGTTTCCACTAACGCCAAGAAGCACATATCTGAAAGGTCGTTAGTCGTCCAGTCTTATCTTTCAAGATAACGGATATTTAGGAACTGATCTTGAATGAATGTAGTGATTGCAATATGCACATGACGTAAACAATTAGAACGTGAGAAATAATCCGTTCCAGAAGTATTTTGAAAGAACATTCCAGGGAAACTTTTCTCTTGGACAGTTTGCCAGCTAGCGTATTGGTGGTGATTTGCCAGCTAGCGTATTGGCGATGATTAGCAAACTGCCTGATGAGGCGAGTAAAAATGTCTTCTGAAGTGGTTAATTCTCTGAGTAGTCAACTATCTCCAGTTGTTCATGGACCTTCAAGTAGCCACAAGTGTGCGTCCGCAGGTTTTTGTGTGGATGCACGCAAATTGGTAATGAGCGAAAAAAATGAGGATGCCTCTCCAGATTGATCACCTATAGCGGCAGACGCAGTAAACAAAAAATATTTTTGCCTTTTAAACGAATTTTTATCACCTTTCTGTGAAACTTTCGGGTTTTACGCATTACATTCAAGATTTCTTATCGTTTCCACACACTTTCTCAAATTTACTGTGTGGAGAACACCTAATGCAGTGCTGTCGACAAATCTCTAGACGTATCTGTCCGTCTGCCTATTTGCTTGTCTGACAATTTCAGTTTGGATAGCGTTGCACCTAGCGTTGCAGTTATTTGGTTAGCAGTAGGTACACATTGGTCCGACCTCTGTCGGCAATTTTGCACCGATATTTTTTCTTGCACGAAGCGGACTGCAAAGTAAAAGTCAGGTCAAGTGGCGTCATAAGCGCTCGTAATCCCAGTCAACCATTTTCATTCTGAAGAGATAAACGAAACAATATCTTCATGCTTTGATCAAATCCGCCGCTCGTACAAGACTTATCCAAGAGATCATTTTGTTACGATCCGGTCGTTGCAGAAAGAAAACCCATCCGTACTAAATCCATACAAATTTTTGGATGCTAGGATAGCTATGGTTCCTTTCTATTGAGAGATACTGTGAAATGTGGTGTAAAAGGTTACCCCGTAGTTCAATAATTCTCATGGCTGCCACGTTTGCGTACACAGCTTCCAGTCGCGAAATTTGTTGACTGCGACTTTTGCTGCCCATGAATTTCTAACAACCGGAGAGAATCATGCTTTTGTAAGCACTCTCATACACACACACACTCACATACACACACACACACATAGATACACAGACACAATGTTACTGTAATGAACTTTCAGAAAGCAAATCCCCAAAAGCGAATGAAGACGAGTTCCTCACAGAAGACCTGCAAGTGGTAAGTCAACAGATATATAAAGGCATTCTTCTACGTTCCGTTTTTCCGTTCGTGGTTAATGAAGCAAATGGCTAAAAATGGTGGACATTGTCCCTGCTGTTTGAACTTTCTGGCCAATTCTGCTGCAACAATAAAACGGATATTGTGCTTTTTCGTAAGGCAAATTAGTGCACCTGTGCTTTTAATTGGTCGATTGATTTTGCACGAGGAAAGGAAACTGATTGAGGAGAACGTTTGATGAATGCATGAAGGAATTAAAATTGGGCAACTGGAATTACACAACATCAGAAATTTAACAGGTTTAAAATGAATATATATCGTAGAGGTGTGCTGATATGGGCAAATGCTCGTCTCCGTTAACCATTTAGCTCATCATTTTATGATTTTTAGGGCGAACGACGTCACATTGTTATGTGGCTGATTTTTGAAAAGAAATATGCAAAGAAAGCGGAAATATCATTAGGTGAAATGAGAATGAGAGGTGGGAGTGAGCCATGATATGCTCGTTATTTAATCAAGTGCCTCATCAGCGTTGTGCAACATTCATTGCATGTTACGCTGTCAGATTTGAAGCGTTGACGTTATATCAGAGTTAATTAAAATCTCAAACTGTACAGTTAAAGAAGTCATCTTCAGAGCACTTCAGTTTGCACGAGTCATCTCATGCCTCAGAAATTTTTTGAAGTCATTTGACATATCTTTAAATTCCTACCACTCACCCATAAAAATTCCAACTTCCACGCCGTTAGCCTCATGCAGTCAAATATCGATGGGGAATACTTTGTCCACCTGAAATCCGAATACGCTCAACATTAGACTGTACAAAAAGAGACGCGTGACCTTCAAAAGGTCAGCTAACCAAATTAACGAAACAGACGCTTTAAATCACTTCTGAAAAGACAATGGGAAGAGGACCGAGCGTAGCTTATTTCTAAGGTTTCAACCTCCATAGTTCCTCATGAGCTTTATTTTCACGATTGAAGATCATGCCATAAATCGATATAGCTCAATTAAGAGCATTTGTTCTGCTTCATTTTTCCAGTACTAGGATACTGATCCCGCTTTCGCTGAATCTTGGACAAGTCCAACCCCAATTATATAGTCAATGAAATTATTTGTGCTATATCATCGAGCAGCGTTTTTCGGAACTTCTGCGCTGATAGAAATGCGATACATATTTGGTCTCATTTATGCGAGACTTTACTTTCGCCTAAATAAGCAGATCGGCACTTGTCTCTAATAAGCAAAATATTTGAGCACTGGAAACTCGTGATCGAATTGCATAATTGCAAAATAGCGTCACCTCTACCCAAAAAAAGATAGAACTTTCTGCAATCACAAATTTCCGCCAGAGAACTTACTGACGATTATAATCCGTTATTTTTATTGAGCAATATGCACCTTATTCTGCAAGAGTTCGACTCTTAGTTTCGTTGTATATTTGCATCGGCTAATTCGCTTGCTGTTCGACTTGTGTCAGCGCAAGCGGAATGGTGCAGCAAATGAGAAGATTGGTGTAGATGTTGCAGGTGTTATTCGATATAAAAGGAAGTGATGTCGAACGAAATGCTGCTCTGCACAAATTTGCACTTCCCGGCGCAGTTGCACATAATCGTGGTGAAAAACTAAATACGACTGGCACTCAACAAATAAACTCAAATATCACAGTCATGAGGCATAAAATCATTGAAAAATTGAGCCTTAATAAATGAAGCATTTTCTTAAGGAATGAATAAAATCTTGTTCGAATCCTGAAACAGACACTCATAAAATATTAGTTAGAATGAATGTAAAATTCAGTGCAAATTTATCAGTTTCATCAGTCGCTGTTGAAAATTTACACTATCACCCCTATGCTTTCCTAACGCAACTGAAATACTGCAGCGTTTTTTGTGTTAACATACGACATTGTAAAAACTGCTCAAATGTTCCACGTTGCAGTCATTGGTTAATTGCTATTGCCATTTTTGGATTCCGGATGAGCTTGAATGCGAACTGCTGCATGATGTTTCATAGATTGACGTTTCTACCAAGAGATGTAATTCGGTGAATGATGTAAAAGGTTATATTTTGAGAGGCAAACCATGCTGATCACAGCTTGCAATAATAATAACTCAAATTTCTCGATCAGCATTACACTGTTAAAATGGAGAGCCTATCTGATGTGATGATAGTGAAGCGGCCGACTAAAAACATTGGGCAGTTTCTCCTACGCATCGGCCAGGTGAATGCAAAATGACATATCTCCGGCGGAGGCGCAAAGTGGACACAGAAGGAAACGACTTTCCACTTCAGAAATTGCTGCTTTGCCCACCTCTATAGGTATACCTTCAAATACCTTTATATGCTTAACTGGTTCAGCAAACTTCAATCCATCCGCCTCCAATAACTTCTCACTGGAAAAAAAGAAGCAAGCATTGGCTATACACATATGCCGTAGGGCAACAAGTGGAGCACCTAAACGAGCGCCAGCATTGCACATGATACACTAAAATTTCCGCTCCTCAGGCTGAAAACTTATGGCACTCGTCACACTTTTTCGCTAAACCACAATCCGCCAACTCCAACAAGAGGTTCCAAGTTTCACCTCAACTGAGGGATTACACGTTTCTAACCACTTTTTAACCTATAATCAGTGTTCCCAGTACCATGTGTGGGGCTCCGTCATCACCAGCTGTTGTGGGTGAGTTTTGTGACTACACGCGGATGTGTATAGCCTATTTTTGAGAGCGAATTAACTCAACTTCCTCAAGGTCTTACACAACGAAAGCAGCTTATGCAGCTCGACTTCAACTGGAATAAAAAACAACTCTTCAGCAGCACCATACATTTGATTTAATTTATCCGTTCCCAGTAAATTAGGGGCTAAGGTGGATATCGAGGAAGATATTGTGGATTCCAGGATGTAGATCAGGAAGGAAACTGCGGCCTGTAGTCTGCGAATCATGTAAGAAACTGCGGATTGCATCCGCTCATATCATTCTAGAAAAGACATGGTTTCACTCATTCCGAGAAAAAAGTCCTATGGAGGCATCCTGTCACAATATCACAACAGTTGTTTAAAGGGAGAGCTGAGAACGTTAAGAATCGCAAGTGAGCAAGCTCTTTTGCTATTTTCGGAAATTTTTTCATTTGTTATTTCTCATCTAAATTCACCATTCACTGGCCTTGAACAGAAAATGTGGTTAAGGCATTGATTATTATATTTTTTTAGTATTGGTGAAGTACCCAGTTGTTCCCACTAATTGCTTCATGTCTGATTACTACTTATTCCTTAAAAAGCTCGAAAGCCGTCCAGGAATTAGGGGGAAAAGTGAAGTTGGTCATGCATAGCATGAGACAAATAAGGCGCCTAGATGATCAGCACTAGAGATTTCGAAATGTGTGCTATTGATTATATACGGCCACTGATGTGACCTTGAATTGTAAGTGGAATCAAGAAAGGAATGTTAGTCGAAGAAATCTCATCTAAAAGAAACGCATAACTGCATATTGAAGCAGTAATTCCACTCCCGAGTCAGCAATACATTAAGAGCGCAGTATTTTTTCCTACAAGTTCTCAGCCCCTTTCAGCAAAATGTTGAAAGGCGTTCAAGTTTTTGTTGAGAAGACATGAATTTAGCAACACTTAATCTCCTAAAGAGAAAAAGCATTCATAAAATCCAAAAGCTGCTATTAACATGCTTTGGATCAATGGCTTAACTTAAAATGAAACAAATATGTGAAAAAATTGGCCTCAAGTCGAAGTATGTGTGAGGCCGGCCGGGAAATATTCGTTTTCCAATGAGGAAATCATACTTGATGAGGGAATTTTTTTAGTTGTTAAATACTGCGACGAGTTTTGTGAAAGTAAAGCGGTTACTGAGCAGTGCGAAGAAGTTGTAACAGAAGAATGGGAAGATGACCTTTCAAAAGACTTTCGTAAGTGGAAGAATTTTGGGAAAATAGGTCAGCTTATAGGCACCGCTCCGGTCTGAAAACATCCCAATAACTTTTTCTGAAATTCATTTTACTAAAGACGCAGAAAGTGGTCGCTTATAAAAGGTGAACTATTGATGTCTGAAATGTGACGGCAGAATACAATGTTGTTCTGAAGCAATTAAACTCGGTACTGAACTGCAACATCGTAAACAGTGAGTTATGAAAGAAGTCGTCGGTTGCTTTTACGAAGAAACACTTTTACCTCTGCAATAAATGATTTCCGGCGTCCACTCTTCGACGGTCGATTGCCTTCCAGTAGTTTTTTAACGTGAAGAAATCGCGATAGGTATCGAGACCAACACGTTTATCGAGTTGCTTCGCAGGTTCAGGATCGGGCAATGCGGAGTGTTTTTCTTTCGATTTTTTCAGTTTCTTGAAGACGGCCATTCGCTTTGCTGAGATCACACTTCGAGGTCTCCGTTGCTGCTTTTATCTTGGTTAAATGCTTATGATGAACCGATCCTTCGTCACTTCTGTCTCAAAGAGATAGATAAAAACTAGCGATGCGAAGAGTATTAACTGTCCTGCTCAATACTAAGGCACTTCCGGAAACATCCCTCAACAAATTTCTCTGATAATGCACTATTAAAGCTTATAACCTCTACTTCGTACCGAAATAGTTGTTTTCCACACTAACAAGGGAAAACGCTTTCATTTGAGAACTTGTTATTCTAACAGAATGGTAGAGATTATACTCAGATAAGCACACCGCTTCCATGTTCATATCTCCACTTCAGTTTAATTTTGCATATTCCTATCTTCAATTAAATCTACTATCACTACTCGGAAATTTTTTTTTGCAGTTCGCAGTTACTTCAACGGCATATTCCGGTGGCGTCATGTTTATGAGTAGGCACAGATGATGACTGTATGCGTTTATCTGCCAGATATTTTCAACTGTGATGAACTATGGTGGAAATAACTTGCTACGAAATGTTTTACTAGTAATAAGAAGTCCCTTATTTATCCAGTCAGCCTTGTTCTAAAGCACGTGAGATTAAGCCTAGAAACGGACGCTTCCATCTCGTACTATGAATCCAGCCGATCTCGAATAAAAATGAGCTCATGAACGTTAAGTCGTTGATTCTTGATGCGTAGGTCAATCGGCTGTCCAACTGGCTGAGCTGCGAGAGCCAATATCGCATCGGTCTCTCTTGAACATTCTAATAACGGTTAATTTTTGCATCTCTTTAGGATGTGGGTTGAGGAAAATGCACTTCCATATACAAAACTGCATTCTCTTATGGGTTTCTATGACGCGGGGGAGACGAATTATCCCAAGGCTGCTATATAGAGGCCACTTTATTGAAGATTCGACGTAGCTAAGCTGGCGAAATAGCCTCAGAGGTTCCCAAGACGAAGATAGCTTTTGGAGAACGGAAAGAAATCTAAGTAAGAAATCAGTGAAGTAGCAGTTCTCGATTTCTCGTTAATATGCATCGCGATCAGACCTTCAAGAAGGTGCGCGTTGTAGGACGAAACAAATCGCCGCATCTGACTAAGGATGATGCGATTTCAATTTCAACACTAAGACAGCCGATATGCAATAATGGAGAGGGCTAGGCTATTGGCCAATTTCTTCACTTTCGAATTGTAAACACCCAGTAAGGAGAGTGACTGAATAATTTAACAGCACTGATGAAGTGCTCTTTATGGATGGAAGGAATTACGTGGCATTATAATAGTCGCAGATGATGAGGATAGGAAAATTGGATAGAATATAGATAGAGGAGGCTAGGAGCAGTGCAAGAATGCGGCAATCTTCAGGAAACATCACCTCAGCACATATGAGCGCAAGTGTACTTGAAAAATTCCCTTGAGAAAAGAAATGGAAGGAACAGAGATAGAGCTCTCTGAAAGGTTTGTTTCCCTCCTGAAAAAAGAGGATTTTCTGAGTTTCAAACGGCACAGAAAATATCTGTAAAGGCGGACTGAATTATTCAGGACATTTTTCCCACAGAAAAATAAAACATCGTCGAGGGATAATTGAAACTAGAAACATTGTTCTCATTTAGAATGGCCTATGAGCATGCTAGCACCTGTTCTTCTCCCCTCCTTCTTAGGAGTGTCATTGCGTTTGATCAGCTCTGCACAGCAACCGACCCAACTTGTTTCACTCGATCAGAAACAAATCACCTCAGTCTCTGCACAGATTGTTCGTTTAGACCCGTTGTTTAGTTCGGTCCATGTAGGCTATCCACATAATAATATCATAAGGCGAAAACAAAGGACGGGGCTCAGGCACAAAGTATACGGGGAATTAGCTGGGGCTACTTCAAGTATTAATCATCACCGCGTAAATTTCGTCGTTCATAATCGGTGGCAAACAGGAAATTTGAAGGATATTATGAAAGCACAAGAAACTTTATCGGCTCATGCAACAGGCTAGAGCGTGAAATACTGCTGGAAGTGATCGAGTGGAAGCAACAATTGGCAAAAACCTAGCAGAACATTCAAGCCGTATTCGACAACTAGAAGTACCACAAGCCGGCCGCCTGTCGAGTATTGATCCTTGCATCTTCATCGAAAGCTTGCTTGCTCCAGCCAAAGAAAAAAAAGCACTCTCGAGTCTGTCCCCTCAACATCCGCCGCCATCTTTCACAAATATTCATCCATACGTAAACTAACAGTGCAAAATATGTCAGAATGTGGCAGTTGAGTGCTGCATCAAATAACGCTGCTGCATACATGCTGGAAGCATTCGTGAGGTATCACTGTATCCGATTGCTTTAGTCTTTCTGATGCGTCCTTATGCCCTCAGATAAATCGTCCTTTCCAATTTTAGTCGAACGCCAAATTGTCTAGAAAGCAGTTCGATGACAAACCAAACGAGGTAAATGCGCTCATAAAACTGCTTCTAAAATTTGGATGGAGTGGCGGAAGAAAAGTTGAGTGCCGCCGAAGCACTCACGAAATCTTCCTCTGTTCCATTCGATTTCAAAACTTCTTGGCGAAACATTGTTCAGTTCAGGTTTTTGTTGCAAATGAGTCTCTGGAAATTTATAAATTAGCTTCCGCCCCTTCCCTGAAGTAATTATTCAGACTGCAAATACATGAGGTGGCTAGTTGTTGTGGCATTATACAGCAATGAAAATTCTAAAGAGAAAGTGAAATGAGAAATGAAATAGTTGAAAAGACAACCATTACAATGTTGCTGCAAGGGAGACATTTAGAGTTCTCATTAGATGAGACTGCTGATAAAGGCTTTTTTTTATAGAAATAAGCTTCCGAGAAAGACGTGGCAACAGAATGTTCCAGCAAGTAGACAAGCTAACAAGCTAACAGAATCAGTGGCTTACATTGGGGCTGAAGGCTACTCAACATCGAAGACAGCTTTCGTCCTCTCTGAATAAGTTATCATCCGACATGTTCAATCCACAAAATCCACAAAGCGTAACATCATCGAAACGTCTCTCGAGTTGCAATTGCGACTTGTTCCATTCCACAATATCTCCACTCGTACATAAGTGAATGCGATTGTGTGCTTTGATTTACGAAGTTCCATTTATCCTAATCACCTACTCGATACACACAAATGTCTACTGCCGATTGCATGCCAAGCCGGACACTGTGTCGTCGATGCTGTCTGCAGAAATCTGTTCTCCTCGATTGTTGATGAGTTACTTTCATCTGCAGACACTCAGTCTCCCAAATTTCAGGACTAGAATATGTTGCTACATCTCATGTCAGTGCATATTTCCAAACTTGAGTGTATCATTGTTTAAGGCGCATCATTTTTAGAGTTATTTCATCGTTGTTAATTAGCATTCGAGGATTTATGCGTTATTCTGATTTTTACAATCTATGTCTTCAATTTACTACATAAACTTCTCGTCCTTCCTACCTAATTACTCGATGTTCTTATTATATGCCCTTGTCACTTGACCGGAAGCCAAACGAATCAAAAGAATTGTTCATGCTCTGAGTTCATTAAACAACTCAATGAGAGAATACAAAAAAAAAAATTCCTTGACAACTATAACCAGACAATTCATCCTTGATGCATTTCAAAATGCTCTGCATTTGACACCTACCTAACAAATGACTGCCACGGCGACCATAGCAGCAGTCCTTTTTCACTTTCTTTTCATACTAATATAAGTTGTCTTAAAATGGACTACGAATGTGGCTTTTTAGATGGGAAACTTTTTCCTCCGGACTGCTTCAAGGTTGCATTGCACAACGGCGGTGTGCCGAATGAGCGTAAGTGAGATGTTAGCGAACGAAGCTGCAAATAACGACGCGGCGACGAAAATGGACAAGAAAGACCATCACCACTGGCAGTGAATTTTTGCTGCATGTAGGCGATGAAAATATAAACAGGACTTTCATTTCTTCTTCCCCCAAAATTTCCACGTAAATGGCAATGAAAAAACTGCAGCTATAGAACAAATACCGACACATCTCAGCTACCTTTCGTGCATTTCTCTTCCACAAAGCACATTCCCACTAACTATTCGAAATGCGCCCACCTTTAATTGCTTTAAACACATCATAGTTGCTGCACCGCAAACACTAGGGTGGAAGTAGTGCCGCAAAAGTTATTACTCTTATGCTGCATGTGCAAAATGTTCTCGTCAAGTTCGTTCAACACAACGGGACCTGTAGTACTGAACATTTTCGTAGATTCCACTTATCTGCCTTACGAAAAAATATTCATTTAACTGTGGTAGGAATGAGCCTGTTTGAATGAATGGAAATTGAAAAATAAATTCCAAGAATATAATTGAAAGCTGAGAAAAAAGAAAACAGAAATCAGAAGGAGCAGCTGGAGATTCCAGGTAGCAACACAGAATGAGCAGTACAGCACCGGCATTAGAAGCAGAATCACGTCAAATGGAAATTACGTTTGATCTAAGGACTGTACAGATTCGCTGCAGTCAACTTAGGTATGCCACTACAAAATCGTTATCAAGTCTCATCCATTTCTAATGAGTTACTTAACGACACCAAAGAGTATTCATCCATCCAACATGTTCAGTTGAATTAGTACTGAAAGAGCCCTTAATTAGTACCAGCGAAACGGTGACTAGAATCTTACTTGTTGTATCTAAAAAATAAGCTACATAGATTTAGTGCCTCCATATTTTATTTATTCTTGGCGTCCATGAAAACCTACGGATGCATATTTTTTGCGCCATGACCGGTTGCTTAAAACAAAGACCATTTAACGTGAAACATATGATGTGAATTTTTTAGCTGATTTAAATGCCTACAATTCCGATGGATGAGAGGGGAATACAGTGCAGAAGATCGTTCTAAACCGTCGATTGTTTCTACCTAATTTTATACCTAATTTTATATTCTGAGTCGCATCTGTTCTAGAGCTGCGACCTTCTGGACGGATAAAAACATATAAAGACACCAGTTCATCCATTTTCACGAAATGAATATGCATACGGTAATAAATATTTTAAACACTAACTATGCAGTCAAAACGTTCACAACGTGATTTCGCACTGAATAGAAAATCAAGAATTTGGGAAGTGTCTGATTTTTAGCTGCATCCACATAATCAGATGAAGGTGACTCATTACAAATTAATTATAGCTTGCAATTGTCCAGAGAAATAAATGATTAAAGCAAAGTCGAACGAAGCGGAAAGGCTTATGATTGAGGCGTTGCAACTAAAGAAACCTTTAAGGACGAAACCGTAAGGAGACCATCCACGTCGGTTATCTAGCATTCTATCAAGTACACAGGCGTATAATTGTAAAAACTGTTTCAGTTAAGAGTAGAATGGTGGAAGCAAAGCAGTGCAAAAAATACGTCTTCTCCTGAATAAAAGCACTGTCGTCCTCTAACCTCCACCTTTCAGATCAGCAAACACGGAAATATGCACATATAGAGTCGTCGAAATGGGCTTTCTATAAAAACTTGCAAAGGCCGTAACGAACGCATCATGAATGTAAGTGCTAATCCAGCAACTTATTCGAAAACTTGCGAAGAAATTGCTATTCAGTTGCAAATGACTGCTGATGACAGAATTTTGAAGGTTGCTGAGTGTGACGTCCACCGTTGAGTGTCCTCAAATGCTCGATGCAGCAAATTTGAATAGAGTTTAGGACAGCTACGAAGCGTTAGGCGTGTCTATAAATTTGCATGTATGCATCGTAGCAGTCTGTTTCCTTTTAGATTAGTCGGGTCGTAAAATGACCAATCAGCTGAAGGAGATTTGTACGAACGATTCGACCATTCTGAACACATAAGCGTTGTTGTGCAGGCTACAGTATTTGTTGGCAACCTACTGAAGTGAACATGTGCTTGGCCAGGTAGATAGAATGCAAATGCGTGTAACCTACGAAATTCTTTGAAGAGCTTTTTCACCTCTTCCAAATATCTTTCACAGCCGTAAAGCAAATAATCACATATGTGGTATTTGTCTGCTAAAAAAATTTTGACACGTGGGATTCGTTCAACTGATTGGTATCCTTTGGCTGGTCGATAACTGCTCAGTTGGTGCTTAACGGCAAAAAATTGCACCACCTATGGTTCGACGATGGGCCAACCTATAAGCGAAAATCGATGCTCAAATCTTTAGAAGCTGAATCATTTCGCATAGATGAGATTTACAGCAGGCCCGAATATGCCAACATCTGAGACACGCTCATGTAAAGCTCAGTGTTTATGCTAGTTGCCACGAATGAAAGTTTGCACTCATTAATTGATGAGAAAAAACTGGTCACTCCCTTCGCGAAAAAATGCTATCGATTTGGCTATTGCGGAAGAATTTGCCTCGTCATCGCATTTCGAGTAAAATTTGATTGCGATTCGATCGTCGAAGTAACACTTTCCTTGTGACTGACTGTTTCACATATTTGCTGCATCATCAGTAGACCCCGAGATCGTCACAATTCGCGATGCACATCGAATCCGGTTACTTTGCTCCATACCGCTTTATTGCAGTCATCACAATAAATGTTATGACTTTAAACAGTAACTATTCGATCTTTCAAAAGGGCAGCTGTAGACTTAGGTATGCTATTTAGAGTAAGATAGGATTTATATGGCGTATTTGTTATTGAACGCTGATTTCATGAGAGTTATGGATGACTTCGAGGTTTTACCATTCGAGGAAACTATTAGCCAAATATGGTTCGAAAGTAATCCGACGACTTTCTGAAAGGTCATGAAGAAGTAAATCGTAAAGCAAAAAGATGCTTGCGATGCGACCTCACTGCGTTTATGCACTCCAGTTACCCAATTTCTGCTCGCACTTAATTTCCATAACCAGAAATCTAATACGCACGCACCTATAACCGATACATCAAGAGCTTTGAAAGCCCACGTCGGTCTATTTCAACGGTAACGGTATAAGTAACAGTTTCGGTTCATACTTGTTTAAAGGACATTACATAAATATACGATGAGCGCGCACACTCCACGTTTGCATGACACTGATAACTTCACTCTGCGTTATGCGATACGAATTTAAATGTAGGTTGTCACTGCAAACGGCCAACTTTCTTTCAGAATCAGTCGTCTTTAATTATAAAATATGTTTTCACCACTCGGATTTAAGCCAGTTGCCTGCATATTTCAGTCATAAACTATTGATGTCTCCTCACCTTTGCCGCCAACATGAAGTTTTTCCAGCCTCATTTACGCAAACACTTCTGACAGTCGTTGACTTGCATAACTACGATTACCGACTGTTGTATACCGACGTTCAATTCAGCAGAAAAAAGCATGCTCGAAAAGTGCAATAAACATGGTAGTAAGCATGTTGCTAGAGTTTCACTTCAAGCACCATTAGTGGTAAATAGAGGACAGACGTAGCCACGGTATGCGAAGTGGGTTGACTCAAGTAAGATAAAGTGATGTGCGGCTCGATAATTTCTGACGAATCATGTAAATCGAAAGCGCTGCCATTTGCTTGGGAAGGGCACACAGCACCAAACTCCGGGAGTGGCTCACTTGCCGAGTCACAGGCGACAACTAAATAAACAGAACTCTGGTGCACTGCCGCGCTTCCAGCTATAAACTGAGGGCACTGAAAAATATTCCGATGTGCCAACTCTCGTCTCACTCTTATTTTCAACTGACAATCACCACGAAGTTCGAGACTTTAACTATGAATTATGCGAGTCGTTATGTCTCACTCCATCCAGTGTGATGAAAGTCGGGAAATGAATTAATCCATGATTTGTTCACTTAAAGAATCGCTACAAAAGTTTCCAAGTGATGATAGATCGCCGCAATATTTCCGATAAATGCTATTATAATTTCTAGGATGACTCAACTGAATGAACGTTTATGTCTACAACGACATGCTTGAGGATAAAATGATGCAATCTTTTACAGCATTTAACTGATCGATGGACAATCGCTATTTTTCAAAGGGCAATTTCATTTCTGGTTATTTGAGTTGCATCGTGAGAATTTAAGTTGCAAGTTCCGGATGGTTATTCACTATTAACTATATCTAAATTTTAGGACACTCACAATGACAGAAAACGTGAGCAACCGTCCCTTTTCCACTCCTTACTCCCATTGATTTCACTCGTCCATAAATTTCTTGCGACTGCAGAAATGAAGAAGTGACTAGTAAGCTAAACGCGTTCAAAAGGGAAACAGATGGAAAATTTTCGAGGCGATCAACTAGGGCCACCTCAAATCCCAACTTCAACAAAGATAAAAGGTTACTATGAGAGTGATAAAATCGAATAAAATAATCAAGTGGCCAATACATTATCCATCACTCAGATCAGCATTACGCCGAACACAACATATTCATACAAGGCAAAATAAGCAGGACCACTCCAACTACAAGTAGTCATTTGAAAGCAATTCCACCGAATAATTCATCATTGATTGGCACATTCGAGAGGATGTTGTCGTCCGTCGAATAATGACTAGTCCATGCTTTACGCAATCACCGATTCACTGGAAAACACATCCAAAACATAAAAATGCAGCTATTTTAATGCACTAAAATCCAGGGTCACTTCATTCGTCTCTGACTGGATCTAAGACGAAATGCGCTCCTACAACTGAATTTCCTCAACATGCATGGGTACAGGCGCGTCCAAAATTCGTCAGTATTCCTCGTTATTTCCACCCGTTCTTTCCCGCGCACAAGGCCAACTTAGATGGCTCGAGGAACCTTCCTTCTCCGCCTCCTTCAAGCACGATAACCTCATTTAAAGCATTCTCTTTTGACTGCAATCTTATATTGAACAAGCCATTTTAGTTGCACCGTGAACTGCAGGGACCTTTCTAGGAAAATACGAGACAGTAACACAGAGTACGTTCGCAATAGCCGGCAATATTCCCATCAAAATTACCTTCCGCTCAAGATAGGACGCATCCGCTGGAATTGGCTGGCTCGCGGTCCGTCTCGTAGACTTCCTCCTCGTGCACAGGTGCTAGCTGTCTACTGCTCTTCTTTATTTTCGAGAAATCTGGCATCTTCGCTTTCGCAATATTGAATGACGCATATACCGAAGCATTCCAATCCTGAATCGTGCATTTTCGTGTAATCAAAAGCAAGAAAGTAAATATTCTCTAGGACAATGGACAAAATTTGGATTTAGGTAATGGACTGAGAAAGTGCACTAGCATCTGAATAGGAGCCAAGTGAATACAACCAACTGCCTAAACAAATGGTGAATGGCTTCTGCACTCAACACTGCTTACAAGTAACGAATCAATAATGGGCAATCGACCTTCAATGTCATCCGTTCACAAACGGGAATTGGCTTAAGTCAAAAAAATGCTGACAGCATTCGCAAATTTAAAACGTTTTTTTTGCGCACAGCATTAAAATTATTCTGTGGAAAGTATTCGGTTAGATGTCACTTTCTCAACTAACGCAAAAAGTTTCTGACGTCCAACTTGACTTCAACTATAACATATTGCAAAATCTAGATGAATACCTGAATATACTTTCTGACCGCCGAACTGCTTCCAGCTAGCACTTCCTGCTGATTAGACATAAGCGAAAGCATGTATATAATTCGGTTCCTAACCGATGAAACAACCAAACCTGGTGTGGCGACGGAAGCGTGAACGGCTCGGCTTTCGCTAGGCCATATGTAGCCTTCTCCTCCAGACATGGACAATCCTCAACGACCTTCTGATGATAGATTAATGAATTCTCACGCTCAGCTTTCTCCAAGTGCCTCTTCAGAAGCGGTTCAATCTTTCGGAAGAAGAGATGTTTTTCTGGATGTGCTTGCTTACCTAAATTTGTTTCTAAATAGACAATCAATCCACTGAAACCACATGGCACTCAAATCAGCCACTATATTTAATGAATGCTTTCTGCAGAGATGGAGAAAAAAAGCGTACGAGGAATGAATTACGTGACTAAAATTCTACAAGGAAAAACAAGATGGATATCACCTCAACACTCGAAGTCAATACTAATCCATGACGCAACTCTACAGTTATCGTTTTGAACAAAAAATCAATCACTACCCTCAGAAAACGCTTTCACTTCAACTAAAAATTCTCATCTACGACTTACAACTCGAATCAACCACTCATTTCGGCCCGAAAGTGAGTTTAAGCATTTTCCACGTAAATGAGTACGATGAGACTTTCCAAATTTGCATATGTAGATGATAGACGTATTTTCTGATAGCCGTCGTAAATGAGGGATATGTTATTCACAAGAATGGAACCACAAAAATTATTGGACATGAAAACAATCGTTTTCAGAAAATAAATGTTAATAATCGGTCAAAAAAGTCTTCCCCTTATATAACTTGCTTATTCATTAAAGCACAATGTAGAAAAGAGCACGGCAGACGATGCTTCATCGCGTTTCTTCGCTTCTTTCCTCTACCTGCTAAAAAGCTTTTGATTAAAACGTGCAACCACGCTGACTTTGACATAAACAAATCCTTCGAGAAAAGTCGACGGCGTCGTCCTAAATTTGGAAATTCAGATGGAAAAGTTCAAAGAAAACGGACCATTTCGATTAATACATCCGTAGACTTATATGAGCCTAACATTTCCGATGCATTGGTGAAGACCACTCTTTTGTTGGCGTTTTTATGCCCTTTCCTCAGTTTTTAGAGATTTTTCTTGATGCAGTCGAAAAATATGCATACGTTTGAGCTAACATTCGCGATGTCTATGAAAGTTTTATAGTGATATATATTTTCTGCTCCCGAAAACACTTTTTCACCACAACAAAAGCTTCGCAATGATCAGATTATTATGCACAGGGGAAGTGGGAAACGAATGAACGCAGCATGGTCTGAATGCAAGAACAGAAGTTATTTACCGGGTCCCGGAGCTTTTGCATATTTAACTGCGAAATCAGCGGCCACTTGATAGTAAGAAATACCCTCTTTGCACGCACGTATTGCCTCTCCACATTTATCTTCAGCCAGTAGGCTCTCCCCCAGGAACGCGTAAGCATAAGCCAGATAGAACTGCGCCTTCAACTGTAAGTAATGACGCCACTTGCCGAATATCGAGTCGTCCAGCGTCTCCAGACTGTTCTCTGAATGCACCGCAGATGTCATCAGAGTGACCGGTGGTGCGTAACCTCACACTGCTGGTCACCTAACGAAACAACGGTTCAGCAAGCCTTTCAAACTCTTCTGGTGAAAACTATTTGCCACCTAAAATATGTATGATACCCTTGATTGAAGAATAACAAAACACCATCGTACGTTACTTTCCCGAGGTCACGTATGTCATGTTCAAAGAAATAGGCGGAAAGCGGGTGTCATGGAAAGGGAAATTCTTGAAAACTGTCCCATCCTCATATCGGAATAAATTCGAAGAGAAAAATTCATTGAACGCCCATGGATATTCGACTCGATCGAGCACAGGCATTTAAAAACAAAGAAAACAAGCAGACAAACCAATTAGACTGTGATCTTAAATGACAAACTATGGATAGTGCAACTTAAAACTAATAAACTAATCTGTTTCTAGCCTCCAGTATATCGTTGAGCTACATTCTCGAGGTTTTGAGACCGGTGCACTGATGCAATCACACATCAAGCGCATGGCTTCCTCACATTCAGTACAACTTGTTCCTCTAAACACTGTGTCTCGCACTCACTGACACTGCGAAAAAAGAGCAAATTGCAAAGCTTTCATTTGCCCAACTGTGAAGAGATTCAACTGCAGCAGTCTTTTTCGACTACTTCTCTCCGTGGTTTCCGGTGTTGCCTATTCGCTAGAAACTTCCCCTCGTTGATGAAGTTTCAAATTCATAAACAAAAGCAAAATTTTCTTTGTTACTTCAGTGAAGACTCCGAAACTTCCCACTCAAGTTCTCTCTACTCCAATAGCCCTTCCTCTTTCTCTGACTGCGGAATCCTCATCGAACCGCTCATAACATTCAGATCATTATAGCAGTTTCAGCGGCGAATTTACCATGCTTATCTCCACCAGTGATATGCCACCACAAACAGATAAGTAAAGTGAAAAAAAGATAAATCCGATGTGAAAAATGGGGCTTTCCAAACAGGGTGGCAATGATAACAGAAGAATATAAAAGTAATCAATAAAATATTGATTTCTCTCCAATGGAGCCTGTTTGAATCCGAAATCAGCGAAAAAGCAAGAAGAGTCTCAACCGTGAAACAAAAAAATTTGAGGTGAACCTGCTTTGGTAAAGAGTTGACTGGTTTCGTGCGCTAATGCCGAGATGAGTCCTGGGCTGTGCTTCAATTCTATAGCTCGTGCTACAGTTACCTCCTGCGCTTCTGCGGTACACTGTTGGATGTATGCGCGTAGCACTGCAGGGTCAAAGTCTGATCCACTCACCGATGAAGCTCCACTTACTTTGTCTACAAGAAACAAACTTCTTACCATCTACTCCATCTATTAGTAATAAAAGCAAATTGCAAGAACCGGTTTATAGAGAACGAAATTATGTTGTTTCTAGACCTACTTAGAATGAGGCAAAAAAGGAAGGATTTTTGAGCAAGATGAAACAATCACAATCTGGAGAAACTAAAATATATCATAAAAGGGAAGCAATCATTACCACTCGTACTAAAATCGCAAAATGTTTCCCACTGGAAATGGAATAAGGAGAGAATCTCCTAAAATTACAGTTCCTAATTTCGCGGCAGCTTGACTACTTTAAGATCAGTACGAGTGATGCCGGAAGAGCAAAGATGGCGTTCAGGAAACTCGTTGACCATCACGAACATTTTAGCCGTATCAGATCCCTTCCACTTCCCTGCAATACTAATTATAAGGCAGCATTCCCTCTCTCCTCGTCAAGTTCATTTAACTGAGAGCTAAATCAAAATCGAGATCGCAATAGTCGGATGTGCTTAAGCGCCTCCAACGACTAAGGCATCGCTAGCGTCACTCTGACACTAGCTGTTTAGTACTGCGAACTTTGAACGCAGTCATTCTGCAGCCTATAATCAAAAGAGAGAAACGGACCGGTATTCTGCAATACAAATTGGAACATGCCGGCCGCACGTCGTAGACATGTATGGACCCGTTTTGCCTCACCCTCACGCACTTCATCCTTTGCCGCTGTCCACGCTGCATGCTTCGTCAGCCACAACGCCATATTCAGCACCATGTTGAGAGCCTCGAACCAACTTTCGCTTAACTCCCTGCAATTAATGCCGGTCACTGGGCAAGGAACACGCACTTCGTGGTTCTTGGTTTGGTCCTTTCCCTAACAGCCTAACAAAACCAATGTATCAACTATAAGCGGAACAGAGCTGATCGGATATGAGCACAAACGATATGAGGAATACGGAAATGATTCAGCATATCCGCATTTCCACTCATGAAGGTTCCCTTGCAGCTGTCTTCGATCGCAAGATAAAACGTTATGATTGCTCTTGATTTTCAGTACATCTTCAATGAACCACACTGCACTCCTTTTCAAGAAATGAACAGGTGAAAATCAACAAGACTGGCAAGATGTGTGCCTCATGTATTGCAAATGATTAGTCGAAGCTGTCTCGTGTGCATTCAAAGGAAACAAATCAAAACAGCAACAACAGAAGGCGCCCAAAGAGTCTTTCCACTTCGATAACTCATTTGCCAAAACATGTTATTTCTGTTTCCTTAAATATTGGCACTTGATAAAGGACGGGACACCGAAATGAAATTCAGCTTGAAATGTAGTTCGTTGTGAGGAGCATAAACATCTTATTTCCTCACCGCAACTTTCACAGCTAATAAACTGAAGGAATTAAGGTGCCACTCGTACAGACAGACAGACAGATCAGCGAATGCGTTCTTCTTTACAGCAGCACATAAAAATTATGCAGCATACTCAGTGCATGCTGAATTTTCATGCCAGAAAAAATTGGCATAAAACAGATTGAAGTCTCGAACTAAGGTGAAGGCTCTTACTGGTATCACGAATTATTTTGCAATTTCCACTGCCCTTTAGAAAGAAATCACCAATACAGACCCAAAGACAGGCACTTACGAGGTAATTTTGAAAGATAATGCAGGCGGCAGTCGGAAATATAATAGTGAGAAAAGGGGGAGCTCACATAGCAGTGAGGCCAAGCATCGAATTGGTCCATCTGAATCGAATCAAAGGTGCGAGTTTGCTGGCCGTTTCATGCTCGGTTCCAGACGACCCTATCGGCGCGATGAAGCCGGCGAAAAGCGCCAGATACTTGCTGAATTCCTCATCGACCGTTTCAAGTTCATTGCTTGCGTTGAGAAAATGCTCAAGAATACGTTGTCTGCGCACACACAAATCACTAGAAACATGGAATCCATATATTTTTATGCACGATTAATCAAAATGCAGCTAATATATCGAGGTCAAGGCAAGTTGAGTAAGGAGCTCATTGAATCCACCTCTAAAAGAGTCAAGTAATGGAATTTTTATGAGAAACGGCGAAATGAGTGACCTTTCGACTTGCAAAAAATGATGCCAATCAAGAGCAACACATAGCGTGGTGAACTCAAACAACTGAATAAAGGATGGAAAAAAACTGTAGAGGAAAAGTGGGCAGACAAGCTGCTTTTCGACTGAAGACAACTTGAAAGTGAAGTAAACGCAGGTCAGCCCAATCGAAGGTTTCAAAGGCGGCAATCAATAAACGCCTTTTCTCTCTGCAGCTATAATGACGCCTACTTATTGCACTGATTCATCACCGGCGAAGTAACAAACGATGAAAGAAACACTCCAAAAACAGATATACGGCTTTTCACTTTGCCTAGCAACTCTGCCTTTCGTCAGAACAGACGGAGATGCCTACGGAAAAATCTTCAACGATGAAACTACGAGCATTTTATTCTTGGACGTCGCATAGTAGTAGGTATAGAGAGATGTGTTTTTGCAGTTAAACTCGCGCACTGCCGCGGCACGCAACTGTTAACATCATATGCGAAATTGGAAATATCAGAAGGTCATACGGGGACAGCACCAGTCTTATGCAAATCGCAACAAACTATGAAGCAAAATCTCCCATTTAATATATATTTAGCATTTATACTCGTTAGAGGAGAATACTTACCCACAAATTTTCTTGCTTTCGACGCTCGTGAGAACCGACTTCAACTCGAACTTAACCTCATCAGTCACTTTTATTGGATTTCGATGGAACCAGTGCGCCATTTGCGCTTAAAGTAATTGCATGAAAACAGTAGGCATGCTGAAATCTCAAAAGTACCATCACATAAAACATTATGCACAAATCAGCAATGAGAATATCAGAAAATTACCAATAATGAGACTTCTACTTATTATAGGCGAAATAAAGTCGAGATATACGCTAAATGCATGATAATTAGTGCTTTATATGCAATGAACCAATTCCACCGACCGTACGATGAAATAACTCCCAGTCCTTTTGCCACCCCCACCTGCCTCCTTCGTCCTCAACGAACCCTTCCGAATTTATAGCGCCGAACGTTGAAGCATGAAAGGATTGGTAATGTTTGTGCAGTGGCGAAACGAATAACGTACGCGGCGCAGGGAAACAGAGAGGACACGCACGCCCATCTGAGCGCAAGCGTCTTCAAGAGAGTGACCTATTCGTTCCGCAGCGGAGAATTTATGTGTGGAGTAAGGGAGGAGTTCTTTCGTTGCATCGAAATGCAATTAGATGCGATTCAGTAATGAATAATAACAAGGTGTGATGTAAACCTCTGCAGCAGCTCGGCGATAAAGTATTCACGCAGCATGCGGAAAACTGCGGCTACGTCGTTCTAATGTTTTGCAACATCAAATGGACCCGGCCACCGCACTCGTCCCCTTCAAATGGCATCGACGTGCCTTTCAGCGTAGAGCATGTGGTATTTCGTACTTCGCTGGGGCACAAGCTAAAATGCTGGCTTGGAAAGAAGTACAGGCCTCTGCTATCAAGGTGACAAGTATCGTTTCAGAAAAGCATCAAGACGGAATGGGAGGTTAGTCGTCGGAAGAAAAAAGAAATTGGGACGTAAAACTAACGATAGCCATTTGAAATGCTGTCCAGTGATTTAAAAAAATGGAGTTCTGACCATGCCCGTAAATCGAGAACTTCATTCTTCAACAACTTCCAAGTTTACCATTCGTAACTTCCCATATCGCAATACGCGCACGAATGAAACCACATAACCACACATCGTTTTCATAACGGGATATCATGCCTCCCAGAATCGTCTGCCATTGGCCGTTTGCAAAGTTGGAGCGCAATGAAGTTTGGCAGCTTGAGTAAGGAAGAACAATGAGAAAGTACAATCGCACTGTTGATAAATTCATCGCTGACAAATACAGTAAAGGATCGTCACTTATTTTGTACTTCTTAGCTGCTGATATCGTCATTTTTTTCGTTCATCTACCGTTCACTGCCACTAATTTTCATTTTCTTAGACGTTTTTATTCACCTATCTCGACCTTTCTCTAAAAATTCGCTTCAAACAAACTTTTAGTATGGGAGTTCGGATCATGCCTGTTTGCATTCACAAGTTATGCCTTGAGATAGCACCTGCTGCTGTCATAGTCAAGCATTCTGTCGATGACGTCTATAAAGTGCCTTTCAAGCAGGCGATTTAGATTATCCAGCTGGGTGGCTATTTTTTCAATTTTCAAATACACTCATACTTAGTCATTTGACCACCATATATTTTTCTCTGTATGTTATAATGGTCGAAGCAGATTTATTCTAGACACAGCTTCAATGGGTGCTAAAATTTAATGACCTTCTATTTGCCTTTGAATCGCCAACGACTCTTCAAGTTGTTCGGAATTTCATATATTTCCACGACAACTGAATAAAGCGCTCTTCAGAAGTGATTGCGGGTACGGTTACAATATGTCAAAGATTGCTCCATTCAGATATGTGCATTTAATGCCGTTCGTTTCATTTCAACCGTTTTAACCTTCGAAATGTCGTCACTAGCAAAGAGTTTTCAGTATCTAACCCACTGGTTTCAATTTTGATTTTACGTTGAGGTCTCATAACTTCGATAATTCCTCTTGAGTGTTCCCGATCAAATTAATCAACGGTTTTTGTAGTGTTTCCATACTTTTTTCCTCTTTCAAGATGAGCACTGTTTGCTGAGGTCTAGTCTGAGGTAGGAAGTTTCTGCTCATCCGCTTTGCAGCCCTTGCTTACCTTGATAGTCTGATGCGTTAGAAGTGGTTTTTGTATTCTGCAGCTCATTTTCGTTTTTTGAATCTTCATGAGAGGTAGATGTTGATAATGATCAAGTCTACTCACGTTTGTCACATCTCTACCGTTTCCCTTCAGTAGGCACCTGTCTGCTTCCTTTTTGATCCATAGATCCCATCAACGTTGCATTTATACCTGAGATTGGTTTGCATGAGAAAAGTGAAATTAAATTACATTACTTGAGGCATCCTCATCGCCACTGCTTTTACAACTCTCAACGGGTGAACTGAGGGCGATTCTCTTGCATAATACTTTATTATCGACGGCGAAGGGAGAATTTGTGCTTGATGTTAAGGAGCGAAATGGAATGGAAATATTCCTATGGTATTTGTTTTCATTTTAAATTAGCAATCGTTTATCGAACAGTTCTAATTGAACCATCGAATTTATATTTCCATTGCCGTACACCGACGTTGGAACTTGTTACGCTTTTTTGCGTGCTTTGCATTGCCTCTGTCATGCAATTTGCAGCTTGCAAGTTAGGTACGCATAAAAATACACATTCAATGAACGGGAAAGAAAGCAAAACATGAAATCTCTGAGAGGTGTTTGATGGGAATTAGCAAATTTCCGTTGAATTTGTAGGTAAATTGTTGTTGTTCGTCACTCTTTTCTTCTTCTCTAAGAAGTCATCGATATTGGAGGAGAAATCGAAGGAATTTTACTGAGTGAACGTGGAAGTTTTGCGACGGACAGCCGAGAACGAAGTCAGCTGGTTGCCGAACTTATTCATTTGTTCGTTAACTATCTTAGACATCTCTTTTAGGAAAATATTTTCTGACCTACCGGGTAGGAAATGAAACAATTTCCTTCCCGTAAAATTACGAATTCAATAAAATTCCACAGCAACGGAACACACCTTCGAAAGAATGGTGCAAAATTTTGATAGAAGGCTCCCGAGAAAAATTCCCTTCCTTGCAAATCCACTTGTTATATCTCCGAATTCAAAATTTGCAAACCGAAGGAAATTCTTTCAGCTACCTTAAGCGAGTATTATGGAAATATCGCATGGCAGGTGTTTTTTGATCACGTTCTTCCTTTTACTTCTCACAATCAACTTTTAAAGAAATCTGTGGATTGCAAACACCAAATATGTATCTGCTAATAATAATGAATTCATTTCTACACAAAATGAGCACTTGCCAACATATTCACCTAAAAAACCAGTCAGCTCTCTCGAAGATATCGACTTTTTGACGATTTTATGCAATCTTGACCGAAACGATTAGCTTTCCATTGTATTCATCAAACGTGAAGAAAACTGAGGTGATAATTCCGTTTTGCGTTGTTAATTATGGGTCGAACAGGACCGCTCATTAACATCGATCAGCACAGGTTTTGTCGGCGGCCCCGCCCGCCTATCTGATCTGCCATTTCAGAGATTCTCTTAAGTAGAAATCTCCTCGCACTCGGCCGACTTTCGTGATTAATTTATTCGCTGATGGAATTAGTGGTCTCCGTCGATATTCGATATACAATATTCACCGATTGTCGGGACATATTCGCGTCATAACAGATCAAAACAGGTCGTTTTGCAATACTGGATATGGTCATAACATTTTGGCATCACTTATCATTCGACTGTTAGAAAATGTTGGCCAATTGCATCTGAATTTGTTTTCCAGAATGGCTGAATCTGAATTTATCATTTCCCATCGCATTTTGCAATTTTCGGAGACGATCATCAGAATTCTCAGCCGCTAATTTAATAGTCCAGATCGAACCTCTTCGGTCAAACAACGAAACTGCTAACAATTAAGCACTCAGGAAATATTAGAGTACCATCCAGGTACTCTAATGTTATCGTGTAGGAAAGAGGCGTTCTGCGGCAGCTGCCCCAGCACGATCCCTGTCCTAAAGTGGAAAACTCCATCTTTTAGCATCTTCAAGACTGCAAATGTTTCTTCCATTTGGCTCGTAGTGATCCGTTCAAATATGGTGTTGATGCCCCACCTGCTAAAAAAGGCTTCACCAATAACACGGAATATTTGAAGTTGTAACTAGCCACTCAGCGAGAACAAATTTAGCCTTTTTGAAAAACGCTTTTTTTAAAGCTGCTTGTGATGTTTTCTTCAAAGATTCTGGATCGCTAGGTAGCAGAAGAATATAGAGCGGCACTCACAAAAACGACGTTTTCGAAGTATAGGAAGGTGGCGATAATCACGCTCACAGAACTCAAAATCGAACTGAACATCGCACAGCCGAGCGTTGACAATTTCCTAAAGTGCTTTTCCTGTGAGTGAATCTCTAGCCTCATCAGAGCCTTCCATTGTCAGTTTGGATGCGAAATTCATTGAACGATCGCATCAGATGAGCACGTACAAACTGAATATGAACTACAGCAAATGGCTTATGAACAAAAAAGATAATATGCAAAATGAGTGTATAACACAACACGCTATGAAGATCTTTAAAATACGATTGCGACTGGAGGCCTGAGACCACTTCTGCTGCAATACAGCCTTTCACGGAATTTTAAAACACTACTGCGAACGACCGACAACGAGAAAGTTCGGAAATAATCCTAGAATTGCTAGTGTTTTTACCATCTTCTCTACTGCCACTAGTACTCGTCACCAAGACACGATGGCATCTTAAGGAAAATATTTCAGCAGCCTCGACTTTCAACTGCAAAACTGAAACTTCAAACTACTGGTGAAAATTTTCCAAACTTTGGTTATCTGATCTTCCGACATTACCAGTAAACACTTATGACGACTTCTTCTGGATTTCTTTTCTACAGAACGATATCTAAGAAGTGGCTTATATAAAAGTCGATAAAGCATGGAAGAACTGATTCATCGAAAGGCTAGCATTTCACTTCAGGCTAATTTTCTATTCATTGCAACATCTTTACTCCAAACATAGCAATACATATAATAGGCATAATATACATGTGAAACAGTATGGACTACTGCATTTGACGCCTTTTCATGATAGCCTATCAAAGACCAATTCAGCGAAGGCTGCTTTCATCGGGAAAGTGCACAGAACCAGTAGTGAACTGTCATACAGGCCTGTGCCGCGGCCAACGCAGAAGAAATGCCACGACTTCGTGGTTTTGGCTATATTTACGACCACATGTTCTTTGAATTAAAATGAGGCTATTTTCGACTATCTATGGTCAGCGCTTTTCAGTCTCTATGAGCATTAACAACTAGGTTGAAGCTATTGCATTGAGCTTAGTGCTTCTATAAATTAGGACCCGCGGGGAAGCAAAACGCAGTATTTGCAGAGATCTGCTATATGACAGGCGATCGAGGAAATTCCTCTTCAAAAAAGTTCACACACTGATCGCACTGACTGTCTCTAACTTTTCCTTCCACACCTCTGCGACAATTGTTACATTTCGATTGTGGAGAAATAAAATGCAGAAACTATCTAAACGGGAGAAAAAGTTAACCTCTACAGAGTTTGCGTGTCGCCGACTTGATTATGGATTTTGTGGCGTCAGAATTTCTCTCACTGTTGCAACGACTTTAAACAATCGAAGCAAAACCACATTGAAGTGAGTGAAACTTCTATAATTCGATGAAGCTTACAATGATCCTCGCTTTGTGAATCTATAGTAATTCGGCAATAAAACCCCTTAGCCAAAGCGTATGAGCTTGACGAGAAAAGCATTCAAATTTATGAGCACTGAGTGAGAATATTCACTGGCACTAAACGAACCGCTTCGTAAAAGTGACTAATCGACGCAGTCCTTCTCGAAATTTCGACTTCTTTTCTTCCTTGGAACAGATACGTTGTAACGATAGTTGCGATTTCCCTCTCAGAGCGGCCAAAATCGCTGCGTCGAAAACCTTAATTATAAGCTGTTAAACAGACAATACGAATGAGAAACTAGAACGTGATTGCACGGATAGGAAAGGATATTTCCATAAATCGTGCTGGAGATTTGGTTACCGACAGGCGAGAAATTCAATTTGTATATTTTCCAGATATTAACGATATCAATTTCCCTCCCCCCCCCCCCCCCCCCCCACCTTCTTCCACGCTCTCGAAAATGCTTCTAATTGTTCTGCTTAGACTGCTTTCTCGAACAGGTGAATATGGAGAGGCGACCTGAGTGATCATTCGTGGCTATAATGATATTCGGAATGTACCTTTCATTTGATGTCTGTTGAAGTGTTGGCTACATTACTGGTAAAATATTGAGTGCAGTACTGTACGTGCATGTGTTCGCTTTAATTTTGAAATGAAGGAAGCAAATAAGAACAGGCCTGTTTCAGGTTCAACTGCGTTAGTGCAGAACATTCAACATAGTCTGCTGAAAGCTCCTCTGCCAATAAGCGTGCTTTGGACTCGCTGACCGGTTGCTCTCCCTTCTTGCGTAACGCGACCACGAGACTAATATTGCAGCGAAGATCCGACTGCGTACCCACAATTATTACTGCAATTTTCAATTTCATTTACAGTTTAAATTATGTGGAAGTCCCACCGTTCTACGAGGAACTTCTCATCCCCAAAAGACCTTCGCAGTCCTTTGAGGAATTAACGCAGGTGTTGGCAAGTGATAAAAGCAAGATGAGTTTTGTTTGCTTCGATATAACAGCAGTAATTCCCTTTCGTTATCACCAAATATTACACATTACATCAATAAATCAGATAAGAAACTATTTTTTACATTTAACATTGAATTCAGCGAACGTAA
The DNA here is from genome assembly GCA_037576465.1 of Parascaris univalens. Lineage (NCBI taxonomy): Eukaryota > Metazoa > Nematoda > Chromadorea > Rhabditida > Ascarididae > Parascaris > Parascaris univalens. The sequence goes on along the minus strand of CM075173.1, from coordinate 184,991,875 downwards.
TTCCCCTTTTAACCGTCCACAAATTAAGACGTTTCATTCGTTTCACTCACCTCTCGTTCCTCAACACCGATGCATTTCACTTTTCTTAGTGATCAAAATAAAAGGACCTATTGTTTGATGAAACGTCAACATTGGGTATTCAAGGCAGTTCATTCGGACAAGTAATTAGCATAGATGAGGCGATGCTCACCGACCGTCATATTCTCCATAATCCGAATCAACTGCATGTGCCACGCAGTCTCCAAAAGAAAACGTCCAAATTAAACTTGCGTTCTCCGTCAACACAACTTCCACCAGATCCTGCTGTGTCCACAATCATTTTCACCCATAATTTCCGTGATTCTTATTATTCACCCATCAGTATGGGCACAAACGTCCATATCGAAGGCTACTAGTGGAAAAAACTCACATAGCATTTCGATTTAATCACTAATTTTTCGTCAAAACATATTAGTTCATCAGATCACTTAACTTCGTAAGATCTCTGTCGTACCTTAGATCTTCAAAACGCTGCTCCGAAGGTCGAATTGCGCTAAGGACGATAGTCCTAACAGAGTAAACTTCCTATGTCTGATTAACCACAAGGCTAAGCCAAAACAAGAGTGCCATAGAATGTTACGAAGTTTGGTGTTTTCAAAATTACTACGGAAAATTCGCGGGCGTATTTCCCATGCGTCTTCAAGCGGAGGAGGACGGGCCGATGGGCAGAGGAATGCCATTATAGATTTGAATATGATGCCATCACTTTAACTTATAAAGACAGCTATCCTTTCTGAGAGGAGATATATTTGGTGAATTCGCAGTTTCAAAATTTCCCAAAAAGTATTGACCGATCACTCAGATGGACACACAGTAAAGCGTCTCGCGAACGATATAAGACTTTTCATGTTCAATGCAAACGTTTTCTTTAATGAAAGCAGTGGTCGTGTTCGGTTTCAAGAAACGAGAAATGTGACAGGCAAGAAGGCGAGACGCAGCATATGCATGGTGCTGTGCCGTCTGGAACTTGTCGCTCGACAGAATGGTGTCACATAGGGTGTCACCAGCGAAGTGCTTCATGAGTCCATCATCCAAAGCGGCAACAAAACATCAATAATGAAGCAAATTTCTCTTTTATTTTCCTATCAGGAAATCAATGATCCAACATCATCGCAGGAAAATGCACCTTCCGTTTCCGCTACAATGCCGCAGTCGATGAGAATGAAATGAAATCCTACGTTTTTGTAAGAAATTTGCGTTATAGCAAACAGTTGTATTCTTTTAATAATTTCATAGGCGGCGCTTTTCATGTAATGATTTTTCTTCAGGTAACCACGTCAAAATAATCTGCTTATCAAAATGCGACTAGTCGCCTTTAACTGCTAGAGTTGGGAACGCAGTGGAAAACTGGCTTATCCAATCTGAGTCTACATACACTGATACGGTTTATAGCTTTTCCATGCCATAAGAGAGGAAGAAATGTGAGGAGAAATCTCAAAAAGAGTGGAAAACATTGGAGATGTTCCCCACCAGTGTGGATTTTAAAGTGGATTATCACATTTGCGGGTAGTTAAAGCAAACATTCCTCTTCCCAACTGGATTCCCAATCCAACTGGAAAAGACTACACAATTCTCAATGTTCGTAGGTTCATTTGACGTTTATCTCATGTTTGAAGGTTTCTCTTCGCTAAACAGAAATTGCCGTAGGCAGAAGTAGAAAGACGATAATCTTCACTTTCGAAATATTCTGAAAGAAATTTCAGCAACTGTGAGGAAAATTCGACTGTGATCCATATTATGCGAATTTGCAGTTATAATTGCCGCGAACAGCGGAAAGGCCCCATTGCATTTCGGAACTCGCCGAGGAAGTGCTAAATCAAAACGCCATGATAGAGGTATGACAAGCATATTCTTGCATATGAGGTCATTACTGCAAAATTTGCTATAGAAATACACCTGCAATCAGACTACTGACCTGGAATGGAATTTCATCTTCGGCGTCACTTACAATATTCCGAAATTAACCTTTCAAATATCTTCCGAGATTTCAATTCTCTCACGATGGAGAAACCGTAATGAGATTCTATGCACGAACCGAATGAACGGTATTGAACTCGCAGTGTCCTCCTTTCCCCTCCCCGACTTGCAAAATATGATGCTAGGAGGATCGTTCCATTTGATCTTGATCAAATATTCGTCTGTTAAACTTTTTTTTTCTTATAATTTCAATTATTGAGACTTACTGCCATTGTAAGTGAAGAAATGCGCTGGATATACGTGGAATGCTGCTGGGCGTAAGCACAGCAATTACGCTATCGCTGCATATCGTTTAGATATTTGATCGATGGGCACTCTTTTCACGCGATTTCTAGGCCACCACGACCACCATCTACCTCGATGGAACAGGTTTCCCACTAAAGAAAATCATCCTCATAAACGGGAATTCGCCAATCGCTTCCACTCAAAATGCCTTTCTAGTACAAACGATCGGCACATCACCTTGAAAACAGAGCATTGTGGGATATTGGGAACATCCCCGCCAACATGAAAGCTCCGTTTTTATGCTTCTCTGCAAGTGGCCGATAAAAATGCAATGTATGTGTTTGTTCGTGTATCTGCACTCATGCTCGTATTGAGTGCTGAAATTGTAGTTTTATGAGCACAATGAACACATTCAATGATGCGTTTAACGTTGCTGCAGACGTTCGAAGGTTTCACGCTCTCGAATATTCGTTCTCATTGGGGATTCTGAAGCGCATATTCTATCAATTCTTCTGACAAGCGCTTCAACTTATAATTTTTATTGAAGAAGCGCAGAAAGCATTTGCACTTGACCTCTCAATGAAAGTTGCTCAACCCAGCGAGAAAATTTCCCTCTTTTACTCCACAACTTCCTAATTATTGCGACGTTACTTCGTCCAAGGCTTCTTCGCATATCTCTGAAAACGACTCGTTGTTATCCAGCCTAATTCATATTTCTATACAGCCTGCCCGAAATTCGAGAACATTCCTAATGTTCAGTCCACTCCATCCTTAATTAAGCGCTGTCCTTCCACTAAACTATCCCCTCTCCCTCTCTCTTCAGTGATGCTTTGAAATTACTTTCCCGAGCAATTTTTCAAAGGCGTATTTGGGGTGATTATCATTCAACTACAAAGAGCAGTTTCTTAACTTCGCTAATCAAGTTGTAGAATTCACTTTGCTTTCAGAAGCTACTTTCCACTGATGACATTTATCGCTAAAAAATTCCACTGTGATGCAAGTATATTCTTTTCGTTAGAACAATCGTAAGGTTCCCCTCTGAGGAAAGTGAGGATCATTCTCGATGAAATCCTCGTAGAAATACGCTCGCCTCGTTCATTTAATCCTCAGTATAGATTATTCGTTGGCATATTACTTGCGTGAGTGTTCTGCGTTAAGACTACAAGCAAAGTGGTATTTAAAGAGACAATTTAATGCGTAACGAACGATGGAGCTGTTCACTTGCACGAAAGTCAGCTTATTGGAGATCATTCCTCTACAAGCGAGGAGAACAAAACGAATAATATCACTGAGAATAAAAAGGTTTCTAGAGAGGCTGGATGAGAGAGGAAGAGGGGAAGAGAGAGCACTGGAGAAAGAATTCTATTCGATTCGTTTCGGTTCGAGGAGGAGAAATAATGCAGCAAGAATGTTTCTCTCTGGAAAGGTATAAAAAATAGGAAGGAGTGAACGTCGTCACATTCCTTAAAAAGAATATTGCATGTGAAATGTGCATCGAAAAAAATCATTTCTAGCGAAGAATATTGTGAAAAAAATAATTATTGGATTACGTATGGAGAAATTATGAAAAATAATTCGAGAAAAGAGACCCAAAATTCAAAATTGATTCGATTCTGAATGACTGTCGCCAATGAAACGCTGATTCCCACAGATTTTATGAGAATATGAAACCTTTTTTGAGAACAATTGTGTTCGTCTTATGGCAGAAAATGAAAAATAATGGAGTGCTTAAAAAGGAAAAATAAACCGTTGCCATCGTTGCAGTGGCAATAGCATGACACCTCAAGGATGTCTCTAACCTCCCAACAGACGGAAATAATTAGGACGATTCCAGCAAAAATATCACCGCAAAGAACGTCACAATGAAACTTTCGTAACCATTTTATCTGTTGTTTATGCTATGTTCGCAAGCTATACTTCTGATGACCGAATCAACTATGACCAGTTGGGTCATTTTTCAGTTCAACGAACACATCGTAGCGGTATATTGCATTTTTGTGCAATTCAGTGCAACACCTACGAGACTTTGTAAACAAACGCCCGATGGAGGGACAGGGAAGCTGTACTGCATAGCTGATGAAGTGGAAAGAGACAACAGCTGGACGGACGATCTATCGTCGCCAACTATCCAGCTGCAATAGGCAACTCTAATTCGTGGCGCCTAATCACCATTGGATTATACTGGGCATGGTGCATCGTTATAGGCGCTTACTACTTGCAGTCGCAAACCCATAAAGTCAGTAATCACCTAGAATTTCGTTTTCTTGGCTAGGTGAACCAAAAGTAAATAGTTCACCTAATATCGTTGGAATCTGGGCATGAAGTGATGAATTTTTTTTTGATTTCACAGGCAATATAGCGCCATAAATTTGTCGATGAACTCTTTCAAATTCCTTGAAAATCTCAGGAAATCACCAAAAAAAATTGAGAAATTCACCTCGTCTCAAGATAGTGAGGAAATCTGCTGCATGCGAAAGTCATCGGAAAAAGCAAAACACTTGAACCAACAGAAATAAAGGATATCTCCCATCACATAGATATGTTTTAAGTGTTATATTATTGAGCAGTATATATTAAGGTCACTGAAACACCACCTTCCATTCTTGAGTGGAATTAATATACAGAGGTGGTTAGTTCCGGCGTGACCATGGTTCTGCATATTTGATCACGCAGAATTCATTCGATGAACGGCTCGCTTAGTAATTCTACCAGCTGCCAATATGCACGAACAGTTGTCACCACGAGTTCGACCTAATGCTGACATTGAAACCAAAAGGAGCAAAACCTTCGACTAATTCCGAAAATTTCTTTACTCGAAACTAATTGAAACCACTGCAAGCAAACTCGAAAATAAATTTGAAAACTTCAGCAATAAACTTCGCAAGCCAATCTGTGAATTTACTCAACAAACAGCTCACCACTGCCAGTGGAGTCAAAATCTTCCTTTTTGGATAAACTGTTTGAGTAATTCTTTGAACGTCGCAGGTGAATCGACTCCCGAATGAAATCTCCGGGCTTAAAAGCACTAGTGATTGTTGCGCTCGTTGTGAAGGCTTTCTTTGCAAGGACAGACAAATGACAAACATATCATAGCATCTTGACGGTAAGCTATCACAACGAAATTAAATGAAACCACCTAAATGGTATTATTTTCAAGTAAGAGTAGGCTAAGATATTACAGTACACCAATGAGCCATGAACATTTTCTTGCAGTTGAAATCTGTGCTGGAGATCCGAAGGCCGATGATGAATGAAAGATGAGCTTATGTCACTGAGCAGATCATTCCTTGATTCACTCCAACATAGGTATTTGTCTCTCTAATGTTTCATCTTCGAAAAATCCTGGGACCTAGACCACATTTCAGTACACTTTCCTCAGTATTGAGCTTCGTGTGTGCGATAACCTTCAGTTTTTTTTGCAACTGGGGACGCCCTCTGTGACAACTTCCTCTGCTCTCTCTCTCTCTCTCTATATATATATATACATTGATACATATATACATATATTGATACATATATATATATATATATATATATATATATATATATATATATGTTACTCACATCGAATACATACATGTAAGATCGCAAAGGCAACGAGAAACTGATTTAAAAGTGGCATACTGGGCGTGTTGGGTGATGATTTGGTGATCTCAGGCAGCCAGTGATCGGTAATCGATCGAAGTGTGCTCGGCACCATCACATTGAAACATAGAAGAAAAACGTCCGTGTTGGGATAGCTGAATGGCCTCAGCGAATCAAATTCGGCCTAAAAGAAGTCGCGATTTCATTTCACTTAATTTTTTGCGATCTTTCTAACAAAAAACACTGAACTTTTAATAGCACAAACCGTGATTAAATACTCATTTTTATGCCTCAGAGTCCTGTCTTATTATTTACAACACGCACGATAAAAGGGTGGTCTATAGATGAGACGAATGTACAAGATGCTTTCAACAGAGCAATTAAATTTGGGAAATATCCCGTGCATTGCACAGGAGGCGAGGAACCTAAACTTCACGCAATGCATGTGTCACTAATGATAGATAGCGCATTGCTTCGGTGAGATTATGTTCTAAATGAAGCTGAATCCTACTCTCGGGAATATATGTCCCGACTCGATGGTAAAATATTCCGTAAAAGCTTCGCGGAAACTGGAGCTGAATGAAAAAAGTATAGGAAAATCGTTTTTCCTCATTTCGAGGAATAGGTTTGGGAAAAGAATATCAAAGCTGAAAAAATTGATACGTACAAAAAACTAAATTCTTCTTACTGGAAAAATTCCGACGAGGTGCACAAGCAAAAAGTAATGGATGTTGAGCCATATGATTCAGCCACTTCGAATCATAAAATTTGTTAGCGAAACAAGTATGACTGAGCACTACTGAAGGTTTTCTTTGATGGTGTACTCATAATTCACTTTTAATGAATTCTTTTGCACATTCGGTGAAGTTTCAGAGAAGAAATTGGTTAATCAGTCGACGCCATGCAAGGCGAGTTCAGTGAACAAATGAAGGAGGAGGATCAAAATGAGGAACTGCAGAATATGGTGATAGAAGAAGTTTATGAACATTGTCGCTAACCCAATCTATGAGACGTTGGTAAATTCGATTCTACTTTATGAACACAACTGTTAGTTCTTGTGGCTGAAGAATGGTAAAAAAGGTCGCTCAAGAGCACCTTGCGAGAGATTCCCTATTGTGAAAGAACGCTCGTCAGCTAGAAATAACACATCACAATAGACAGCGAAATGCTTCAAATTATCAAAAACGATAATGAGCTCATCGGTTAACTCTTTCTTGAAGTTTGCCATCCTCAAAAAATTGTATTCGCAATCTCCAACTTCGGTCACTAAATCGCTCGCATGATGCATTTCCGTAACCTTCAAACATTTGACACGATGAACTTTGGAGCCTTTTGAATCATAATAATATTGCCATGCATATAACGTACTCCTTCTTCCTGCTAAAGGGATGCTAAAAATATTACAGTTCGGATCATCGCATCATCACAACTTCCCAGATCTTCCCCCCATCAGATGCTCTGCCACATATCACTGACTTCTGAAGTTTCAAAATTCCTTGGAACTGATTCATCAATGTCAGTCCAGGCTCTTCCTCTCCTATATTGTCGAGTGAATTTTCAGGTAATTCTAAGATGCGATAGTATATTTCCATATATCAGCGAATTACAAGGTGCCCTCCATAGAAAGACATGATCCATTCCTTTAGATGTCTTTACTGGGACGGTAAGAGGGAAGGACGTAGAAAATAGGTGAAAGACCGAAGGTCATTAGAGTCATTTATCACATAGGCGAGATATGACTGAAAAACGAGTCACTAAGTGGAGACGCTATGATAGACAGCGAATTCCTTTCGTATTCCAGTATCGATCAACGACCGATCACTACCCGCACACAATTAAACCCAAACGAATCGCACTGTACCGCATAAACGCTATTTGAGAATGCTTCTACCGTGAGCATACCAATAACAAGTCACTTTTTCAAAGAAAATGCTCATTTCTCTGTGTTTCCGCCGAACTCGCATTTGCAACGCGCATTGTGGCGATGTCGTGTTTACATGTACGCTTATATGTTTTTCTGTCCGTCTGAGAGTTTCAGCGCAGTAACCATTCGCTGTAGTTATTGAGCAACTCTAATCCTGATCCCTATATCCTGGGTTTCGATTTCGTTTGGAGAAATATAGAGCGGAAGGCAATCATCGAAAGGTGTCTCAACATCTGAGTGCATTTTCAGAACGATCGATGCATCCATCGGTCGGGTCGCATTTACAACTGACTGCATCCAACATATAAATTTTTGACGATCTGTATAAACTGCTGGTTGCGTTAAAGTACGAATTCATTAATTCACTCTGTTTCCGTTCGCGATACATTTCGGTTTACTTTAATTAGCTTGATAGAATTATGCGAGAATATTTGTCACGTTACAATAAAATATCAAAGAACATAACAATCGAAAAAATTTCATTGATAATGCCATGTAATTTCAAGCTGAAAATTCAGTCAACGGGTTTCTCCGTCCTTTCTCAGCAAAGTAGTTTCGATCAGCACTAGATGATGTTATAGGCTTCTATCTCAGTAGAAGCTTTCCTTTCTCAGTCTCTTTCTCAGCGACCTTCATTCATCGATGTGGTTGGCACAGAACTGCTGATTACTAAAGCGGACCTTATTACCATGAGCACAATTTATTAAAATCCATTGTTTCTACCAGCTCTTAACATCACCATAAAATCTCTTTTGATTTATTGCTTTGCCCTTTCTCAGTGGAGTGTTTCGTCTTTGACGAAGACGCTGAAAGAACGTTTTTTTATATGCGACGAGTATATGGTACATTCATAGTAACAACGAATACCCTTTGTTATAGAAATAAATCATAAGTGAAAGATACCTGTCCAGCAGTATCGCATAACTGCAGTCGTATTGGCTGATTGTCAACCCTCACAACGACTAAAAATAAACTAGATTCAAAGTGGCTGGTACCAGTTTGTTTTCTATCAGCAAGGGAAAATAGCGAAGGCCTTTAAATATGCGCCTAAGCTTCAACAAATTTCTCGCTTTTTCGCTCGGAATTAAACCATACACAAAAGAATACCGAATAAAACATCCAACTTATTCTGAGAACAAATGACTCCAGCTGAGCTGCCTCCCGCCCACCGTCAAATAGCTTTTATTTCGCATTATTGCTTCAGCCTTCCAATTGTAAATACGGGCATATTGCCGCTAATTAAAGAACTGATTGCTGATTTCAACATTATTAAAAATATTTCTGTTCCCTTATGGTTCATGAGTTTCAATGTTACCGATGCCTCAACAAGGCGCAATGAACTTTTTTAATAAAAAGGAATGAAAGCTTTACCTAATTTGAAGAATGCATCGGCTATAACTTTTTGCATTTTCTAAGCAAAAACTGTTACATAAGCTGATCGCTAGCCTGAATAATTATCGAAAGCGGTTGGTACGTAATCATGAGGGTACCCGTTGGTTGTATAGGAAACGATCAACGATGTCTTTCCAACGGCTGCGTCACCGACAAGCACACACTTCAGCACACGTGCCTCCTCTTCCACAGGGTCTATACGGACCCCTACCATTTTGGAGAGTATTGCTCACGCTGCTTTCTCTCTGAAATAGTTAAATTTCCATTGCCTGCTGTTCCGAATGCTCTCCGTGCGAAATGTTTACTAAGACGAAGAGCAGGAAAAAAAGAAAAGATGGAGAAAAATCTATTTATAGCTCATTTTTATTATTTACTTTCCGAAAACGAACTCCACAGAGCGCAGTAGAAGGAGGATGCTGGTACTCAAAAATTCAAACAACAGCACAATTGCTTTCAGTCGTATTTGTTTCTATTTCCATAGATCGATGTATAAAGCGACGAATTGGAACATTCCAACGGAAGTATCGCACGGTCTCATGCATTTTTGGGAAAATGAACTTTGATGCCTCTTTGTGATTGTTTTCAGCCTTATCAGCTGAGAGCATCACTCGCACGTCATGCTTTTAGATGAAGAAGCAAAATATCAAAGCTACAGTGTCGATATTCGAAATCCGCTCTTATGATAGAAGCTGCTCAACATAAGTGAAAAGAACAAAAAGTCATTGTGAAACTATAAGATTACGAAGAAGAACGTTAAAAGTGATGAAACCGCATTTATTTAGCGTTGGGTATGTTAGATAAAAATGCTTAAATTTCATATAATAGTAATGATAGGTAATTTCGAAAGAATGTGGTCACTAATTAAAAGTACTCAAAAGTTAGGGGAAGTCAGTAAACGAAGCTCAGCTTGAAGTTTGTGAAAGCGACACGGAGAGCACTGCAATGCAATACGTGTTCCGCTGAAGTGCTTCACTGTTACACTGACCTAGAAAATAGAAAGTTCCCTTTGCAAAACTCTGCCTTACTTCACTTGCATATCGACTTATATACAGTGCTATAAGTAGGCCTCATTCAGTGTAATTGTAATCGCTCGTGATAACACAACAGTATTTGGAAGATATACTTCAAGAAATTCAAATTATTATACAGACTTATAGAATTTCAAATATCTTTAATTTCAGTCTCAATTCCGAATTTAAAATAACTATACTTCTCTTTGACGAAAGATTAATAAGATTTGTTCAAGGCGGAACCATAGAACTTAAAACCTGATAAAAAATGATACCACCTGCACTGCGAGATTACGCCAAGTCAAATTTTGCGAGGGACATGAGCCGATTTGCCGCCCCCCCCCCCCCCTTCCTCTCAACCAAAACTGCCATTAGAACACTCATAGGGGCAGTCGTTACTATGCTACAATGACAGCACTATTATCAGTTCGCTATTTAAATGAATGTGAAAGCAGAACTAAAAATTTATCAGCGAAGTTTCTTCATATATGTACAAATATTAACGTGTTCAGCGAGCGAAAATTGCTCATTGATATGAAACTGCTGGCAATTGTTATTTGACACCTTTGAAGCGTTCCTTGCCGTTAACCTGAAATCAAATGGAACTCTTTCCCTATTAATTTAAAACGACCCTAAATGTGGAAAGAATATTTGAAAGTAAGAAATAAAAGCTGCATTAATAAATGTGGTAAAGCAAAAGTCAGAAATCATAGGCGTAAGAATATGAGAGATTTTTTGATATTTAGTGCTCGAAGTGTTGCGGAAACCAACGGAAGCACTCACGACTGCTTGCAAAGAATTAAAGATGAGAGCAAAAAGAGCTCATTAAATCTCCTCCCATACTACACTGGAAGAACGTGGGGTTGAATGAGGTGTTTCAACGGATGCAGAGAGAGATTCGAAAACATTAAACGAAACGAATTTCGTCTAAAGAGAGCTGCAAATTCTCCAGCACTTTGAATTTTGAACACCATAATAAAAGTTTTTTAGATTCTCGATAATTTCTGCGACATCTCTTCCTAACAACAAACGCCATCAAAACAGCTATCTATATGGAGGATAGGAGAGGTGGAGCTAGGGGGGGGGGGGAGGGGGGTGGAGAGGAAAGGAGGAAGAAGGTTTCGGAAACTGACTCTCTCATTTCTAATAACGATATGATGAGGGCTAATACGCAGTTACGCTAAGATGTTTTATGAGATAAAACAGCGCATATTTTCTACATTTCTACCATGTTTCTGTCACATTTGCCAAAGTTCACATTTTCTTTGTTATTTAAAAGGCCTTTAGGAGTAGCGCTATCGCGCTTTTCAAATTTACACTGCATTAATAAGCAGTGCCGCAAGCATCGTCAAATTTTCAAGTGGGCGCTGGACAACTTCTCCGTGCTTGAGGGAATTTCTCAAGCGGTGCGAAGTGGGGAAGGGGACAGCAAAGAGCGAGGGAAAAGCATAAAGATAAAGTAGAATTTTAGGAGTGAGGCAGGGGAGGGAGAGGGGTGGCGTCTCTAATTTTGGAACCGAAGGCATCATCATCGGAAATTTCGCCACCCGTTTCTTCCGTTGCCTGTGAACACAAGATCGTCATTTGATTTCCAGAAGTCACATATTTTCTACTGAGCATGTAGGGAAAGCATGGAAAAGGTATCCTAAAATACGACAAAAGTTTCCCTTCGATTATTTTCCTCTTCATAGAAAATTCTTTTCTTCCTTCTTTTATGAGACAATCAAATAATTTTAAACCCTTTTCGAACAAAATGTTCAAATATCAACGAACAGCTAATTAACTACAATCACTGCAAAATGGGAGTTATAGTTTTTCCCTTAACTGTACGAATTTATTGGGAATTTTCCTCTCCACCGGTCTGAGCGTTCTTCATTTGCCAACTTCAGTTCTCTGAGAAGCACTGAGGAATTGCATCTTGTCGATGTGCCTCAAGTAGCGAATTCTCGTGAAATTCAGTTTTTTTAACCTTCAACTGCTTTGCGAATGAAATCCGCCATAAACAATCTACAAGAGGTGCTGATATACTTCAATGATTATGGAGTTGTAATCTTTAAATGGACTATAGACAAAAACATTAGAACTAGATCGTATGAAGGGAGAATATTCAGGGCGAATTTCGTCCAGCAAAATGATTAAGCACTTCGTCATTCTGCAATCCGAGTTCCGCCTCAGACACAATCCTGGAAGATAAAGTGGACATATTCCAGAAACACTGCTAACATGGAGAGAGGGAAGAGGAAAGCAAAGGAAGCTAGAGGCGGAACAATTATGAGAACAAAATAAAGGCTGACGACAGGCACCTCTGCACGTGCAACATACAGCATTGCTGAGCCATTCCAAATGCGTGACCTCATTTGCATATGAGCAATTTACATGAAAGCTTAGGTCTCAACTTTGTCATTCGAAACTTGAGAGCCTACGTGCAAAGTGGTTCAAGAAATTTGAAGGTATCTTCGCTGGCCGAACTTTAATCAAGAGGCGAAATGATTTATAAGTTTCAGACATATTCTTTCTTCAGTTGAGGCATTGGAAATCACGCCAACTGCATTTTGCTAAAATGCGAAATTTCGCTGAATTCAGTTCTCTTCATGTCTTCTCTATTGGCAGCAACAGTTAGTTCATACTATTCAATCACGTTCTCTCTCTCTTAGGACCCTATTGTGATGTGATGAAAACTTGCAGATCTTTCCAGTAGCTCAACTCTCCAAATATAATCACTCAAAAATTCCGCGTAGTCTGTGGATATATACGTGGACATTAGCACTTTTGATCGAGAAAATGCATATGATACGAGCAGAAGTTTTTTCTTTTCGCAACATGTCCGCTTTCCGAGTTCATATCCACAAGCCGGTGCTTGGCTTCTTCCTCGTTTTGCACTACAGCACGAACATCTGAAGGTAGGAGATATTCCCTTCTCTGCTCGTCATTAAATCCACACATATATGACACCATGATAAAATAATAAATTATAAATACACGAGAATGGTAAATTTATAAATTTATCATTTGATGTTTGGAGGGGACTGACTGCTCATTCATAAGACGTGTATTTTTGAGGCGATGATTGAAAACACTGAGGGGGAATACGCAGCATTAGCATAGTGCACATATACAGCTAATCGTTCACTGAAAAACGATCCAAATGAGCTCGCAATTGAAAAAACAGATGTAGGATAAAGCTATGCTATATCACTTGTATAGAGAAGGAACTAAATATAATTACGCATTCCTTACAGCTGTCTTTTGGATGACAATAAGAGGCATTGCTGGTATGGATGAGGGGAGAGCAGTAAGGAACAACGATCTTTGGGCGAATTTTTCCGTTCCGATTTGCATCCACTGCATAGTACACTCGAGAATTTCTTTACAGTCATTGAAAAAAGAACTACTGTAAGCAGTAGAGTTCTCAAAAATGCAGACAAACAATAGGTAGTGAATAAATATAAGCAAAGAGCCGACAGCGTTCGACGGCACATTTGCAAAGCCACAAGTGCAGCACTCCGATCACTCATTAGCGAATGTGAGGCGAGCTTGAGCGAACGACGAAAAAAGACCGCTATAAAAAATAAACATTTGTGCTGCTGCCGCTGTTGTTCACGTGTCGTAAAACAGTCCAACGAATATAATGTGGGAAAGGCGAAGAGTTTCAACGGAAGCGAAAATGCTCGCGCTAAATGAACGCTAACAAGCCTTTCCGGAATTCCCACTCGTATCCACTCAGATGTCGCGATATCTTTCACGATGACCGACCTCGGTGAGTGCGGCTGACGAAACGAACGCATTTACGACGATTACTTTAAGCAACTATCCAATGAATAAAAGAAATAGGGTGCATGTGTGCTAGAATGTAGGAAAACAAATATGTCTTAGTTGAAAAATCTTTTAAGAACTAGCCATCATTACAGAACAACGGATGTTTGAGTTCCAATGAATTTCAGCCGCAGGAATTTATACATGTCAAAGAATATTCCGAAATGGTTATGTACGCTAATGTGACAACTGCGTCTGGGAAAACTATCCTCAGAGAGGATGAACTACCGAATAGCGAAAAATGTTCGTTGATACCAAGATGTGAAGTATAGTATTAGAAAGCAGATTAGTCGAGTTGTAGAAGTGAGTTAGTGCTCCGGATTGGTGATGACCTCGAGGGATGAGGCGGGAAGGGGCAGGGGGGTATTTGTTTCCGGCAAATATGCGAGCTCAGATCAAACAGCGACTTAGAGAAATAGTAAAACGCCACCATCATGAGCAAAGAAGTAGAAATGAAAAGTGCAACGAAACGAAGAGGGTACTTTGCACTGCTAGTTACGAGTTTCGATTGTACTTCACTCGTCGCGCAAGTTTGCCTCATAGACAACAAATGAAAATGAGGCTCTCTCTTCCAGCTGAAAATACCTCTTCCACAGGTTAACGCACTGCAGCAAAGAAGGAAATTTGAGTGCATTTTTCTCCTTCATATTTTGAGAATTCATTGAATGGACAGTTTGTTGAGGTTACTTTCATACACTGCATTAAAGCGATATGTGTTCGTCATAGAAAAGGAGATTGGAAATATCGAAATACATCCTCGTAATGTTATCGGAAACGAAATATGTCGATGGAAACTCACTCCCGTCAACGAATTTATGCTGCAGATTAGTAATGGTATTACCGCTAGAAATATAAGAAGTTAATTCGTTTCGATTGCATCGCTTATGAAGTAAAAAGTTTCCCTCTCATCTTTTTACGGCATATTGGAAGACGGCAAATGAAGAGTGTGTTTCGAAATTGCAAATCACAATCATGCTCACTATTACCGTTATGTGTCGAAATGACAAACACTGTTGAATTGATGAACGAAGCACTGAAATATGGCTCAAACTGAAGAATGAGTTGCTGCTCACATCCTTAACGCATATTTGCACAGAGAATATCGATTTCGCGGTGCTCTACAAAAATAACTATACCTCCACTTTCTTACACAACGATAGTTATCCCAGGAGGTATTACGTTGCATTCATGTTTGTTGCTGCTATGGCCGAAAAAGGACGCTTCACCTGAAATAAACTGTTGGGAGAATGACTCAGTGGATTCAGAATGCGTTATATACGACATAATGGCTAGAATTTGAATAGCAAAAGCATGAATCGTATATGCTGGTGCTCGCAAAGTGGATCGTTTCTCATGATGGCGCCTCTTCAATTCGAGTGAATTTTCGGCAAAGATCGTCGCCTTTTTCCACAGAACAAATTTCATGACGAGAAAATAAATAAACAAATAAAGAATACAAATGCACAAACAACGCTTCACTAATATCTTGCTGGTTCGTCTTTTATTGTGCCCTAATTGAGATAATAAACGTTCGTTTTGTGGTGATTTCTAGGAGGAAGAACGTATTCCCTACGGGCGCTTCTTGCAGCCTTGAGCATATATCGAATCGCAGTTATCCTACAAATAAGTGACACTCCATTCACCTCATTTCACCTCTTTTATTACAAATAAAATTCTTTCAGAACGCACAGTTCTATTTTTGGAAAGGACTTTTACTGGCGTAAATGCAATCGATTTGTGACTCGCTGATACGAAGTCACTAGTTAAGCGTCGCTTTTATGCTCAATAACGCAGTAGAATTTCAGTAAATCAACTATGAGAGGCGAACTGAGACAGTCAGTAGAAGTCTTGGAATATTTCAATCCTCAGAGAGGCGAAGAAACGAGTTCCCCTCACTGCATCGAGCGAAACGATGAGTGGCGAGTCTGTGCTTTCAATTCACTTCAATCAAGGCAATAATTTTGCAATTTATCAGCGATCTATTTTGTTTCATTTACAGTGAATAAAGGTTTATTGCAATTATTCATTGATGAGACAACGAAATTTTAAAGCGTCATTTATTTTTACATTTTATAAACCACTCTCCCCTCCTCCTCATCTTCCTTCGTACAGCTACGATTAGGAGGCAAGTGAACGAAGCCCAAAGAAAATGTATCAGCTATTATAAAAGGGCCTACTAATAACAGGTCTGTTTGAAAAATGAAATGTTAATGTGACAATGCTGAATAAAATTAGCGATGCGAGGAAATCAGCTCTTAGACCAAGAAGATCTGAAGATGAGGCGGAGCGCTTGCAGAGGGCGAATGAAGAGGGAATAAGTGAAGGCATGGTGGATGGAGAGAAAATGATTGATAAGGAGATAAGTGAAAAGGGATTTATGAAGGAAGGATAAGTGCAAGAAAGCTGAACGAACTGTGCGAAGTCGTGGGATGTGGTACACATGCTGTGAACATCATGGCAAATGAGTGTTTCATTTGTCTCAGAAATACTTCAGCCACATCAGCTGAACAATTCCCGATTCAGTTGTGAACACTCCCTTAAACGATTTCACCTAAAATGTGTATTTATAGCTATTCCAATACTAAATTTGTTGGTTACACCTATATTTGCACTTACATTCCTCTGTAAACTTCCCTAAGTCCCCACTTATTTGGAAAAGTACTGAACGAATACAAACTTCGCCACTGAGCAGAACGAAGCAAATTCGACAGTGGCAATAGATACACAGCCACTGACGGCTCAACGTCACTCAGGAGACAATCTCGCCTATTCTTTTTCAGTTATTTCGAGGGGCTTTTCCAGCAATTAAATATTTGTTTGAATTGGTACTCCCCAAAGATATCTGACAACTGCTTTGAAAACATTCTTTCACACCTACGTCAATGAGTGAATACGACTGAGAATCGTTTCAAATCGCCGAGTACGAGTCACATACAAATCAGATCTTGTTGTACCCTACATGTATATGCCCCTGGTATCAGTGATATCACTGTTCAATAATCTAGAGAAATGAACTGGTGTTCTCCTCTCCTATCCTCTCCTCCCTCCAACTGATGGAAAACCTCCTCCTCCCTCCTCTTAAAGGAGGAAAAATTTGCAAATCCTTGACTTGCGTTGAACTCACATCAATTATCTTGGTCTTTACCGAACTATGGTCATTTAAAATATATTCTGCCGCTTTCACATTGTCTGCTTTCAAGAAACAGTGAGAACGACAGAACCGCTCAATGTCATTTCTTCAGGAACTTCAGTAAATAATGTAAATCTGTCGAACGAAGAGCCATTTCAATGAGCTGATATGAACGAATAAGAATGGACGTCAAGACTGATAAATAGTCGAAAACGAGCCAACGAGCACAATGCGATATGTGCATAGTGATGACCCAATTAGGAGCAATCATGACTGTGAGGAGAACTGCACGTGAACGCGGTGGCAATGAGATACGCAGATTACCTCCACCCCCGCAATTAGAAGGTCGTCGAGACACCGCTTTGTCAGACATCAGCAAAGTGGAGGAGGTGGGCACAGCTCTCCCGCAGCAACTCGATATGGGCGGGCCAATCTTCTCTCTGTTATAACGCCCCGCTATTTAATCGCACCCACTGCACTGGCTCCACTCAGAAGGCAAACAAAAGCGGTAATTCATACGGTCACTCGAAAACTTCAATTTATTCCTTGTAGTGGTTGATTCGAAGGAACATACTTGCGGCAAGCATTACAGCTCTCCTTATCCGGAGGGAATATGCAAGGGCTTTTGAGTTGCAATGGGGCTCTCCTGAAAGCTACGGAACTTGACGAGCATTTTTTGCGTTTGAAGCGCTAAAATCCGAAAATGAGATGTAATGTGGAAAACGTTGACTCCGCTTGAAATGAAACTCGCTAATTTCTGTCTATGCTGGCATGTTGGCATGTTCTCTTCCTTCGACAGCGATATTTTCCTTCTCATAGTAATGGTGATACATATTCACCAACGTAGATTTGTTTTTATTCTCTCAGCTCTATTCAAAAAAGGAATTACATTCGTAGAAATAAGCTCACTGCAATGAAATTTCGTATCACAGTTCCGTTTTCTAAAAATTATTTCTTTCACGAGAGATTATGACCAGCCTTTCTGACATTTTATAACAAGCTCTATAACTGCACTCTCCTTCCCTCCTCCCCTATTTCCCTTCAAGAGATGGCCAAAACCCGTGTCTAATCATCACATCCTAAATTTTCCTACCATTACTAAACACCATCTATGCCAGAAGACGGCTCAATAGTCGCATTGAGGAGCATCCGTGTTCGCTAATATCTTTGCGTTTTGGCCGACTTCGGGCTGCTGCGGTGATTTACCTTATCCTGAAAATCGCAGCGGCTCAGCCAGGTCGGAAGTATTTTTTAAACTGATTTAACGGAAAGTGCTAAATATTACATAAAAATGTTTGTTATGCACAACAAAGGAGAAGACTTATTCGTATAACCATTTCTTGGATGAGAGGGAGGGGAGGTGAGAGGTGAAGAGTAATCTATTTTATGATTCAACGACGAAACAGCACAACTGTTATGCGCTTAAAGAAGTGAGCGAATAATGTGGATAAACAGCATCGAAAAACTACAAAGAAGGAGGAACATTGCAGTAAGAAGCTTAGTTTCTAACAGCTACCTACGAAGTGTGGCTGCAGTTTTCTGGGCGGATGATATACGCCGAGGTATCCCACTTTTTCAGCGCTAATCTCTTAGTCTCCCAATGAAGCAACGCAGATGAGACTGATGTATGTCTCCCGGACAGGCAAACGCGTTCGCAGTGTTCTTAGGGATTACTCGATGCTGCAACGCAACATCGTTGAAGTGTGTTGCAAGTGTGCTTTCTACGTAGTTTTGCATCACTGCATCAATAATTAGCATCTCACTACAAAAAAAATATCTTAATGGAGCCTCACCAGCACAGTGGTTCTATTATTGGACAGTTTAAACGAAGTTGCTTGTCCCATCTTCCGTTATTCTCAAAATTTCGCATTTTTCTCCATCGGAATGAATCGAAGCATATGTGACTCCTTTTAAATCGGTCCACTGAACGAAGTTCGAACCTTTCAATGAGAGAAATACCCGTCGAACATGGTGCTTCAATACTTATAGTGCAGATAAATGCGTTATTTGAATGGGGATCTTGCTTTCAGAGAGGGAGAGAGAGGAATGATCTAAAGAAATTCTTTACTTTGTTGGCTGAAAATTTGTTCCGCTCGGATAATCCGCCCGGAGAGCATCTATCCGTCATCCAGTGCCACCTTCGCCTTACTTTTCCAATCGCAAATGTGTCACTTCAATTCTAGCAGAAGCGTTCATATCATCAAGCCTCTGCTCTTCAGTCATATTCACTTCACAGACAATTTCTTTAAGCAGTTCCATCTTCACGTTCATCTCGCGTCGTCACTCTGCTGTAGAACTCATTAAACGAGGAGTATGCAGCCGAACCTTATCAATAACCTTAACAGCAAACTTCATTTATCAATATAGGAAGTTATTTATATGTGCAAAAACAAGTTGTCTGTAGGGAGAGCGATATGCACTGATCGTGAAAGCCTAAGAAATGGACACATGCTGAAGGGAAGAATAATGGACGTTTGTCCATTTGTTTGCGCTTATGTCCGATTATCTTTGCTTTTGAAGAGCTTCAAGTGGCCGAAACATGAACGAATGTTTCGAGCACATAATCATGAATCACTGATGATGATTGAATTACGTTCGCATTCAAATATATCTCTTTGGGGAATATAAGTGAACGGATATATCGGATGCTGCTGGACGACTTGTTAAGCAAACGCTCAATTTCACCTAGTGAACAATGATAACACTGCTAAGTAATAACGGAGGAAGGAATGTATAGGAAATGTTGGTGAGAGGGACTTAATGAAGAGTGCACGAGCATGAGGAAATGGGACGAGAATATGGATCGCAGGCACTGAACTCTCAAAGAAGCTCCTTTTGAAAAACTCACTCATCTGCTTGTCCACTGATTCAGAGAATGGAATGGCACTTCACCGAAGGAGTCTTGCAAATAATCAATGTGATGCTCGCCATAGTGGCGGTCACAGCTACTGCTAGTGACCACTGCTGCTGACCATTGCGGCCGGTCACCGTTACATCTTTGTGGCAGTGTTCTAATGCCACAAACTGCTGGAAGTGGAAACCATCTTTAATGTTATTCTCCACGTGTTCAATTTCATTCTTTGTTAAGTATGCGCCATGTAAGTTTATTCGCCGAATGTTTTCTTTCGAGCACTCATTTGTATGGAGGCAGCAAATTTCGGATGCGGGCTTGAGAGGACGTCTTCGAACTCGTACCTTCAGGCCACTTCTTTCGTCATATGATGCACTCGTGACTAGTATCGACTGCAGAAGCACTCAATTCGCATAGTTGTTCTCGTAAATTTGTGCGTCGACGGAATTTCTAATCGAAATAATTGCCGTTCTTGTAACGATCTTCGAATACGGTGTTAACTTCAGTTGGCACACTACTGTCGAGTATGAGCTCATTGGGAAGTGTAATCTCGCGGCAATCTCCCTTCACTCGTTCTCCGTTGAATGGCGGAGTGAGTGATTCGTGAGTTCACTTCCGCTCCGGCATGCCCTCCATTTTGCTTGCTGTGCGTCGAACAACACTCCTCTGAACGAACTGTTTTTCACTTTTATTGCGTATCGCTCACAACGGTTACTCACATTTATTAACATTACTTCAATTATCCCTGCAGAGATATGCAGTTAAGGTGGAAGTGGTATGTGTGGTACAAGTTTTTTGTTCTTATATAGCCTAGCGATAAAGCGCGATACGTGCAATTAAGATTAGACCGGTTTTGTGGTCATCGTCACTGAGAGGTTTATCTCACATTCCGTCGCCTCGTGGTTCATATATATCTCTGCAGTGGGCAAATCTCACGCACCCGTTTAGCGGATCTCAGCTTTAATTTTTCAGATCACATTATTGGGTAATATTCGACGAATATGGTGGAGCACAGCAACCAGGATCTAAGCGATGAGGTTAGAACTTCGTTGCACTGATCACTTCTACATTTCCTCCAGAGAATACTATATTTCCAGCGCTTGCGTCTCCTCAAAAAGAAAGCAACACTTCGAACATCTTTAAGCATGCAGTTCTAAGTATGCGGCATAATGTAATCTGCCTATAATTTCCATTCTGACTTTCCTTTACCTCTCCGGCTCGTCTGATGAAAATGTTGACGTTTAATTTGAATCCCCTAAGTCGATCAGAGACGCTCGTTCCGACTTCTCTGTCGCTCCATCTCTCAGGTCTAAAAGAGGTCGTTTTGCTGAACGCAATGTGCTTCTTGTTAACTGCCGGCAGATTTTGCAGAGTTAGTAAACGCGTTGTTGAATATGCTTAAGAGATGGTTATCTGCTGGGATACTTAGTAGTCCTTCAGCTAAGTAGAATTCTTTCTTGCACCATTAGGAAATTGTAAAATGGACTCGAGGAAAGGATAAGTAGTGAGGGGAGAGGAGGAGGGGTGGAGCTGAAGTGAGCTTAAGGCGACCACTGTTGATAGGGAGTCGAAAAGCAGCGGTCGTAACAGCGTGTATGACGCAAAACTGTACAGTGAACCAAACGGCATGGCAGCAGCACGCCTTTGTTGTTCACTCTGAAGGAATTCGTTATTAAGTCGAGTCACTTTTCATCCGTCATTGAAGTGGAATATTTATAACGAATGTATCTTTGAGCGAATTAAGTAGCACTCAGCTTCCTCATCATAGCGCTTTGCCTAATTGCAGTTGGGCGTTCGAACCGCATCTGTTGTTAAAACCAAAGTTTTGCAGTAAAACTCCTCGATTATCTATCCTCTCATCGAGTTACCTTCATTTGCGTCTATGTAGTCCTCTACACTAATCAGATATTCGCGTATATCAGATATTTAAGTTGCCTTTCCAAGGTTTTCTCATAAAGTTCTATAGTTACTGCAGGTATATTGAGGGTGACCTCATTCTTTGCTTAAACTCAAAACTAACGGTTTTTCTTTATTTGCAGAATATCTCTTTCTCGTCTGATCAGTTTTAATTTCCGAAATTCTGTTGGCAAATAGAGAAAGCTTACTGTTCGATTCCTTTAGTTAGCAGCTCGATATTGTTTTGTTAGTAACGCAATAAAGCAGCAAAAAAAGTATTATAGAGCACACATTGTTTGTTGAAAGTACTAAGATTGCAGATCGGCAATGAAATCCACGAGGCGCTGCAGATGTCGGGAAAGACAGTGGAAGAACGCATTGCTCATCTCCACAAGGTGATTGACAGTGTTTTTCAGATGGCCGATTAATTTAGAGTTTCCGTTAAGTGGGGTTCGTTTCGAGCACGCTACATCTCAGAGCAATCACCGTCATCGTTAACTCTTTTGATAATAACTTCACATGAAATATCGTCGCATTCGGGGTCGGCGGTGGTTAGGAGGGTGCAGTGAATGGGAGACAGAGAAGGGGACGACTGTTGCAGGTCGTAAAATTATCGGTTAGTATCTCACTCATTACTCGGCATCCTGTTTTTCATTATCCCATTGTTCATTTGCAGTCGGTCGCTCATACACCTTATTTTACATGAAACCCACTGGTTTCGATTTGGTGTCTCCGAATTTAACAAAGACTTGGGCTTCTCGAAGTAGATGTTTAGCGAAGACATCTTAGAGTTAAGGTCAAGCAGCAGTCTGCATGCTTATCGTTGACCGGTATAACACACTGATAAAGTTGTTCTGCATATATGCACAGCGATTAGTTATTTTAGGCGCAAGAGATGTTATTGCACCGAGATACAAGCGGATCGCTTCTGGATAATTTCTTGGACGAAATGCTGGAATTCGTAGCTGAAAACGATCCGAAAGTTCGATGCTTCGTTGCTTCGTTCATCGAGAAAGCTTGGTGGGTGTCGTTTGTTCGAAAATTTCTATGCAGATTCTCTAATAGGTAGGGTGGCCCATGGAGTGACTTGAGGTCATGGTTGATCCATGCAGAATACCGCGCGTTACATATGATGACCACACTCTGGTATGAAATGCTGATGTCGGAAGTGCCCACTTATTTTCATTTGCTGTAGGAAACGCTTCAAAACTGTGGTTATTTGAGAAGGTTATGCTGTGGGAGATGCTCAGAAATTGAAAATTGTTGTTGAAATTGCATTTTTTTGTACTCCTTTGACTCTTCCTCTTCCAGAGAACTCACTTGCGTCGTTCTTTAAAGTGCTGAAAAACTTAGAATAATTTTTTTGGCGTTTAGGAAATTCCGTTTCCTCCTTCCCATCTCATGAACTGAATTACAGTCCATAAGCTTTACTCTATCATCAGCCGAAATTAAGGCATTTATCATGTGTGGGGGCTATCAAGTTGCACTATTGTTCCAGCAAGAAAGATGCAGAAGTGACGAAGAAAGCGGTCGTTTCGCTGTCTTATATGATGGAGTTGGGTGCGTCTGGCTCTGTAAGCGTCATTAAAAAGGTATTTTTTGAAATTTTACTGCCATTTGCTTGGAGCGGCTTTCATCATCTTTATTTTTTGATTCTACTTTTAGGAGTTCGTTTGTCCAACGCGGCCTGTTTATAATACATGGATTATTTTTTGCTTCTATAAACTTTCGTTTTGCCTTTTTTTGTCTTCTACAAATGCTTGTTAAGCTCAATAATTAATGTTGTAAGGTCGGCGATTTGCATAGTTTTTATCCTACAATAGTGCTGGCCCATGAGTGGCCAGTGATGGATAGGAGCAGACACTGAAATTCTTTTCAATCGGCATTCTGAGCTTTCTGGATGCGCCAAGAATTGTTTGTCGGATTGTGTTCGAATAAAGTGAGCTACTGGTCCTCAAAGACAATCCTTTCGTGCGTCGAAGTGATAGGCCTTCTTGGTGGATTATTCGAATCATCGAAATTTTATTGAAAATGTGCTGTGTGGAGAAAGAACTATGCTATAGAGCACATAAAATGTAGGATGTTTGTGCAGTTTTCAGTTCTTCACTATTTGAGCACTGAAATTTTTGTTTGCGACATCTGATTATATCCGAGTAAAGGGCGAAATTAGCACCTTCGCTGGATTTTTATTTCGGAAATGTATAAGGCAGAGCAGGGATGCTTCGGTCTCATCACCAGGAGAGAGCTTCAATAAATGATTAGAACTATTAGGTGGTTGTCGGGAACTGATAGTCATATGCGCTAATATTGAATAGGTATTAGAGTTGAGTATGCTTTTAGTGCTGTTGCATATAAAGCATTTTCAGGTGATTGGAGTATGTAGCCAGGTGTATCCCTACGTGCTGAAGTGGGCAGCCACTTCGCGAAGTGTCGAGGTTGAACGATGTTGGGAGGCGTTCTCTGTCCTCAAGGGACGCATTATGCAGCAAATCGACTCCGACAATGAGGGGTTCGTTTATCGTTCATTGCCACTAACTATGAAAATATTAAGGTCGATGACGCATGTTTTCTCGATGCATTTGAAGATCGCGGAATTAAATATGACTTTTGCACCTTAACCGAAGTGCCTTTCGTGTAACTCACCGCTGGTGTCTTAGATCATTTCGTTTCGTTTTTTTCGTGCAGTTGGCTTTTTAACTGTCACGGTTTTTAAAGAGCCTTGCTATGGTTTTATTCTAAGTTCGTTCACGAACTGAGCTCTTGGTGTTTTAAATTGCTCATCGCCTACAACGGTGATTGTGAAAGTTGTTTCTGAGATTTCACATTGGACCATCCTGATTCCTTCAGTGTACCTTTTATTTGGATTCATAATGTGCATTCTTAGCCTCCTACCCTATCCTTTGTTGATGCGCACGTATCTTTACCTATGAACGAATTTTCTGAGGCGATTTAATTGTGAAGTCCAAGTATCTCTAGGGAATTATCCGTTGAATACAAAGGTCTGCTCATGTTTGTTCCTGATGTTCTTATAAATATATGGATTTGAGTTTATGCATGGGGTATTCCATCACTAAAGTATTAGCTAGAATAACTAAAGGACGCTTCCAGTCGTAGCTGCTGATTGGAGTGGTAGCATTGAGTATTGCGTTTATTTCTTTTATTATTGGACCATGTTTTCGCAATTCGGAA
Source organism: Parascaris univalens (assembly GCA_037576465.1). Classification (NCBI taxonomy): domain Eukaryota; kingdom Metazoa; phylum Nematoda; class Chromadorea; order Rhabditida; family Ascarididae; genus Parascaris; species Parascaris univalens. The sequence goes on along the minus strand of CM075173.1, from coordinate 184,966,844 downwards.
ATGTTCTTGTACGAAAATATGCTAACTTCTTTTATGAAATGCTGTTTATAGCATACGCACGCAGACGATTAAATTTCTGGAAGCGGTTGTGCTGGCACAGACATTACGTACAGAGGTTTGCTCTTTTATGTTCTAGTTTGTCTCTCTACTTCCACGACTCTCGTTTGGCTCCCGTCAGTATTTGTTTTAACGCATCCAGTTTGATTTAGTGAGGGGAACGGTTGTGGATGAGAATAAGTCTGGAATGAGGCTCAAAAAGGTCAGTAATTAAACTGCACAAGTGGAAGAAGTTTAAAGTGTTTCTTGCCAGTGGGATTCATTAATACTTTATGGATTCTATGGATTTATGGCTTTTATTCGAGGTGATACTATGGTAGTTTCATAGAAATATGATGACATGAAAGCATTTGACAGATTTAAGGTTAGATTACAAAAATGTCGATACCCTATTTGTTGATGATAACCAGCATGCTTGTGAAGAAGTAAACAGTTGGGGTGCAGGAAAGTGAACGAGGTCGAGGTGACCATATGTGTCTGAATGAGATCGGTCGCGATCACCGTTTCATCTCTTATCGTAAGATGGAAAGCGAGGCGAATCTCAATTTCAATTCACTCCTCGATCAGACGTCGTCGGCACACATTTCTTCGTTGAATTTGCTTACTTGTCTCTCGTGCATCTGCCACATCGCCCATCAGAGACCACAATTCATGCATAGAGTTGTCGGTTGGTTTGTGCTTTTTCTTTATTACTATTTGGCAGTTGATGAGAATGCTGGAGAAGTACCAAAAATTTTATTTGATATTGTCAAAGGTTTAGAAAATATGAGCATTTTATGTGTTCCAACTGGATGTTGCAGCCTGCGTCATTAGAAATCGTTACTTGGGCACTTGCAGTTGCGACTTTGCACGTTTCTTCTTACTTTATTGAAGTGGGCCTTATTGGTGCTGCAAAGTAGACAATTTTTGGTTACATTTTTCTTCGGTTATGATCACCGATGTGGGTTTGGCTGAGGTTATTGCGCTTCGGATGGGAGCTAATATTTTCGAGTGGAAGTGTCCTCAACTCTGAATTTTTTGAGTCTTTGTCTGAGGGTTTGTTTGTGTTACTTTCGTTCAGTATATTCAACATGTAACCTTTTATAAAGGTGCATTGGAATCACTGCATGTAAATCTTCCACCAACGTTGGCAACGAGTCAAGTGAAAAGTGTGCGAAAGGAATTGAAAATGCACCTGTTGCGACTGTTGCGTCATCCGAGCAGTGCGCCATTCCATCAGCGGATAACAACTTTGCTCACTGATCTCGGAGCTGGACAGTCGGTTCGTTAAAGTGCACTTTTAAGTGTCCTATGATTCCAGATCGCATTTTTGTGCGCCAAGTGCTCGTAGTATGCTAAAGGATGTATAAGTATTTGAGGAGAGATGTGTATGTGGAGATCTTTTTGAGCTTCTAGTTAGGAAATGGTAAGCAGTGATAAGAACTATCGGGGTGACGAAAGAAGTATAGGGAAGTGGTGCATACGGAGATGTAATTTTTTGAATGGCTGCTCAAAAGTCGCATCTGTGAGTTCACTTTTGAAAATTGATGCATTCATGTACGAGCATTCAGCCCGAGAAAAATGCCCGAAGGCTCGAATTTGCGAGTAAAATTTCTGTGGTTCTGCGAATAGCCGTAAGTAATGTTTGCTGAATTGCCGTAAATGAATAAATTATATGAAAGAAGCGAACGAAAATGAGGCAAGCGCTCCATAAGAGGAAAGGCCCATGCGGGCAAACTCGAAATCATCGTCGAATGCACATTTCAAACGTTTAGCTCCCGTTGTGCTACTTTAATCGTATCCGGCTCTTTAATCCATTTTTTGGTCATTCTTTTTTTGAATTCTCTCAGAAGCGCTATATAAGTTATTTTCAAAATATCTTTCAACTGAAAATTAATTTTTTGAGGAAGTGCTTCGTGCATTACCGGCAACAAGTGAAGTTCGTAAAAGATCACAGCGACAAGAGGAAGTTATAGAGGAGCGTGATTCGAAGAGATCAAAGGTTCGCAAATGCTTTGCTACTTTTCTTCAGCTAAGCAGAATATATGTAAAACTTACGCGATCGTACTTTATGTTGGTGATTTCTTTTGTTATTAAGCCTCAAATGTGGTTAGTCACCACTGACCTCATAGAAGTCTGTGTCGTTGCTGCAGGTGATCGATTTATTCAGTGCTCGAATTTACTTATTGATTCACTGAAACGAACGACACACTGAACGTTCACTTCTTGATTTTAGTTCCCTCTTATATATTCAAATCGTTGTAGACCTTATCAAGCCGTGCATTTATATTTAAGCGAATAATTTCTATGGATATTATTAGATTTACTTATAAGACAGTGGTGGAAGATGAGGCTTCGAGGGCGGTGGAAAAGGAAGAGGATGAAGAATATGGTGATGAAGGCGAAGGGCCGAGCACATCCACGGATGCAGCTCCATCGCAATCGGCTATCGACATTACTGCACAATTTGTATTCGAACGACTCAGTCCGCGCGTTGTTACCAATCTTGTCCTCATATCACTGGTTTGTTCTCACTTCATCGCTTCTTCTTTTTAATAGGCGTTTTACCTATGGCTTAAGAAGAAGATGGACTGCAGAAAGGTTGTGATAAATTTGGCATTTGACCGTTCTTTCGGAGTGCAAACTGTAAACAACTCTTTGAAGGTCCTAAAAGGCATTAAAATGTCTCAGAAAATTTTGTTCATTTGTTTGTTCATTCATTTATCCGTCTATTTATTTATTTACTCTAGCGTTTCGAAGTGGGAAAATAGGCGAAGGGTACGTGAGCGTGGAAAACGGGAAGGAGCGAAGCGTTCGCGGTCAGTGAAATGCTAAATAGAAATAACATTCGCAGATTCTCACAAGAAACTGCACGTGCTAACATTTCTGCTCCTTCAGACCAGCAACACTGACGAGCATTTTTGCTGTGTTATAAAATGTTAATTAGTGCCTAGTTGAAAGCTTTGAGTTCTGTTTGATCAATTGTTGTATAGGTAACACTTCCGGAAGAGATGCCAGCAGCATTCCAGTCGTCATATACACCGATAGCAGCAGCCGGCACTGAAAGTCAGATCAGACATCTATCCCGAATGATTGCCACTCAGTTAACGAGTCTCGAGTTGGGACCCGGTGTTGAGATGATGCGTAACGAGAAAAGAAAACAATTCATTGGTGGGTTTGGGTTTTTTATTCACTTTTTTTTCAAAAGTGAGGATGGTATGTCGAATGGAAATGGCGTTCTCGGTGAGCAAAAGATCGGTCATTGAGATTCTTCTAATTTTGCCTAATATCACTCTCATCCCTTTCTTCGTCCCCCTCCCCCCCCCCCCCTTCCCTCCTTCCATCCCACCTCACTGATCTCTGTTCCTCTCATTCAGTTTCAGTCAGACTGCTGTTGCGGCCTTCTGGACGTTTTTGTGCATTCCGCCATCATTCTGTATAATTGCCTCACTCGCAGGATCACCCGCATCTTCTCTATCTGGTTTCTTCTTCATTAGTGTCTTTTGGTATTGTTCTTTGCCATTTTCCGAGGATTTTCTCGCTTTGCATTATGCTCTGACGGGTTTCCTGTATCACCTTCTTCGTCCTCTGCTGTGTTCCTCCAAAGGGAGCGGCATTCAAGAAAAGGCGATCGAAATTTGAGTGTAACTGCATTTATTCTCTAATTGCACGTTCCAAGGTTTCACTTAAATCCGCTGTCCGTTTACTCGAATGCAAAGAAATTCAGCGCGACAAACGGCGAGAATGGAAGGTGCAATAATTCCGCCAACACCGTTGCGCGAACTCGGTGCAGCTGCGGCGCATGTTCGCAAGCCCGAACCTTCGGCTGTATTCGCGCAACCTCTCGTATGTTATCCGTTATATCATGTATTGTTGAAATATCATTTGCAAACTTTATAACTGATAGAGAGGACTTTATGCTCGGCTTTTCGTGTAGGTCACATGTGACTGTTTCACTCCGTGTTTATGTAAAGCCATTAGAAGAAATGGTTGAATGGATAGTACGTTCGTCCCATAAAATAAGAAGCCTATGGATAGTCGATTTAGCAGTCACCTCAATGAGTTTTCTTCGTAGAATAGTGAGGGATTTTCGGAAAAGTGCGAGCCACTCGTGTGCTCATCTCCTTGTGCATCTTCTTTTTGTAATGTTGGCGTCTTTACGACGCTCTTATTAGTACTGTAATTACATCACGTACCCTTATAGTATATGATGATTGAGTGATTTGCACATCCTGGCTCTATCTAATTGTTGCAGGCACCTCCTTCTAAACCGAAGTCGAAGGTGCAATTCGGTTTGTTGTCGATTACGAGACAGTTGCAGCGGGAACAGGCACTAAAACTTATATTGCTTGCCTTCCAGCGAGTTCTTGCTAATGAAAGTTCGTTGGTTTTTGCTCGTATTTCGTACTTGATTTTGCTTGCCTTCCAGCGAGTTCTGTTGATTGAAGAATTAGGCTTTTCAAGAAGACAAGTGGCAGTTTGCATAGTTTCGCTTTTGAGGATGGCGTCGAAGCAGTAGTAATTAGTGTTTTTTTTTTCGCCAGCTTCTTTGCCCGTTGAAACAGAAGGGAGCCTAAATCTTTCCCCCATATCATCCCTTTACTTAGGGTTGGGTTTTGTTTAAATGCCTAGTGCGAATATGGTTGAAACTTCAGAAGATTGTTTGGTATGAAGTGCTGGAATGGTAGTTCCTTGCATAAATGACTTAATTCAAATAGTTTCGTTGGATAGTTTTCCATTATCTTTGTGTCCAAATTTGATGTTTGTTATTAATAAGTGCGAACAGTCCTTGTAAAATTTCATACTAATATTGACTAATGCTTATGAGGATTCGAACCAACGAGTGCCACTTTTTAACTCAATTGTTCTTTTGCTTAGTTTTATTGTTTATTTTTTGATGTCTCGCATCAGTAGAATACATCGTGATGCGCAGTAGAGTCCAATAATTACTCTTGGAAGACGGAAGCGGAAGTGTTTTATCAGCACATACTGATGATTTGAATAGTAATGGTCGGAGATGTTATGGAAGCGTTTTAGAACGAGCTGTACAAGGAGGCGCAGGTATAGCACAACAAAAACTGTTGGTTCGTCTGGTGACGAGATTCAATCACGATTCGAATTCCCATTTCGAAGATTTATTGACAATGTTCATTGTTGCCGAGCAGAAGTCGAGAACGGAACTTGCCCTCATGTGGATCGCCGAACTGTACGCACAGTTCCAAGGGTAATGCTCGGAGAGTTTTATAGGCGCAAGGATCGCAACTTGTGGCATTTCGATGCTTCTGTTCGATTTGATCGCGTGATCGCGGTGATTGGCAAAAATTCTTCGTAGCCTGATGCGGTCTTGATGATCATATTCATTGTAAAGATCTTGAATTTGTTTGAATGCGATTGTGATCAGCTGCGTTTTTTTCTGAAAGCAGCGACATCCGGCGCCTTTATTGCCGTGCTGACTCGATAGCTTGTGAAAAGGTGAAATGCGATCATTTTTCGGCCTTTAATTTCTTTTGAACTTTGCTTTAGGAAAACATCTTTGTTCGTTGTTGTGCCTTTCACTACGATTTCTTCACTACAAAAGCAAACTTATGGCATCTCAGCTGTGTTTTCTCTTGGCACACCTCTGTTCCATTTCAGGCGATTATGGTTTGAAGAGCGTTTGCATATTGTTGCTGCGATTGCAGAGGTTGTAGTGTTCTTCTTGAATGGAAACGTCTGCTGCTCGGATCCATGAAAGGCTTTTTATTTGCAGGAGTGAAAATATTTGAAGTTTAACAATGCCGAACTGAAATATATTTAAGATATTCCCTTTTTCGGCGATCGTTGTTTATGGGTAATTGGAGCTCAGAAGCACGACGATACGAACGATACGATACGGTGTTGTGTACTCTTTTGAAAACTCTTTTTGAGCGAGGCGAACATAAAGAAACGTGCGTGTTTGTTAATCCTTTTTTAGTTTCGTGCTAATGGACGAGAGAAAAATTTCTTTATTTTCGTTCCACTTTATCATTTTTATTCTTTTATTCACTTGGGAATACACAAGCAAAGAGCGATCTACGGATCGTGGGGCAATGTTGCAAGGAACTTCTTCAAATCTAAGTCATATTGTTGTGTTTTCGTTAGCCGTTAAAACATAACGTCCATAAAGTCAACATGCTTCCGATAGTTAGAGGTGCAGGAAACGTTCTGAAGCGTCCCGCTCACGGTCACTTATAAAAATTGCGTCGTCTCACATTTTGTTTGCCTTATGCCTTATGTGTACCTCACATTTTAAATAATAATTTTCGGTCGTGTTTTTTGCTGAACGCCCACAAAACTTTGTGCCTCAGTGGGCTAATTTCTTTAGATTATTAGTATTGCCTATAGTTTTTTATTAAGCATGATCCCGTCGTAATAATTACCTTCTATATTGTCATGTATTACTGAGGCAGCATAGGAGCATCTTTTGTTTCCCTTGTTCATTTCATATAGGAGGAAGAGAACAGGGAGGGGTATGATGATGCTGGCGATTGAGCAGAAACGTTTGAAAGAATGCTAAAGCGATTTCCAATCAACAGTGACCAACTTGAAGTGAGGAAACTTCTCAATTTCCTCTCAGTTATTTAGAAGTAAGGGTGTCGGCAAATTTGTTCCCAACCGAAGTGCTGCGACGTTTCCTTCAGATGCATGCAGATTGTCTATTTTAGGTTGTTCCACAAAATCCTTCTCGAAGCGCCGCTTTTAACACCTCAGTCACTTACATGGTTACGGTCGGCTTGTCTCGATCCGGTATGCCTTCCTTTTTATATATTTTGCATATTCGCACTCTCACTTATTCAGAGTAGATGTTCATCAGTTCTTTAAAGATCTAGAGTCTCCCTCCATATATAGAGTTTATAGCGACGTTGTTGGCACCTCGTGATATATAACTGAGAACTGTGCTGTCCTCTGAATAGCTGGAGCAGAAATTTTTGGTTAGGCATATTGTTTCGATTGCCTCAGAAATGGTTTACGTATATTTCGTGACATTTCGAGTAGAGAGATGTTTTTATTGGCGGAATTGCTTGAGATTGGGAGAATGTAATGCGGTGTCTCGAAGCTTTGGAGAGAAAGAAAGAGGGATGCATTGCGTGAATTGTTTCTGATAATGAATGGCCGTGACTGTGTGCAACTATGCAGCACACTATTTCCGCTTTTGTTTCAAATCTATCCCAAATTGCAAGTTTCCTTCTAAACAAAGCTGAAAGTTGTTCCATATATGAGGTATTCGGTGCATTCGGAATGACAACACTTCGTGAGCTGATTATGACACGTGCGAGACAGCGCAATGAATTGCTGTGTCTTCTGCTCGACTTTTCATACAGTGAAAGGAATGACGTTCGAACACAAAGCGTTGAAACTGCTAAAGAGCTCTATCAAATTCCTTATGTGAGGTAACGACTTCAGATTTTCTTAATCTTAAAAGTCAAGCTTTCTGAACCTTGCAAGTAAGCAAAGGTGCAAACGAAGTGTTCTTCCTCATACCTTTGTTACGTTCATCTCTGTTGTGCCTTCATGGAGTCCAAAATGTCGATAATCTTCAGTAGTTCCGCACATATTTGTGTCATTTCGGTTGAGTATATGACCAGTGCACCCCATTGTAATAACCGTCTGAATCAAAAAGTTATATTTTAACATACCACCCTTGGAAGAGGTACGTAAGGGTGATATCTTTGACCACGGTGTTAAAATCATGAAGAGAGAGAATGGTAAAGAGGTATTCCTAAGGGGAATCGAGGATATGAGCTCAAGTTTTGTCTATTTGTTCAGCATTGGATCGTCAGCAAAGAATGAAATTGATAAAAATTTCAAGGGGTGACGTGCGTGAGTATTTGGTGTGCACCATCGAGTTCTGCTTGCGACCATCACCTCCACCGCAGATTTGTTCGAACTTCGAGGACGGCGCCACACCACAGTGGGATGACGTGACGATCCGCGCTGCTTTACATCTCTTTCTTTCTATACTTCCTCTTGATCACTCTCTTATCCATAATTTGGCTGCCGTATACGCCAAAGCGTCAAACGACATTAAGAGGGTAAGATAATGGTGCACTTTGAGATTAGTTGTAGTTTTTCATCTCTTTAGCCTTCTTATCCATCATCTTCTAATGTTGGAGAAGTGCCGACTTTGATGTTCTTTCTCTTGTTTTTTTGTGTTACTTTAACTCCTTCTGAATTTGCTTCTGGCACGATTCGTCTTTCATGTATGCGTTCTCAGTGAAGCTCACGCTTTTCAGATCTCCTCTCTATACGGAATGAATCACTTCGATCAGCACTGTCCATGTGTGCTCTTGTTTCTTTGTGATTTGCTGATTTGTAACAACACAGCAGACCTCGCTGGGGTTGAGGTACCTCGTCAATATCCCGTCAGTGTGGTCTAGCTGAGGTCACTAGTAATTATCACGTCAGCAGCAGTATCACGTTATGCCATACAATCAACGAACAACAAACAGGATGTTGATTTCAGTTTCCTGCCGGAAAATACGGCAGGGACACATCCAAAATTGCCGTTGATAGTGTCAAGTCTGTTGTCAGGGAAACTTTCTTCAAGAGCCTCAAAGCGCTTCAAAATATGGGGTTGCGGCGAAGAATGCTCTGTGGAAACGCTACGAAATAATAAGATTGCTGCTTTTAGGATGTAGCGCAGCAGTGCAGTTGACATCCCGTCCGCAGATGGATGCATGATGTGTAGTGCAAAGGGTTATCTGCAGCTGAGTGCACATATCCTCACGTTGTTACCTCATGACTTGGTTTGCAGTGAACTCGAAATGGACCGCTTATGTTATTGAGTGATTTATGCCATATTCGGCTAATTAAACCTCCCCGTGAGACCTGTGCCATCTGTGGATTGCATTAGCCCTTGTTGGCATATTCGTGCCGCGTTAAGTAATCCAGAAGTACGTCATGATGGGAGAGAGCCCTAAAAGCGAACTGAATATTGAAGCAAAACTTGCCGCCGTGTTTTGTTTCGGAAAAGGTGAAACAAAGTTGATTGATAATACATTTTGCTGATATCCTAGTTGATTCAGTTGGGTTTCTTTTGTCGACTGGTGTTACAGATTTCACTGATTGTTATTTCGGCTTAGCTTTGACATACACGTTAGGGTAGGTTTGGTTGTTTTGCTTAGTCAAATTGGCGTTTATTTATATTGGTGCGTAGTGCCTCCCTCCCCTGCTGACCTTCGTACCTCTCCATCATTTTGCTCGCCGTGTTAGCTGATATCCGTTTTTTGCTGTCGAAGTTTTATTTGCTTTGATGACATGATGCATCGTAATTATTCTAGGTGACGTTACGGGCGATCGAGAGTGCAATTAAGGGAATGGGTGGATCGAGTGAGCATTTATTAAAGATGATAGAAAATTGTCCAGATGGTGCCGATACTCTTGTGGCCCGGATCGTTCATTTACTCACTGAGAGAAGTGAGTAGTCCACTTATATTTAGCTTTTTTAATCATACATAAACATTTTATATGATTATGGACATATCAGCTGCTGTATAGTTTACTCGTCGTTGAGAAAAAAAGAATTGAATTCAAAAGTAGCTGGCAGGAGGTAGTTTTAAAGCGAATGAATCCCTCTTTAATGCCTTGTTTATTGAACGAGGAATCGCGAACAATAGCTTACTTTGAAGACTTGTAAAATTAGAAGTTTTCTTGGCGTTTGAAAAGGTTAGGTAGGAATTTGTGGTGTTTGTTGACTGCCAGTTTCTGTGGTGTTGGATTCAGTTTCAGCTATACCCAAGAGTAATCTCAAGGTCCAGAGCCCAGATTCATCACCATTCCCGAAACTTGAAAGTGGCATGTAGCTTGCATGGTTGCGCTTCAATTTCCTTATTGGATAAGCAGTTAACGCGGCCATTCTCAAAAAATGATGAGTGCGTTGCGACCGAACATTTTTGTATCGATTATTTTAATTGAAATTCATCTTTAGTAATAGTATTAACTTTACATTCAACCCTCTGTGTGGATTGTTTAAGAGAGGATAGAGGCAAGCGAAGAATGCAAGAATGCTTTCAGATGCTCCAACGCAGGAATTGGTTGATCGTGTGCGAACATTGTATGAGCAAGGCAGGACTGATGTGAGGTCGTTGATCCCAGTTCTCAACGGTCTTGATAAGGTCTGTGATTTTTGTTGTCTCTGGCCTAGAGATTTCTTTGTGGCTTATGCTATGGTGCTATCAATATTGTTTGCTACGATTGCATTGAATTTTAGGAACAGATATTACGGATTCTCCCGAAATTTGTCCTCAATGCGGTCAATCAGAAATCGGTGCGAAATGTTTTCGCCAAATTACTACTGAGCAAAGGTTAGTTGCATTTTTCTCCTAATTATCTAAACATGGATTAATGCGACAGGAGTAAGGTCCTTAACGTTTTTGTACAAGCAACTCAGTAGAGCTCGCACTGATATGAAGTGTAGTTTTGGCATGGCTGTCTTATTTCTATTATTCACTCCGTTGGTAACTGCGCTCATTAGGTCTATGGCTGATGTACTCATAGAAAGTGGTGTAGTGGAGGGTGCAGAGAAAGCATTTGATAAAGGTCGTAGTCGAGAGGAAGTTTCACATTAGTGATCTTCACTAAACGGAGATAGATGGGAACTTTGGTTGCTAAAATTTTCGATAAACGCTGTGCCAATCACGTTGCTCCTTTCGATGATGTATTTGAAACATTTCAACACATTTGAAGATATTAAAAGTGGTCAGCATCCGATGACGGCCAGTGAATTGCTCGTTGCTATGCATCGAATTCACGCATCTACGCCCGACGAATCTGCATTGCTAATGCAAAGTTTGCTTCTTTTTCTTTGTGGTCTTTTGAAGTAGAAATTTGGAGTTTTTCTCGTCTTTTTTCAAAGACATTCCATCTATTTGAAAGAAACTTTAGAGCAGATGTTTTGTAATTTTCTATGTTTGTATCTCTTGTTGCCCATTTGGTTGGTTTGTTGTAATTGTTAATTTAGTGTTTTTATCGCTCCTTCTAATTTCTTTGTTTGAATGAAGCTGCAATGTTTAGACATCGAGCTGTTGTTGTCACAGCTTACGGCAGCTAAAGATTCGATAGCATCCGCTATTGACGTTCTCCTCGACGATGAGACGTTTCCGGTGATGTTATTCAATACCGTGGCACGTGCACACGAGGCGTACCCTGCACTGAGTGGCTTCATATCAAACGTTATCCATATAATTGTTCAAAAGCGGCCATGGTCCAAAGATCGCACGATTTGGCCATATTTCGTGCATTGTGCCATTTCGACTGCACCACATTCGTTTTTGGTTAGTAGTTTATAATAAATAAGTTTTTCGGTGAGATGCTGGCCGTTATGAGATCGGATGTGACATTGTGCTCCCCAGCACTCCCATATGATCCATATTTCAAATAGAGAAACGAAAGAACGAATAGCCCTTTTCAATAAGCGCCTCCTCCGCATCATGCAACATCTAAAACGTAATCGTTGTAGTTACCTGTATGCTTGTATTCATTGCATATCGTCGCTGTAGTCACTTAAAATCAAGGGCAGGCAAATGATCTCATAAGTTTATTTGTTTCATCATCCGAGACTGTCGTCTCTTGCATATTTAAATAGTGATTGTCTAACATAAGCGGTTTGAATTGTTTATGAGAGTGTAATGTCACATCATTATCTACCAAATCAAAAATATTGCAAAGGAATGTTACTGTGATATTATACTATATTATAGTGTCGTTATTTGCGCTTCCTGCAACTGTATTTATCGGGTTGGCTTCAGGCGTTACTGACGTCGCTGTCCAAGGAGGATTTCATTGATTTTGTGAAAGAGGCAGGTCAAGACGGGGAAAGAATCCTGTCCGCACTCAAAGACTACATCCCAACTCTGTCAGCACATCAGCAAAAGAAAATCGACCGTGGCGTCAGGGACGTCATCATCACTTGCGGGGTAAATGCTTTTTCGTTGTATGTTCAGAATGCGCTTGGTTACAGTTCGGTAGTAAAAAAAGTCGGAGTAGCGAATAAGTGACTAAAATTTGAGGACGGAGGAAGGGCAGAAGCGATGAGGGCCCTGGGTGATCTGGGAGAATCGGAGTTGCAGCGTGCGTCTTGACCTCATTCAACGCTCCCACTGTTCATATTCTGACCAGTTCAATGCTATTTTTAGTCTGCTTTAAGAGAATTTCGGATGAAATGTTGTTGAAATCTTAAGTATATTTCCACATAAGCATTTGGCGATGACGTCGTTGGTGAGATGAATTATTTTGGCTTACTTTGTAGCAAAATAGCTTAATCTTTGATTTCCAGGCCGCCTCGGATAACAAAGAAAATAAATCGTGATCTCATTTGTGTTGTTGGAATAGATTTCGTTGTTATGTTTGTACAAACATTCCTTATTACTGACGAGAGGAAGTGTGAGGAGCGTGGGGAATTGCCATCTGAACTTTTCTGAGACTTTCCCTTTTGAACATGAAACGTCAAAGGATAAGACAGGAGATGAAAAGGCCGACGTCGTGTAAACTTAAAATTTCGGTGGCAGTTTTCGAACAAGCATCGCACACCACGTGCCGAATACTCCTTTGCTGGGATGAATGATGATGTCGGTGATGGTAATGAAAGCTGACCCACCCTTGTTTGAACTATATAAGTAGATGGTAGCTTTTGCCACATAATGATGGACGTCCCACAGTGCCTAAGGATTGGTGGTTTTATTTATTTTTGTAAGCGTTTTGTTTTCATTTTCATGTGCGTTGTTTTCTCCTCGTTTTTGTGAAGTGATATCTATTATTGCTGTTTAATGATCGTCTTATCGATAAAGTTTGTTCACGAAGAATCGACAAGCTGTTCTGGAGTCGCAAAGCAAATACTGGAAGAGTCGCAGAGTTTTATTGCGAGCGAGATCAGTAATGATTGTAGGTCAGTAATATTTGCATGACCTTTAATTCTCGTCCAAGTTCAATTTATAAGTGACGAAATGTGCACAATTGTACAAACCTGAAGATTTCATTTATATCTCTGTTTAAAACGAAATGTATGGGAATTGCTCGCATTAGTTACTTGTTTTTATTGAATTCCTCCCAAGAGACAATGTGATGTGTCTGTGCGTACAGTTTGTTCCACAATACATCAGGCAGTTACAACTCATCCGTCACATAGGCTAACGTTAAGATAGCAAAATATGCGTTATTTCCACGATTAATGCTTAAGTCGATCCAACAACGTCGCAAGGAGTAGCAGACACTCGTAAATATTAGAAAATTAGCTCTTGCGAGGACATCGGGCAGTCGGTCGGATTGCAAGCTCGATGCAGTTATATATTTTATTTACAGAGAGGTTTTTGCGTCGATTGCGTGGACTAATAAACCAGAAAAGTGCGACTGCTAATGTCCGCTAATTATTCCCAATTCGTGAAGCGGTTCGTGGATCAAGCGGATTTATAAATCGTAGTAGCAACTGTTGCGAGTTCTACTTTCTCACCAAAAATCTTCCGGGTAAAGATCGAATAGCTTCGAGCTCAACCTCAAGCAAAAGATTTGACAATAATTCCATGTTTAGCTGTTTGATATCGACCGCGAATCAGTGGTACCACAAATATGATTTAGCTGAGCAGAGTGAGGTTTCATTGAGCCGAAGCAGTTCTGTTCGTTAAGATTATATATTTAATTAAGAAGTGAGTGGAAACGTCTTTCTCAACGGGGTCGATTTTGACGGAGGTGTGGGTGCAAATTAAGTGGCGTTAGATAGATAATAAGGGGATTACTTTGTTCGTTTGTGTTTCCCTTGTCATAGATTGGTATTGAAAGATGATCTCTGCATGCACAGAGAATGGACACACAAGCATGTATTTTTATTCATGGGAAAACAGTAGAAGTAATAACTGTGCAGTGACTGCGATGACCTGTTGGTGTGAGAGGTGAAACTTGAGAATCGAGTTTAAATTTCTCTGTTGATGGAGCGTCTTGACGTTGTACCATCCATTATTAGCCACCAAGAAGTGATGCTGTTCGTGTGTAACTGAACAACATTTCACCGCTTAATGAAATCGTGCTCCTATCCCTCTTAAAGCATGTTCACATCGGCAAAGAGGCGGAAATTATGGCAATATGTTGAGCGAACTAAACGTTGTAAATGTGAGTAGGTGGTCAGAGCCTAACTGACAGAATCAAGTAAAGTGAGACAGCATTGCTACAGATGAAACGGAACCGATAAGAGTGTTGGAGAGATGAGGGAAGAAGTTTGAGGGAATGGGCTAATACCATTTGCATGGGTTTAATGGTTTTTCTTGCTGATTTCGCTTGAAGAAGAATGGATTTGAAATGCTCGCGCAGGTTTCCATGGAGATAGCTGTTCCCTTTCACCAGTGGTCACTATGCAACGTGGAATAGTCGTCGTCGATCATTTCGCAGTGCTAAGCTGGATCTTTCAGTCTGGTTACCAGTTCGTGATTGAGTGATATATCCAGCACATGTTATTGTAATATTTCGTCATTTCAAGACCTCTGTCGATCTCTCATTAGTGATCCGTGTTGCTGCAATCCAAATTAATGGTACCTTAAGATGAGTTTGAACAGTCTTCTGGTCTGTACTGCCATTTCATGCTATTTAAGCATGAGTATGCTGGTACATCAGTTTCACCAGTTTGGCTGAAATAGATGTTTGCTGGTTTAATATGTGTTCAATCGCTCGTTTTACATCCTTCGTGACACCATTACTCAAGTCGTCGCTCGTTTTGCTGGGATCCGGTTAGCTTAGGAATGATCATAGACGTAGTCAAATTTTGTGCTTGATTCGCATGATTTCATAGCCACACCCTTGTCAGAATTCGGACATTAAAGAGCCGATTTGTGAATGCGTTCTTCGCATAAATTCATATACGCAGGTCACGCAGCGTAGTGATGTAGTAATTGAGATGCAAGTTTCATGACCTGTATATTATATTCGGTGAGTGAGCGTCATATCTCGCCGGTTTTAAAAGTGCGAGGAGAATAAACCGTCTTATCGTTGCGCTGTCTCTTTTGGCAGTCGCGAATTCAGGCGCACCTCTTATTGCATTGGTGCAACATTATCAGCTTTAAATGTCCGTTACTGGGCGGACGATGTGGTCGAACGTTGAATAATTTTTTCCACGTTGAACGAAAGGTGAAATGGTCGAGAATTATCTCATTCCAGAGACGATTGGAGATCCGCTGATGTGCTCGACGAGCACAAGCGCGGGTGCACCACTTTGCTTAGAGACTCTCTCAGCCTGACCGTCAGTGCCTCTATTCATGAACCGTTTAAAAGCTGTCTTCTTACCGCACTGTGCTCGGCATCTCAGAGACGTGCCCCTGCGCACATACTCGAATTTGTGGCACCTTAACCACTGAAATCACGTCAGCTCATGGTCCTTTTAGCCAAGTTGACAAATGAACAGCTCGAAATTTCACGTTGCAGTTTGGGTGTCACACGACCCAAGTGAACCAATTTTACCGTTTTTTGTTCAAGAGATTTTAAACTTTCGTGAATTTTTCCCTTTTTCCTTCAAAGAGACATATAATGACGATATAGTGTTCATGCGTATGTCTATATGGGTGTGTATATGTCTGTTCTGCTGGTAGCCTCAACGCGCTCAGAGGGAAGAACCTACGATGATACGGTGATGAAACTTAGTTGCTGTGTTATATACTTTATGTAGACTTGCCCGAACCTTCGGCTTTATCAACAGTCTTTTACGGATGTCTGATGTGCTATCTATGCTCAAAATTCAGACCGGTATTGAGGCAAACGACTTTTCTCTCAACCAACGACGTATATGGTCTCAAATTTAGGATCTCCTAGGATTTGTGGCGGGTTCGGTGATTTGCGTTGTAAAAGCATATAGTTCAACACCTGAGCTTTACGTCGCTGCTGAGTTTGCTGAGATTGCCCTCATGATCTTTCACTCGACGGGTTTGTAATGCTTTACTCCAAACTCGCGATCGGTTCAAAGAAAAATAGTTTCGTTATTTGCATATTTGCAATCACTACATTCAGAATTAATAAACTCATCGTGTGTACCGGGAGGCGACGGTTTTTTGGAGGCTTTTCAATGAAAGGAGTCCTCGTGGATTCGCTCTTATCAAATGGACGACATCGAACGCACATTGGATGCAACAGATCATTTCTTGCAAAACGTCGTTTGTGTAAGTGTATATTTTATTTACTCAGATAATTAAATCATTTTGATTCCAAGTGTAGAATATCCCTACTGTAATTTCCAAACTTTCTCACACTGGGTCTAAATTTTTCCTTCTCTAAGGATGGAAACAAAAATGTCCTACTGTATATTAGTTGTCGAATAGCGAATTATAATGATCGCTGATTGCAGTCCATCGAAAGGAATATACCCTCAGCTGATAGCTACAGTGATCGTCCTTACCGTTTAAGTTTTTCATAACCGATCATCATTCACGTGTTCAACGCTGAATGTCGCTTTGATAACCAGCGAAATATTTCAGCGTTGAAGTGAGCTTTGTTAAGGATATACGACTGCATTCGTTTGTTCCGTCAATTGTTCGCTTAATTCCCTTGGAAGTGTCTTCTTATTTAAAATTATTGAACAAATAGTTCCTTAAATAACACATCATTATCCGCTTGCAGAGTGTATAAAATAGAAGTTATTTGAAGGATGAGGATCGACTTCGAGATGCAGATTTCATGAGCAATCTTAGTCAGCTCCGTCAGCAACATAAAAAGGCCTTCTCAATAATCGAATCCCTCTATAACGATTACGGCAGCTATGCAAGACCACTCTCAACGAATGAATACGATACCGGCGCTTTCGGTATGAGACATTTATCTCTTGAATTGAAATACACTTTACGCAGATCCTAAGAGAGTCTGTGCTGTTTGACCTCTCTCACTATATTCGAAGGTTGTGCAGTAAGTCTGAAAGATTATATAATTGATCCGTGAGAATATATGGTTAACCTGCAACTGCATATAATTGTTCTTTGCAACCCTTATGGGGTCGTCTGGTCGGTCATCGTAGAAGAAGTGGGAGGAAATTTTATGAATAAAAAAGTAACGACATCTTTCTGGACCACATGAGCCCGTGCTTACAGTGCGCATTTTTTCACTGAATTTTCGAACGCAGTTGAAAATAATGCAGGTCTCATGTCGGACACCCAAATCCTCCTCTTTTCTTTAGTCCGGGTGGTTTTTTCATTAGTCTAGTAAACACAATCGGAATTTGGGAATCCGATAACCACTGTCGAAATTTTGCTCCCGAAATAGGGTATGTGACAGTCTTATTCAACCTATCACGAACGTGCAACGATCACAACTTAATTTAGACCCTCCCTGCCCTCTCAAAAACGTTGAACTCACATTTCGTCCTCTCTCTCTCCTTCGAGCTACTTGAACCTATGCCTTGACAAAAAGTGGTCTAAATTGTCCAAACGATTGTTATCTGGCATCTGATTATCAATTATCATTATCTGGTATTATCCGAGGTTGTTTGATTACTACTCATTGCGAAGAATACTGCTGAAGGACGTGCTTAGCTGGTGTGCACGGACTATAACTGATGTAATGCTAAAAATTCGCAAAATTTGCAAATGCAGTTATCGTGAAAAAACGCCCACTTAACTATGGATTATTGAATTCTCTTTCATGAAGTAGCGAACGGATTCTTCGAAAGACGAATTCATGCAGTGATTCCCTCTGAGGAGGAGATTTATCTGGTCGGGAAATCTTTCATACTGTGGACACTTGCGCTTTTGTGCGTTGTTGCAAATTTACTTAGAAATAGTACCCTTTCGTGCCACTGTTTCTGCCATATGAACATGCGTTTGCATAAGCGCCTGTTCATCTACCTGTCGGTGGGATTGGTGGCGGAGCACTTAGGAACCACCGAATCAGGAGTCGTGAAATTTGCTTGCAACAGTGCGCAGTGTTAGCTAGGAGTTGTGAAAATTCATAGATGCGAAAAATTGCATGAGTTTTTCTTATTGAATTTATATTTCTAAGCTTGCAAAGAATTCCTATCCGCAGTCAGACGTAATGAAATCAGTTTGCTTACTCGATCGTTTATTCATGAATTCGGAAATGTTTTGCGTGGTGCTCGATGTGCAGAAGCGCATAGCTCGTCAGCGTTTTTGACATGTTCCTCGTTCTGTTTACCTTCAGCAAAAGTTTTCAGCAAAAGTTTTCACGAAAGTAGGGCTGCTGACATAATATGAGGGAGCGTCGAAAATCATTCCATGCGCTGCAGGTTGGCAAATGAAGAGTGTTGGTGGGAATGGTTAGGGCATACTTTATGATAGTCTGCAGTACAGTTTTTCATATTCCACCTCAAGTTGACAATGTAAGTCGATCTCTCGCCCTGGGCGGAGGGGGATGAGACCGGAGTCAGAGACGAGGCTTGAAGCTTTTTCCATGGCCGTAGTCATGCAGCTGGCTTCCATCCTCATTTCGTTT
Source organism: Parascaris univalens (assembly GCA_037576465.1). NCBI lineage: Eukaryota > Metazoa > Nematoda > Chromadorea > Rhabditida > Ascarididae > Parascaris > Parascaris univalens. The sequence continues at coordinate 184,948,385 of CM075173.1, read as the reverse complement.
AAGTGACTGAAAGCAGTCAGCTTCATGCACAAGGTGACAAATACTGCGTAGTAATTGATGCTTCCGAACTTGTGTATCCTTCTTACAGATTACTGTAATCGCGGCTACTTGGGAGAGCGTCGTTCAAAATCGGTTCAGTCGCTTTTACACAGCTGCGAATGTTGGCAAGAGGAGCAGACGGTGCAGTTCACTGAGGAGGAATGGATTCCTCAAGTTACGGTTCCCAAACCATTTCAAATGACTCTGCGGTGAGGTTCCATTCTGTTCACGTCAATGACGCTGCGACGTAAAGTTTTTTTAATGCAAGGTTCACGTCGAAATAATAAACAAACGCCCATTTCAGTGTGCACTCTGCATTTTTTTGATGGCATACTGACTTCATATCACACTTTTCTTTGCAGAAAGATGAAGAATTATTTTAGAGTCATCTTTATTGTATTTGTGAAACTATGCGTGCTGAAGGAACACAACCTTTCGAAGGTATGCACTGAACTTTAGTCGTTATATTTTCCACATGTCGGAATGCAAAATGCGAGGGTTGCTTTCGCGGATGGGGTTTTGAGAGGATTTGTTTTCCGAGATATCAGTATTTTTTGCAAGGTGCATTCATTGCAGTGGTTCGTTGTCAATTTGGAACATGCAAATACCCTTGAAAGATGCTAGGCGCTCACTCTCTCTTTTTTTTAATAGACAGCTTCATATTCGCCGTCACAAATAACGAGACTGTGGGTGAATCTGTTCAGTATTCCGTAAAATTAACTTCATTTTATTCGAAGCAGTTTTTACCATCGTAAGAAAAACTGAGTTCCTATTTTGCCGGATCATTCCTTCCATTCACCATATTCCCAAAAAAAATCTTCATACAAGCAGTTAATTTGCAAAAAAATGGACCAAAAACGGGTAAAAGGACGACATGCGGTTCCATCTCATGAGCTCAGGCGGTCGTCCAGTGCTAGGAATAGTTGATTAATTAATTATTCGGATTATTGATCAGGAAATATTTGCATCGCTCGCAAGAGGTAGGCAAACGAATATATCAGCTTTTAAGTGGATGGAACTCATACGGATATGATAAGTTAGTGAAAGGAATGAAAAAACTAGAGGAGTGAAGGTAACGAAAGGAATGAAGTGGTAAAAGAGATGAAGGTGATGGATGAAATGAAGATTATGAAACGAGTGGAGGTTGGGAAGTCTATCCAGTAACGCAAACTATCCAAATCTATCTTCTTCACCGTAGTTTTCCCATTCACCTGTTTGAACTTCGAAAGTCAAATATCTATTCTTAAATGTGCCGATGTAAAGGATTCCATTGCCGTAACTTGGTCTTGGTCGCATAAGAATGTACATAGGAAAGATTTTTCGTGACTGGATGATTTTTTTATGCAGGGATGAGAAAGCGCCAATAAAAGCATCATATTCGCAGAAGTTCATCAAGGAACTCACAGAAAAGAAGCAGGAAGAGATGCGTGAAAGTGTGGAAGCAACCAATAAGCTCAGGTAATAGTCATTTGTTGGACTTGAAAAGATGGGTTTTTCATCGAAGTGATTGCTCCTCTAAAGGGATTTTGCCTGAAAAATCGGAACTTTATAAATGACATCGAATGGTTTAAGAGGCCAGCTGTAGTGACTCTAAAAAATATTCTGAATGCCACATTGGTTTGGCTGTACGAACGCGTAATGAGCATTTGAATAATATGTGTTTAATGTGATGTGCTGCAATTATGATCACAATTAGCCATAGATGTTTATTTAAAAGTTTTCTGCGAGAATTTGCTCTGGAAAGCGAAGGCGACTTCTCGCAAATTCAAAGGAATTTGTTACCGTCAACTTCGCACCTGTAACTTTAGAAGTTTGTTCTCATATGAGAGTTGGTATAAGCATGATTGTGTAGTACAGGTTGTAACTATTTTCTTGTGCAACTTTAGTCGAGTGTACGCTATGAGACAGTCAGACAGACAGATAGAAAAACAGATATTAATATGCTTGCTTGCATATATAGCCGTCAACTACAAGGCGCTTTGCAAAGAAGATAACAAATAGGGATGCCTACTAAGGGGAGAGGTTAGCATGACCAGTATTTTTTCATTCCTTTCTAGTAGACTGACCGGTTACAAAACTGCCTAGAAACAAGGAAAGTCTAGATTTCATATTCCTGCTGGCAGATTCCATATTCTCCCATTGGATAAATCGTTTGCGCAGTTGAATGAGAAGATTTAACGCGCAGGTTTCGTGGTACTTTTAGCTAAAAAAGAACGACGCAAAGCACTCGTCGAGACAAAGTGCAACAAAAACGTGTGAAAAGCTCATTTAAGAGGGTTAATAATAAGTCACCATTTTGCAGCAATATGCAGAAAAAATGTGGAAATCTGCCGAAAAGGAAACTGGAAAACATCTGCGAAGACTGCTGGAAGCACGATTGCATTTTCTAGTAACTGCAGCGAGCACTTCTCATAATTGCAGCAAATTACATAGCTCACTCTCGACATCAGCAATCATTCTGCGCTATCATTGAAACAGGTCTACAATAGTCTTTTCGATTCACAGTATGATTGCAAGGAGAATGGATGCTGGCTATTCGAAACAAAACTCCTCCTGCTCTCAGAAGGAATAATTCATATGCCTTCTTCATGTAAATAGTTTACAGCCAGCTAACTGCGTAGTGCAAATTTGTGTTGCATTGAAAATGCGCAGTGCAGTTGAAGTTTGCTGCGTCGCTATATGAACATATTGCTTCCACCTAATTGTTTTTACTCTTGTAAGCACTTTCGCATAATAGCTTGCTCCTAAATGGAAAATACTCAAATTGGTGCAACGTCCCGTTGTTGTTGCCTCAAATGAATAATGCATCTGTAGCACGATGTGCACTGGCTTCACGAAGCTTCTCATAGATAAGCGAATGTTTCACTTGCACATTTGGTGCAATAATAGAAAATAGGGGCATAGGGGAGAGGTATATGAAAGCTCTCGTCAGCAGGGATTCAATGGATACGTTCATAGTAAACGTTTTGCATCATTTTGCCAATTCTCTAGAAAATTGTTTAGATGCAAAGCGAGAGAAGTGCCCAGATCGACATATGAACCGATTTACGAGCAGATGCTCGTCGATATGGAGCGAGTAGGTTGAAAATGAATTTCAATTCAAATATAAGCAAAGGAAGAAGGAGGGCGCTTGAAAAAGGTCTTAATTGGATGAACGAACTAGAGGAGTTGTGATCCTCTCAGGTGTTAATTTTTGCAGTACTGAAAGCGAGTTTCAACGCTCATATGATTACTCACTATTTATTCCCACCTGGGAGATTTATTTCTTCATCGATGAGCCGAAGTATATTTCAGATATCGGAAAAATGGACTTGAAACTTGCTTTGAATGCTCAGATAAAGTTGAAATGGAAGTGATGCAGTCATTGAGGAATCAACACACCGGAAAAACGTTTCTCTATCTTTTGCGTGATTTTTAATAATATATTTTGAATTGTGTGTGTCTTTGAAAACATGACAGAAAAATGCGAATAAAGAAGTCAAAATAACACTTCTCTGATGAAAACCTTTTAAGGCACGAGAGCAGCGTCATCGTCGTGCGGCACAAATGATCCAACGCAGTCGACGACCATTCAGCGCCTTGACAACTTCCGCAGCAAACTTTCATATGCGACGATGTGCCAGTGCTGAAGCATCTGAGTGGGAAAAGCGCGAGACGTTCAGAGCTAATGAGGTGCCCATGAGTGTATACCTGCCACCCTATAAGGACGAGATACAGGCGGTACGCAGAGCTAAAGCTCGAACTCAACGTGCCATAAAATTGATTCAAGCTAGCAAAGCACCTACTGGAATGCAGGTTGTCATTCATTCACTCACCACTTATTACCAAAATTTTGCGTCACATGTGAAGCTGCAAACTTTTGTTATAATCGGTATAATTTCAACCGTGAAGCTGTTCTGGACTTGACTCACATTAATGCATTAATACATAAATTAAACAAATTAACCTGCGTGGAATGTACTGTCATGATGCATCTTCAAGTACCTGAGCAGGTGTGCTAGAAAGGCGACGCTATGTGTGTTTTGACACTCCACTTGCCCAGCTGAATGAGCAGCAATAAAGGGTTTTGTCGAAGCAATTCCTTTTGGAGCCATATTCTCGGAGAAGCTTGATTTATGAGTTTAAGGACAATTTTATGGGCAACTCAACGAAGTCCGTGAATCGTAATGAAATTATTGAAGGAGATTCAGTATTTGTACAATTTCTTTGGCTGGTTTCATACTATGTCTTCGATTTGTGCGTTAGCATCATTTTATCTTCTACCACGAAATGTTGTTTGAACCGAACGGCTAAACAAACGCTCCTTAATACTTTCAATTATTACAACTTTTCACTGCACCACCCGACGTATTGACTGCAAGCTGCTCTATCGTCTAGACAGAAAATACATAAGTGCCAAACGTGAATATGGAATCAGCGTACTGCGCTTTCGTGCGAATTCACGATAACCCACAAAGGAGAGAGGTTGCTCAGAAAAGTTTGGATAACACTGCGTACTCGTTTTTCTAATCACCTGTAACGGCCGTGCTACCGCCATGGTTGTTCATAGACGATATGCAGTTAGATTCGTAGTGGGTGGCATCGCCATGTTGCTATTCATGGAATATGCTGTCGTCTGCCTGACGATCAGTTTTCAACCGTCTCAAATTTATTTTTTACTGCACTGAAAAATGGGATCAAGTGGTGAGCAAATGAAGACGTTCAGGAAAGAGCGCTTCGTGCAAAGGTGCAAAACCATATACGCCATAATGGAGTGTGCAATGGCGAATCGCCTATACCGGCGTTACCACCATCGAAAACGGTTTGTTCGCTATGATTGGAATCTTTTCTTATAAAAGTGATGAGAATCGATGTTAGGTCATCAATGAATTTAAAGGAATTGACTCCGTTTTAAGCTTTATCGTATAATTCTACCGTGGTAACGAGGTTTTGTTCTTTCTTCTGTGTGCATTTCGTGTGCGCAAACGGCTCACGGACGAATGAGGTGTCATAAATAATTGAAGATAGCAAAAGGCAGTTAGGGGGACGGAGGAAGCGGTATAGTGAACTTTGCTCCTAATTTATTTCTGTTTTGTACTAGCTCTAAGTCAATTTTCATAGAACAGCTTCATCTTCATTATCCAACAAAATTTGGGTTATGTTTGCATTCTGTTAATGGAAGAGTTCGATTGGTTAGCTCGCTGTATGTACCTATCCTTGCCTCCGTAGTTAAGTTGAAAGCTAGTTCGGGTTTTTCATCGAACCGCCGGGTTTATCGAGCCTGAGCAAGGAATCTTCATACATTTGCTACTCAGGTTTATCTGATATAGCAATTCAGGTTCCAGACTTCAAACTTATTCATCAAAGGTTAGCTGACAAGCTCGAAAAAGCACCGGTGCGACCAACAACAATTGCAACGCCCTTTCACTTCGAATGCGATCACAGGGTCCATGCACATCATGTTGGTCCATCTTTGTTGCGTTTTATTTGCTTTTTTATTTCATCATCATTTCAGTACTAAAACCACTATTGCTTTCTGTGGAAGGTTTCAGGATATAACTGTGCAGTTTTCCAACTCAATTCATTATATTCGATTTGTTCACTTCTGTTGTGAGTAAACAGCCTAATCTAATTAGATACGTAGCTCTGAATGATCTGTCAAACCAAAGGCAGATGATGAGTTCAGTGCAAAGACGATCTCGCAACGAAGAGTCGGCCACCACGACGGAGTTTTTCCACGTCGAATCTCTCTGAGAGTGCCGCGTACAGTGTTCGCTTAAATCACGCCTCGCTGCTCAGAAATGAAGCGATAAGGTGTGCTGCATTTGAAATATTCATAAAATTTGTTGCTGGTTAACTCGGTCGAACTCATTGCGATTGAAGTTCTACTAGAGTGCCAGTCAGACATCCTTTTCAATCAATTAATTGTTCCAGTGTTTGAAATCTGTGAAACAGTTTCACTGAGACGAGGCAGGGATAATAACCAAGCTAAGAAAATAAAAAGGAAATAGGGCATTTCGCGAAAATAAACCGACTGCGAATAGAGCTGATTAGAATAACAGAGACATTTTCGGAAATGTTGAAGGATTCTTCACTTTGTGGGTTCAGAATAGCAAAATGTTTTGTTATATTTTTGAGATGATGGGGTGATTCTGCGGCGTTTAGCTCATGGCCGTAGATTGCTTATTGAATCGTGGATAAGTCACAGGTATGGCTGCGGCATGTAGAGTGCTGAAATGCTCGAGCGTTGATCAAGGAAAGAAGTGAGGGTGGAATTCATCATTCTCTTGCTACTTAGCATTGAGAAAGATAAAGAATTAGTTCCATTTCCCTCCTCCTTCGCCACTTGCGTTTCCTCAAGTTTACAACCCAGAATGGATGCTGTTTATCTCGTGGGGAGGTGGGGGGGGGGGGGGGAGAGGAAAGTCCCAGGTTCTTCATCTGAGTCCGTAGTTCCATCAGTTCACCTTTTGCAACTTTTGAATCATTTTTTGCTATGTGATGTAGAAGCAGTTGTAATTTTTTCAAATGTTTAATGTGGACAGCAATATTTGCAACTCAGAAATGAAATTAAATAAGGTATTGTGCTGGATGAGCACGAGATCCCCATGATGTTTGGCATATGCCGGGGCATCGCAGTTGGGTTGGACGAACCTACTTATACCTGTACCACCCTCGCCCTTCACAGAGACAATATTTACGATCAGAATTGGGCCATTACGACTGCAGTATGGTCCTACTGCAGTCATTCAAGTCGAGCGTATCGCAAGAGATAATAGCATCAGTGAGTCACCAAATCAAAAGCATTGCTGGTATTTGCTGCCCTGTCCGGATATATGCGTTAAACGAAAAGTCCTGAACATCGACCCTATATCTTGCGCTTTCGTTTCTTTAGAAGCAGTTATTTGAAATTTTTGCAGAATGCGAATGCGTAAATTGGAAGACGAGAAGAATCGATCACGTAACTTCTGGAAAACCGTCAATGAAGAGAATCGCGTCTCTCGTCAAAGGCTGAAACAGAAGCTGGCAGCTGAAGAGTATGTCAACGATGAGATTCGACGAAAGCTTGACGAAAAGAGGTTTCAGTAATCAGAACATATGCTGTCTTTAATTTTGAAAATTTTATATGCTCTTTCATGCAATATTGTGCCAGATGAGTACGGAATCGCCCCTGTACCTTTACATAATTTGTGGCCAAATTGCTCTTTGGTCGCTAGAAATCCCATCTTTCACGAGAAAGAGGAAGATGAAGAGATATTTCGCCTCCACTTCGGCCACGTCTCAGCGAGGTGAGATACTGTCTTTTTAATTATAGACGGAGCGCATGCTCGTAATTTTCCACAGTGAGCAGGATGAGTGTAATATCACTAGTACTGGAGAAACGACAATATTTCCACCACGGAGAAAACAAGCGACGGGCTATGCAGATATCTAGGTCCCGCCTAATCATATTTGAAAATAGCTGTGTCGGAATTGGGAGTGTTTTATATTAAAGTGTGTAATTTTTGTAGAGGATCTGACGCAGACTGAAAAGCGTTGGTTAATTCATTTATTGACGGTCTTTCCAACACCATCACATATCAGTAATAAGAAGTGCTTCGTAAAAGACACATTTGAAGGTCATTTATTCGCGTTTGATGTCCACTTTCACAAACGTTTTCCTATCCTTCCCTTTCTCGCTGTCAGTTCAAGTGCCGAATGAAGATGAATGCAGGAAAGAACAAATGAGTCGTACGGAGCAATATCGACGTGAATTGGAAGCGATGAATAGACGATTAATGGGGCGAGCACTCATCCTTGAGCAGCAGGAAATGCTCATCGAAAAACAACGGTGATCCCTATCAACTGCTATATGTCTTGCTTTCGAGTCCCCTTAGTGCAAATTTATTACACCATTTTTTTCTAACAACATACCTCTTCGTTTCAGCTAGAAACCTTCTTACTTACCGTTTCAAATAGTCACTGAGTTTATTCGTTGCCAATTTTGAATTTTTGCTGAGCAATGCGGCGGTTAGCGTTCACTATTTACGGTTTACTGTGAAATCAGACGTCAATAGAAGTCATTAGGGTGTTTCGATCAGTTTCATTGATAATGTCTCTTTCAATTCATTCATGAAGATGGAATCGTTCTGAAAAGAGAGTAATCGCGAAGTTATTGGATATTCTTTTATATGGCCAAGTGCTCTTTCCTATATTTATGTGCTGCTCACTCGTTTAATTGCAATTTTTTCTGAATCAACTCTGAAAGCAACACTGGTGTTACAAATACGTGAGATCCACACTAAAAGGAGGGAGGTAGGACCTTATCCCACAAAATATGATCAACGAAGTCGAATGCAGACGCGGTAGGCACAACATGGGGAAATGAACAATGCAGACTGCATCGATGATTTGAATGCCGACCACTTTTTGAAAAACGAATAAGTTGGAAAATTCCGCAGCATTGCCACTGCGTCTGCATAGCTAAGTTTTATGGTCGCATATGACATGAATGAATCGAGGGGGTTGAGTGACGATACTGCATTATTGTGCCTGAATTTCGTGCTGTTGAGGTTTGAAAAGAAATACGAAGAAAGTATGGCCAAAGTGCGGGCGGGTGCTAAAAAGGTCACCTTCAAAGAGTCACCAGCGAGAGAGAACAATGCTGACCACGGTTCGTCGACGAGTTCATCATCTCGTAAATCAGTCGAAAAGGCAAGTTCCATGCTTTGTTCCTCTTCTTTCTGAATCTGTGAGGGAGAAATGGAACACTTTCAGGCGTAAATTTTCAATAGTACAAAGTTCAAACGGCTTGAAACACATCTCCAAAATCGTTGATTTGAAGACATACATATGGGGGAAATCTACTACAATGCTGCACGGGTTTGTGCAGTGCAGAATTGATGTACAGTTCGAGGTGCCGTCAGTTGTCATGAACACGCTAACGGCACCCAACAAGAGCCAGTGCGACGTGAGGTACTCACTTTTCGGTCACAATAAACTTGTCTTATATAGGTCACCTTTAGAAGTTGGAAACGAAGGCTTAGTATGCATTGGTCAAAATCCGTGTGACAACCTTGTTTCCTCTACCTCTGATCTAATTTACCTGATGTCTCTTATCTCGGCATTCTTTTCGATCCACTCTCTTTCCTTGTCCTTCTTCGCAAAAGATTTGAACTTTGTTGCTAGTTAATGAAAATGGAACTCTGTTTGAAATGAGCTTCTCTGGCGGCAAAACATTTGTATGAATTATTTAAAGGTTGAAGAAGGAACTGTGGGCGACGAATACAACAGCTCATTTGAGACGGATACTGGAGATGTTGATAAATCTGACGCGTCTGATACTGATACGGCGACGCTTTCAGATGACAAACTCTCGAAAATCTCGGAGCATAGCGAGAAGACCATGTCATCCACATCCTCATCTAGATCCACCTCAACTCCGTAATTCACAAGGTGTTCTATCTGCAACTAGATGCAATATCCCCCTTCCATTTGATATCCCAGGTAGAACTTGCAGGACGAAGTACAAAATTTCTTTTCGCATTTTTCCTGCGAAAAGGATGAAGCATATGAAAGAGGAGCAGTTCCTGAAAGACGAACCGTAAGATAGGATAAATTACTAGCAACTAATCGAGAAAATTCGCTCAATTTTATTTCGTGTGAATAATCTTCCTCACTGGGTTCACTGCGCAATGTTAAAAATTGCAGCTGTCCACACTTCGTTCTATTATGTTTTACCTGTTTACCTGTGTTCCAGCACTACTCTCCACCTACTGCCGCCTGACCGAGCTGAGCAGTCACTGTGATTCAGTAATGTGACCAGTGTCATGTGAACAAAAGATCTGCTCACATAAATGAAGGCAAAATTAGAGATGTCACGGTAAAGCATGGAATCTGAATTTCAGCTCGTCTTCACCTTTACCTTCCGTATTTTCGAAGAATAATGTGATTTCCTGAATCCTAAATCCTTTTGCAGCATTAGTAACGAGCATTAGTAGATGCATCTCTGTACACCATTCGATGAATTCATTCACGCTCCATGTTGTTGCAGTGGCCATTACTTTGCGGTCGTTGCACCATTCTTTAGTTTGTTCTAACGTATTCTGCTTGTCACCCATCTCTAACCGCCCACTCGATCTAAATTGACTTCCCTGATGACCACCTATTGTAATACGCGCAACTGTGATACGACATCACCAATTATTTTCATATTTCGTGTAACAACAACTTCAGCATGTTAAACAGATGTTGTGCAAGATTTGGTCAACTCGCCACGATCTATCACTCATTCATCTTCTGCTTCCCCATTGTTGGTGATGGGATATAGCCGGAGGCTGTTCCGGTGGACTGGCATAGAACCGAGGTCTGAGGGGAGGGGGGGGAGGGGTCAGAGTCTAAGCAAAAGCAAGAAGCTAAGAAACCGAATCGATTACACAGCCGAATTTTGCAGACTGCCTCTGAAGTCGACTGCTGCAATAAATCAGCCAAAACGTGAGCAATGCTCTTTGAAAAGACTTCTGCTTGTATAAGAGCTCGGAATTGTAATGCTTGTCGAAACCTGCAAATACCGTCACAACATGATCTGATCGGAAATTACCGTGCAAGAGCACCCACGCTTCTGTGCTAACTACGCAATGCACATCGACTGGCATATTTGTAAACGGTAGAAGAAGACAGCATAACTTTGCCTTCGCTTTTGATAATAAAACAAGTGAGAACATCGCTTTGGTCGAAAATTGTACATAACATACAGAAATGGATGGCATTTTTTAGGCTGCATCGTCTGTAACATCGACAGGCACCGTGAGATGGAGGGAAGTCCCACTTCTGATTAAAAAACTGCTGAAAGATTTCGGCCGAGAAAACTGCAGTTTCAAATTTCGCTTTGAAAAAATTGCAAAGAAGTCGTTATACTTTTATTTTCGTTTATAAGTTACGCATGTTTGCATAAATCAGTAATCAAACATAATCGCAAATTTACGTAATCTGTGGAGAGGATGCTATACAAATATAACAGTGAACTGACGCATCGTCCTCACTTCCCACCGTCCTTTTTACATGGTCGAGAAGTCACAGCGTAAAAAGGCCTTGCAGGATTAAGCAAAGCTCGATAAGCAGACTTCCACCAAATGCTGGAAACAAATCGATGAAACATTCCGCCGTTGGCGATCCTCTCTTGGCAGTAAACAACAAAACCATATAACAGCCATGATGGGGTGTTTTGGAGAGCATCTATAAGATGAAAAATTTTAATAAATTAAATAACTCGTTGAACAAAAGGACTTTATATAAAGGGGACCACATTACGTTATGAGGACCAGCATTATGTACATACAATTAAAAAAGGCTTTCCCACAAAACAGTTCATCAGAGGAATGAGCATAGCAAATGGTTTTCAACATGACAGAAACTTTACAACAGATCACTGATGCAGGGAGGCGGTATTGTAGCATCATAAGCGCCATTGGAAGATAGCCGCATCCCTGGCACCTATGCTGATCAATCGAGACGATAAAAAGGCGAGGTTCGCAATGAAAGCACTATGCCCAAAGATCTCCTTGTACGCTGCCTTCAAATAAAACAATATTAAATACGATAATCAAAATGCGATAGCGGCATACACCGTAAAACATGGCAGGATGAAAAGACTACGCCACACGAAACTGATCAACCACATAGACCACACTGTAAAAACATCACAGCAAAATCAGTATAACAATGTAGCCTTCCAATGCTGCACTAATAGTCGAGAACTTTTTGGGGGATTCTCGAGCGTGAAGCAGTCTCGTTTCACAAATCCGGATAAATGGAACTTTACCCAACATATACCAACACTACATTTCACTTCACGCTTTTCTGAAATTTACTGAATTTACACCGGCCCTACTAAAAATCAAACATTTTACATATTACCGCAACAAGCTAATTTTCAATACCAGGACGATTATTTCCCCCTCCTCCCCAAGTATGAATATGTCACGTTTCTCAAAGTTCCCTTCCACAGCAAAGCACCCAAAAATTTATCGACGTGCCTTTGTGCCATAGTTCTTTGAGGCAATAACGAGAGTCAATATTTACATTAACAAAATGAGACTGCAGTAGGTGGTCAATCTAAATTACGCATTCACTCCATCGCTGGCTGTTCCAGAAAACTTCGATATGGCGGAATACCATCACAAACATCAAACTAATTGCGCGCTTTCTCAAAAAGTATTATATAAATTACCGCAACAGTGGTGGTGGGATATTCATAGAATCTAATGGCGCCATTGTCTATTGCAACTGCCACGAACGTCGAATCGGGTGACCGTTCGATGGCCATCACACCAGGTAAATTCTGTGTAATACAACCATTCTCGAATGAAACCAAACAACGTGAAGATGACCACGATGCATCACGCACAGCATTCGTCTCTGCCAGGCGACCACTCGGCACACACCCTGCAAACCAACTCAATAGTCCAAGAGATCAACTACCAATAACCCATTCCAAAATACTACAACTGTACTGCCCGAACTCCTTTTCAACAGTCCAACGATTCCTCACCAACATCGGGCGCTTCTCCCAGTGACGTCGGCGCTCCCCGACGAACGCTAAACAAACTCATTACTGAAGTAAAGATGGCTTCACCTTCGAGCCCAAGAACTACCGACAAGGAATGATGAAGATAATAGTCCTCATCCACCCTGCCCACAGCATCAAGACGATACTTGTAAGAGCAATTTCGCAACACAAGCTCTACTATCACAATCGTTAAATAATCCAGAATCCACATGTTTTTGAAGGCAAAAGTAACAGCAGATTTTTGTCTCGTCATCGCGTAATATAAAATGTACACTGAACGAGACAAACAGATGACTATTTGGTTTACTGCCTTCAGTACTTTCACTTCTGAGTGCGCATTCAGAAAGGCCTCACAAGAACTTCTGTCACCTTTCGAAGCCCACATCGGTCAAATACGACTAACAACACCTCATACTGGAATTTCGGCATATATGCACAACTATTACTGTTTTCGGCATTAAAAACTCCTAAATCAGAAACCATGACCATATTCTTTGCATAGCGAGCGACCTTCGATTTCTATATAATGCGATTACATTTTGAGTTAAATGAAATTAAAAATATGCAACTGTTCCGCTGCAGTCAATATCACGAATGTGAACTCACAGATATGTTGCTCGAAGTCGTTGTTATTGGTACGTATTAAATTACCATCGACGGACCAATCTAATGCCGTAATAAATGAAGCGAAACCCTGAAAATAAACCTGCATGAAATCTTCTGTGAGGAAACTGAAAAAACCATCAATCCATCCTTCTCAAAAAACAAAAGCAACATAAAATGAGAGAAAATAAACCGAGACTGTACGAAACAGAAGTGAAAACTGCGCTGACAGCAGATCCCCAGTGCAATTTGGCAGCCGTAGGAGAAGAGCTTAACATTCGCAAGGTATTTGGCCCTCTTTAGCGCTCTTTTGATGGCGGTCCCCATGATTCTTCTGGACCACTGCCGCTCCACAACGTTACCCTATGAGCAGACATGGAGGTCGGATACATCGAAACATACACCAGACCCCTTATTTGGCCTGAATAATTCGTCACCTTCGCCTGAACTACGCAATTTTATCTCGACATTGCAATGAAGAAATAAAAAAATCCTCATAGCTCAACGTGCCTCATCTTTAACACGAAAGGCGGCCAAGTTAAATCTAGCTCAAACTGGAAAAGAATATGAAAGTCGCTGGCTAATCTTTATTAAAAAAATTTCTTGTCGCCGGAAATTTCTCCTCTCCCACAATAAATTTTTACCCACCAACATTAAAGGTGGGTTAAAATATATTTGCATATTCCACAGCAGCCAAAAAGAAGCACTGTTATCCGAACACTATCCACGGTGAAGTGTTAGAGAATTTTTGACGTTTTACGAGTTATCAAATCAAATAATTCACATCAATTTTATGCGTTGCACTTCCTCCAATCCTGCAGCATAAAAGAGAACGGCTGATTTATCCTGCAGCATAAAAGAGAACGGCTGATTTATCCTGCAGCATAAAAGAGAACGGCTGATTTATGCCGCATGAACTCATTTTATACTAATGCTTCTGCAACCACCTCTCTCCGCGCTCTACCATGTGCTCATATATGCTGCTGCGTCGAGGCGCTTTCGACAAGCTTTTACAAATATGAAAACACGCGTTACACTCTATTCCTCGCCTTACAGGATAGAGAAAACGAACTATCGGAACGACACGTAGAAGTGTTATAGGAAAGCAAATACTACCAACCGAGAATTGCGTCGTCTTAGTGAAACGATGAAGATTCTCGGATACGGAGTAGAGGTAGAAATGAGATTCCTGAAAAAAGAGTCAGAATATAACAATTTATGGGATCGATGAACTTCACCCCAAGATTCGCAGTGCCTTTAGAACGAACCTCTATTCTCAAAAATTGTAGGAGAATACTAATATTGCAGGCCGACTTAACGCCACTCACCAACCAGTGTAGAAATGCATTAACATTTTTTACCGATCGACGTGAACCACGTCTCATATGTGACGTAAGGCTGGTTGTACAGCAAATCCTGCTAGATGCAACCGCGACTTTCACTGCGTAATACATAAAGCTGCGTTACCAAACTTATAACACTTGCTGGAAATAGGCAAAAAACGTGCTTTTGTTGCGATGGCAACAAGCTTGCCATTCGGCGAAAAGCGAACATTAGAAACGGGCTGTGTTGACTCTGCGATGGTGAGCACAGGATCCCGAGTACCCGTATCGTAAACTATCCATGAACCGACCGGCGTTCCGACCGCAAAGATATTGCCGCTACAGTGGAAGTCCACACAAGAAACACCTTCCTATAGAAAGCAATGCATGAATGTATTTCCCTAAAACACCTAATGCATGAATGTATTTCCCATACTCTATTGAAATCTTTAATCTTTCATACTAAATACCCAACCCATTGCCTCTTGAAATTTCTTCCTGCTATCCTGAGAAAGACCTCAACCCCATCTTATGAAAAACTCATTTGTCACTTAACTTGATGGAAAATAGCACAAAATCAAGAGTTCATTAAGCTTTTTGATTCAAAGAAGAGATAAATTGACGAAAATGAACGACTACGAACTTGTATTTGCATTGACCAAACAACTGCCTTCGAAAGTGAGTCCCACAGCCTCAGAGTGCCATCTATGGAGCCGCTGAGGAACTGTCCTGTCGAAGGATGCGCACAAAGCGCCCAAAGCTCATCCGCATGACCCTGCAAATAACATCGCCCGTCAGTACAACAAAAGATGCTTGAAATGGGTTAACAGCGATAGCAGTGTCACTGTGGTCAAAAAAGACCACAAACATCACTGCGGTCGAAAAAGAAGTACTTGTTCAGCGCTGAAATAAATGCAGTATCATCGGGGAGAAAGAAGCTCAAACAAAAAGTTTCATCGATTACAACGAATACTGCTGACGCAAGGTCGTATTCTAAAGTGTACCACAAAGCAATGATGTATCAAAAATTACTCCGCGCAGGTATTTTCGAAAGCTCTGAACGAAGGCAAGAATACTTGCCTGATATAATTCAGACAAATTAAAGTAAGACAGACTTCAATCAAATATGTTCAATTTTAGAGGAAATACTTCAAACTTCGAAAGATCTTTATTCTAAAACTCAAAAAACCGAGAGTATGCCGCAAGCAAACGTGAGTGCTCCTTGCAGATGATCTCTGGAGGGAACCATTCCAATATGATACCTACATATGTGAAATGTTAGTTACCATTTGAGCAACAAAAATGAAAGCATACCTGATGAACATAGTGAAAACCTCGTTTCACGTCGCCTCTTAGGATCGAATTCCTCGTTGTACCAACGAGGACCAGTGAACCTGAAGCTGGCGCTATCGTACGGATAATACCCGCGTCGTCAGGCAACTACAAAAATGCGTTTTCATCGAGTCGCGAATGCATGAATAGACAATTAACAGCTTCCCATACAAAAAAAGCGATCCACTGGGTGATAACTGCAGCAATATTCGCATTTCCATACACATCTGTTGAGACAACTTGCATTCGCTAAACTAAAGCTTTTCATTAAAAAATTCTTCGCGAAAACTTTACCATTTTGTTTATCAGCCTTTTCACTCATCCATTAAAGAAATGGATGTTCATGATGACATCTGTTATGAAAGAGTAACTGAATTTCGATCAAATGCTGCTCACATAGGTTCATTTTGAGCGATAACTTTGCGTCGTGTTTCTCGAAATCATTGATGCTGATTTCTAACAAACTACTACTGCATCTTTCTTTCCCAATGGAAATTTTCTGTTTTCAGTCAAACTACCTTCATGACGAGAATCAATAGCAAATAAGCGGAAAGAGATGCACATACAAGAGTTGGTCCATGTATCCTGATGAGGTCAGTAACATTCCACTCGATGAGCGAACGATCCTTTCCACCAGAAACGATGCGACCGCCACCTATTGAGCACAGCGCCCACACACCTCCATCGTGCACCTGTAAATCTTCAACTTTATATCTCGGTTGAGGTATGCCAAACCATTTGCAATCATAAATCATATGGTGCAGGTTTCGGTGGGAGTTCAACATGGGAATATTTCTCTCCGATGATTTGCTCTAACATGATTGCATAAAATAAAATCCCTTTCAGAATTCCTTCAAAAACCAAACTGAAAACTTCTTTCATAAGTGCATAATCGAAAACTTAAAAAACAAAAGTGAAGTAAATACGAAAATGGTTGCCTTGAAAGCTTGCTTAACAATCTTGATCGTTTTCGGATCCCACAATGAAATCGTTCCATTCGAATCGCCTGATGCGACATAGCCATTCTCCGTGAAGCAGATTGATAACACAAGCTTTGGCTTGTCACGTCCCTCAAAATCGAGACTTCAACTCACTTGCGATATCCTACATATGCTTATGAACTGCAAAACTCTTTCCGAGATAGTCGAGCACTCCTTGAAAGCTGTCCACAAAAAGAATTTATTGAATCTCATTCTTAAAGAAAAAATTAAATGAGATTCAAAAAATTTGAAATCCCATCAAGCAGCCTTTACTGCTTGAAATATTTAACCAACGAACGACATTTCTAAACAGCATTTAGTGGAACTATAGCACTGCCGCGTCGTGCCATTCTATATAAGTATGCATGAGCGAAGAAGTAAAAATTTATTGCATATCGGCAATCGCTAACTTCGGAGCACGATATCGCATGTGCGATCACTGCGTCGATTATAAGTTTGAAAGGACAAAATGCACAAGCACTCTCCACCATCACAATCTAGTCTCCCCAAAGCACTGAAATTCTGAGGCAGTCCAAATTATTCTGGGTGGAGTTAACGTTCTGTGATGGAAATATTGTTACATAGAATGGCACCACTTAAATAATTTACTGACTTTTAAAGAGAAACAATGACAGTGTAATAGAGTATTCTGGACGTAAAACAAATTTCAAAAAACTGAAAAGAAATTCTCGATATAGAGCTAACTTACTTCGAAAACAGCTGGCTTCTTGCTGAGAGTAATATCATCGAATGTCCAAAAGTTGAAATGACCTTTGCCAAACGAGACTATCACGTTCTTGAAAAGTGGATGGAATTCGCAAGCGAACACTTGATCGTTGGCACTCTGGAAAATACGTAAACTATTGAAAATGTTTATGACGAAAATTTTACGGAAAATGAAGAAAAGAAATGCACCTAGACTAACGACTTTCGTGGTGCAACAAGTATAACTTTCCACGCTTATATCCCACCTCGTCTAACAAGCAGTTAACACAGCAGCACTGAATTGTATGAACGCATCGACTTCCCCAATTGATTTCCTCCATTCTCGATGAAAATGTATCACTTAAATGAATTGAACGACTAATTTCCTCATGATTATAAGCATCAATAAATACAATTTTCAAAGACTCTGTTGCCAGCGTATGAACGCTGTCCACTCAAAAAAGATTTGAACGTAAATTAGTGAAAATTCCTAATCAAGTGTTAAAAACCACCGAAGAAATTCTCATAAACATTTGATGAAAAAATCGATTAACGCAAAACGCGATTCTACAAGATATACAAAGAGATCTACAACCAACGTTGTAATACAGATGGAAATACGAAGAAATCAAACATGACGATAGGAAATTACCTTCGTTTCAGTGAGCCGTTTCCTTCGCTGCCAATCCCACACACTTAGAGTGTGCTCAAATGAGTCGTCAATAGCGGCCAGTAATGTGCCACCATCTGTACGACTGAACGCAACGCAGGAGATACCTTTTTCGAATGAAGCATCTCTTGTACCCAAAATACGCAATGTTTGCAATGTGACTGAATCCCATACACGCACATGTGCCTAGAAATGACTTCGTAGAAGCAACACTTCAAAATAAACTATAGAGATGGAGAATTGCCCCGTCAGAAAAATTTGTGCAAAAGAACAGGTTTAGGAGACTGTTCCACTGACCGCCTGAAATTTAGCTTTTGTAAGCAAGAGATGCAGCTTAATGACCATCTACAATTAAAGGTTCAGATGCTTCACCAGGCGAAAGGAGCGAGAATGTGTCAGAGAAGCACTACTGTACAAGAACTTTCCGGAACTTAAGAATTTGACATCAGTACATCACCGCAGCAATTAGAGGAAAAATGTTGACCATTCAGGTATTTTCAGGGCAACAGTCTTTTCTATTTTCCATTATCATCATCGGGATATTTTTTATTTCTAGCAAGAACAACGGCTACAAGTTCAAAAGGGAGGAGATAAAGAGAGACTTTGTGGAGACGAACCTGTGTTTGATCGGCTTCTAGGATGCTTCCTAATTCACTAGGAGAACATATTGGTGAACGATGTTCGTTTAGTATCTGAAACGTTTCGTTTACTCCACAAAACGAATAAAATTCGACATGAAAATTGAAACTTAAAATTTAAAACTTTGGTAATAATGTACAAGAATTAACTGTTATTTTAATGTAGCTTCTTCTGATCTCTCAAACAACAATGCGTCATAAGAGCCAAAACTCATGACACCGAACAACTATGTGGACATAATTTTCCGATCTCCTCTCTCTAGCACGGAAACGTTATATTTACAATAAGTTTTTTTCACTTCTACGAAGGAAAAAACGCATAGTCCCCTACTGCTGCTGCACCTACAACATATAACTCTCCACGAGAGCAATACACTGCAGGCGCACGCCGTGATCCCTTTATAGGAACACAAAAACAGGATGCTCTTTTCTGTTTCTAAACATTTACTGTATATGGGAAACTTCCTGCAATCTTTGTCAGATATCTGAAACCTGAATTAACGCCAAAAAATGATAGAGCACATAAATTAGCAATGTGCAGATTTTTTAGTAATTTGGGCAGATATTAATTATTTAAGAGCACTGGTGAGGCAAACGCGAGAAGTTTACTTTCTTTTCAGGAGAATGCCTTGACGTTTGCCCCGTCGCGATGTGCAGTTTATTCGGATGGATTGCGATACTGAAATTGCAGTCAATTTTAATCTTCACTTAACGTTCTTAAGGCGGAGAAATTCCATCTCCAATTATTACACTCATCGAGACAAAAGAATGTTTATTAAGCAGCAGAAAAGGAGTTTTCCAACCTTTTCCTTTGCACAAAAGTGCAAACCGAAACGCCTCAAGATGCCCAACGCATAATTTCTGCAATATTTCCGACAATTCACTTAGCAATTCTACGAGGAAAGCCCGTTATGCATTTCTGTGAATTGATATCACCTCATTAGCGGGAAAATATTCTCGCGAAGCTGGATATTAACGGAGAAAAAGTTAACCCCTCCTTCAAACATATATAATCGCTCTTCACTCAGATTTGGTTTCGCTCGTAATGACTTCTCGACGATCTCTGTCGAAAAAGTAAACGAAAAACTCCTTGACAAGCAATTACATATGACGGCTATTACTTGAAAGATACGAATCGACGGTGTGAAAAAAACTGTATGAAATAATTCCCTATACAAGCGGTTTTATATTCAGATAAACAAAACGGTGCTAAGCGTAAACGTACCGGTGCTTTGATAGAAGAAAGTTCAACCGAGCGGGCAACAATTGCAAAATGCTTACGCTCAATTCATGTGGGAGATACAATCAGTCGCACGTGCCGATAAATGGAGAGGTATGGTGAGATAATCGCATTCTTTTAAAACAAGTAAATGAGTCCAAGAAAGCCCAGAGTTAAAATTAAACAGTGCTCAATTTCTCAATATCGGTTTGAATCCAGAAAGAAAGAATGAAAATAACCATTTAATTTCGCTTGTATGCTGTGTGTAGTGGCGTTGTGTTCCCTCATCCACATTATGCAACACAACGACAGCTCCCGTAAAATAAACCAACTCTCCAGTTGGCAATTTGTGTAGATTACCTCTCGAATCTTTCCCTCGGTATCTGAATTCGTATCAATTAGATGCACAAAATTATTCTCTGATGCATCACTTTGCCTAGTTAAGCATTGCAGAAATAGCCACAGTAGGCGTCAGTATCGCACAATTTCGCGTTTCTTTCATCAAAGAAAAAGCAATTCTTCGCGATGAAATACTAATAGGACCACAGCGGCAACAATCTCGTGATGTGAGCGGGAGACCTGCTACCACTCATTTGCTTCATGGTCCAGTTTGAAATCATTTCAGCCATCTGGCGCTTAGTGAATAAACTTGAATTGAAGAGCAGAAGCAAATGCAATGATATAAAGCGAAAACAGACAATACGGTTGGGGAGAGGTAGTTTTACCAAAACAGCAGTGGAAGCAAGAGTGGGGAATTTGTGTAGGGCACATAGTCTAACCAACGGAACGCTGCAGTCTGTCTCCGAATGCAGCTGAATAAGTACAAGTGAGAATATCCCACCCATGAACCCATTCGAGTTGTGCGCCTTTCTTGGGTGCATCCAATTCTCTCAAAGGATTGATGGTGTCCACCGAATCAGGCACTGTGAGCATAACGGGTTTGCCTCTTATAAACACTTGAAGCATCCGTTGCTCAGCAAAGTACACCGGGTCGCGGACGTTGCATCTGCAATAGAAATATCTCAACACGCTTATTTTAGTGATGAATCTGTGAAAAGCACCAAGTGAGCCGTAATGTGCAATTTTCTGAACTCTCTGAGCGATGAGCCTGCTTGTTGTACTTGCAAGTATTTCTCAAGTTTGCATCATCTTACCTTATCTATCACCTTTCGAATGCGACTAAAACACGTCTGGACTGAAGCCTGTTCAAGTTAAATGCTGAAAGGTACGAACTACGGCAACCACATACACTGTATTTGATTACTGAAACAGATGGAGTGACCGTGGTGCTTTCTATTTTGGATACGATCATGAGACATGGGAATGCACACGAAATACTTGCCATGCATACGAGATTTACTTGTACGATAAGAAGGAATTTGCGGGACGAGGGAACAGGAAATATAACGGCAAACGAGTGCCAACAATTTTAGTTCACAACACAGTGCTAGTGATGTTATCTGCATCATCTGTGCAAAACGCATGCCAACAGAAGTGCTTACTGCAGACGAATCGCTGAATACTTTTGATTTGGAAAACTGCTCGCTAATGATATTGCACACATATTGTGAGCAAAGAAAATGTCACCAGTCTTCAGTTCAGTTCTCTAACATAAGGTCAGTGTTGGAGATGCTTGGTACACCGATCCACCAAATGCATATATGACAGAGAAAGATCCACAAGAGTGTTTAAACATCTCCGTTACCGAATTCTCATTGGAGAGATTTCTGAGAGATGGGATTATCAGCAGAAAGACGGCTACTCCGATGCAAACGAAAAGAGTGAGCAAATTGACTGAAACTAGCATGGCTTTTCAATGTAGAAACGTCTTAAGTACGAGGCATTCAACAGGTCACAATCTACAGGGAGTACGTGCGCACAGTGTACGCTTTAAACATCGCCATGTTAACGTTCACCTGCTATGTGTTGTCTGTGTTCTATCTGTCTATACGCGTCTGCCGGTTGCTGGCCATATATGATTCTTTGAAACTTAACCCATCGACTGCTTTGCTCCACCTCAGCAAGCAAACTCGCAAATTTAATGACTTCTATCTCTCGATCAACAAACAAACAGACGCATAAGAAAGTAAGGCGAAGGGACAGATGCAAACTGATCAATTATGTAGCCAATTTTAGATGGATTCCTTAAGTAGACTCTCAACGAAAAATTCATAGGGCGGAAGCTCCAAAAACAAACTGCTTTGCATATTAATGCGACAGCTAGTTTCAACTTCAGGCATTGGTCAATAGCAATTTCGAAGGACGCCTTTAGGAAATGAAAAGGTCCCGTAATTCATTGGATAAATCATTAGTTCAACACCGAACTAGTGAATAAGACTCTCTGTAATTCCCTTCGCTTATGAACATTTCTCCGACCATCAAGAGAAGGATAGAAAGAAATTTTCTCTCCTTTCTACTTGATCATGCACGAAGGACCTCACAAACAATTTGAATCTTTTAAAAGCAATTCGGAATTTATTTAATCACTCAGCTGTAACCATTTTGCAATATCTGGGCGCAACCTCTTCTTTTAAAAATCGTATTGAAAGAAGGGAATAAATGTGGTACCCGAGTTGGGATAACGAGCGATGAGAAGCTGCCAAACTGTTCAATGAACCGAGACGGCTGAAATATTATTACAAGCAGTGTGGTGTAAGCATATTTCCACGACACATATTAAAGCTAAATCCTTCGTTCTGCATGCATCCTATAAACAACTTCATATGTTATCAGCGAAGCTCGAGCTCCTGTATCTTAGCCTATACAAATTTGTCACGAAAGGTAGCCAAAATTAAATTTCTTCCCCTTTGAACTATCGAGGCGATGACAAATTCAGGTAAGTTTCACTCTTATCAGATGACAGATGTTTTCAGAGGAAAAGTGCAAGGTACCATGCTCTCAAATAGTGCACCACAACAATTTCAAGCAGTGCTTCAACATTCAATCGCCTGAAAGTGACTTTTAACACCTAATCACAATCACATCCTTTGCAGCACTTAAATGACTGAATTCGCCAACAAAACATCGCATTGAAATGAACGTAAATAAGGCGGAGGAGGCACAGTGGCCATCTACCTTCTTTATAGCGAAATAATTCCTCACTATTCATATTCTACCTACCATCCAGTAAAACAAACACAGGCCATGCAATCCAGTAACAGTTTACTAACTACCCTCTCAACTCTTCTCCCCTCGATCGAAAGAAACATTAGAATAATGGGCCAAATGAAGTTTGCAAAGACGCCCAACTCATAAATGAATAACAACTGCAGAAGCAACGAAGCAACGTACAGCAGTGATTTAGCGTTGTGTGCAGAGTTGCTAAGCGTGAGCATTTGAATCGACGAGTTGTTGACTGCGCTGACTTTGGGGGCCGAACGCAAATGGTCGATGTTGTTGTTATTGCTTTCCTTCATATCCACATTACTCATCCACTTCCGCATCGGACTTCCCCTTGCACTGCGTCCCGTCGATATGTTTACAATATTCGCCCTTGCTGGACCATTTCGCATATACCGCCGCGGAACATTTGTTGTATGCTGCGGAGGCTGTCAATGTTGGGAAATATCTCAGACTTTTACTAGGCGAGAAAAGGAGGGAGAGAAGTATGCTATCAACACAGGAAAACGTCGACGCCTATGAATTAAAAAAATCTTAGCGCCACAACCTCCAATATAAGGCATAAGAACTGCAACTTTGGGCATGTGTCTTACAGTATATGTGGACGTGGTGAGCAACGTACAATCGAGGAAACCCTGTGGTGGAAGCGGACGCGAATTCTTTCAAAAATTGCTCTTGGAAACATTTTCAAAGTGAAGGAGGAGTGAGAAAGAAAAACAGCTATAGAAAACAGCTATCTCTTAACCTTCCTTACGTGCTCTTGTAAAGGCGCATCACGGCAACGTCGGATTGTCCACAAATGCGCACTTGCCTGTCCAGCGGTCAGTTACTTCAAACTCCGAAACGATGCAAACTATGCTTGCAGAAGTGTAAAATTCTGAGGGGCATAATGTGCTCACTAGATCATTTTCCACTTGATGAGTGGGTTCCAGGAGAAGAAATGGGATATATTTTGCTACGGTCAGGCTACAGGAAAGTGAGGGAATGCAGCAAAAGAGTTGATATGATATTGTATCCCGCTCACTTGACTACCACTTCTATAAATTACCAGAACCATAAAATAATGTCCCATACTTCAACTAGTTCAAAGCCTGTAAGAAAACACCCAAAAAAAAGATTTTTCGATGACAGCGAAAGAGGAAAAATGAAACTGAGTAGCCGAGTTTTCTGCACCTCTACACATCATTAAAATTTACTGCAAAAACCTGACATACGGCACACGACGATACCTCTAATGCACATTGTGTTCTATAGAATTCATAGCTTTTGCTTCAGCAGTTTCCCAACTGACAGAATCGAAGGGAGAGACGAACGGAAGCACACATAAATGAACACAGATAATTGCCCCCGTGAAGCATTCTTTGAAAGGGAATTCGTAAAAAGGCTTTAAAAATGTTCGTGCGAGCAATCGATTTAAAACGGAGATGACTAGATTGACTCAATGGTAAATTGACTAAATTTACTACAAGTCGCTGAAATATGAAGACATTATCCACGGGCCTAATTCTTTGGTTGGTCTGCGAATCCAGCTGGTCAAATAATGAGAATGTCAAAGCGCATATCGTGCCAGCTTTTTCATTTATGCCTGCTCTCAATGAACGTTTTCTGTCTTCTCGCAATGTAACACCACGAAACTATACTGACTGTCACAAACGTTGTTATTTTACATTAGGCCTTTCACTTCAACACTCTCTACCACCTCCTCTAAACAGAAAAGGGCGCTGTTTGCTCCTCTGTCCGCATTAAATCGGAAGCCTCACAACCAAAACGACCCCCCTGTGTTCTCTCTCTTTCCACTACCTCAATATGATCAGATGACATATGTCCATCACCGGAGAAACCTCACTCAACATTTTTTTGAATGTTTCACACACTCGCAACAGATCACTTGAAGCGCAGTTCTTAAAACATGCAAAAAACTTCGGTCTTAAAACAAAATAGCATTCGATTACAGCTGTATGGGATTCGCTGGTGCTCCTTTGTTCTTGGCAATACCACATCATTTGACGGTTAACAAAAACAAAACATTTTTCAGCTCGAATAGTACAACTCACTTCAGACGAGAAACTGAAATCAGGCAGACAACCGTCGATAACTGAAGTCCCTTATAATATTCATCGCTTGCCCCGCTACGTCGATAAAAATCTAAACGTGCAATGGCGAGATTCAATCAGTCGTCAAAAGATACCGTTTCCTGGTCACAGCCATTCCAAGTTCCACTTTCAACAGATGAGCGCCGTATAGGCGAGGGTGAAATTGTGCGGTGCCCATTGGCAAGTATCGGCGGCGAGTTGTATGAGCGCAGATTACATGTTGACTGCGAGAAAGCACGATTCCCAGTTACTCGCGCCCGCTCTGCTGCAATGCCCATATTCATTCGACGTCAGAATCAAACAGACCCGCAGCAATTCCTACCACCCGCTTGTCCACGTTTTGCCCGCATTTTTCGCCCAATCAACTGGACTAAGTGTCACTTCCAAAATTCTATAACTCCTCAAAAGACTGATGGGTCAACGCGAAATATGTAAAAGGGGTCAACCACAGTGCCAATTATACCCATCGAAGATCTGCAAAGTATGAAAACTACAACTGCTGCGATTCTTAAGCCGATCTTTCGGGCACACAGGCAGAAAGAAACACACGCATAGACGCTAATAATGCATTTTCATGAAGCGAATTTGCAACAACGCAAAAAAAGAAAACGCAATGAAATGATAGCCAAAAGCATTTACATATTCCCACGAAGTTGGTACGCATGCTGCGTGATTCCCTTCAGTTATAACTTTCAACAGATTACTCTGATAAGGTTCATTGCTAACATTATGAAATAACAGATTCTCTTCGATATCACTATTTCGGACTGTGCGATTATGACGATGCAAGGCGTCGAATAAGGGCACCTTTGCAGCGATTGTTTAACTCTTTCAACGATGCTCACAGCACACCCTCCCCAAACTTCGGCAACAACCTTTGAGGATAGCTGTTACATAAATTCATTGCAGTACCTTCACGACTCGATGCATTATGGCCATAATTTACGCTCTTGAATATTCATATCTACTGCGACCTAACACTACCCTGAGATATCACCAGTCACTTACCACCAACCATATCTTCATTCCTGTAAATTACTGAAACGCCATCGGCGAGAATATTTTTGCTGAAGTGAGGAAATCAGCTATGCCGCTACTCCAATGCTCCAATTATGTTTTCAAGTTTGTTGCAAATCGACGTCTGAATGCCTTTTCTCGTGAAACGTTGCTGTATGCTGACGACGAGCACGACTGTCTGCGGATGCTGGCACTTCACAATTTTATGAGCCCTTGTAAAAACAAAAAGCAGAAGAATTCGAGATAACTGTCGAGCTGTGTTCTTCATTCGCTCTTTCCAACAAATCCCCTCCTGTTCGCCAACAAGTCAACGTTAGATCTAGCAGATGAAGGGAGCATTCAGATAAGATCTAACAACAAATCATCGACTAGGGAACCAACGAAACGCGACTGCACCGACTTCTTACTGATCTCAGTTGGGTACTAACAGTTCTCTAAATGAAGTTGGATAAAATGAAATCTCGGAAGCTTATAACTAGATTTTTAATGAAAAACAAATGAATAGACCTCAAAACTATTTTTTTAATCGCCTATGCCGTCTTCATAAGGCATTCGTCTTTTTATTAAGTACTCAAGCAATCTGAATGTACCAACCAGAATGTGACGTGGCAGAAAGCCTAGAGAAAACATCGTTCGTGTGGGACGGTGCAATGCGCTGCGTAAAGGACTGCTGAGAAGCTGACTGCTCCAGAATCGTTAGACGCCGAAGAAGGTCGGCCGTTGATGATCGCAAACAAACCTGAAATCAACTCTACTACCATGACTGCCTAAGTTCTTTAGCTCGTGGGTCACTGCACTTCTTGAAGGAGGTTTATTTCATGAAACACTTGGCGAACTTCAAAGAAAACAGCAATTACTATAACCGCAAGCTTGAAAACTCCAGCGGTCATCTTTGAAACGGATACTTTAAAAGCTCCTTCATGAACTACAACTCCTTCTTCCTTGCAACACACGCCCCGGCAATCAAAATTTCTGTCTTGCAGCACCCCCTATGAACAGAAAAGTCATTTTCGACTAAACAAATTTGCTTCCCACGTTTATATAGGTGTGTGTCTGTTTGTTCAGTGGCTCGCGGACGACTCAAATCTTGATTAGGAACAGGCATTCTTTAGAGAACATCTCAGAATGCCGTATAATATACGTCATAGAATGCGTTCCTTACAGCATGCCTGTCCTATCAACTTTTGGGAGATAATTAAGGGATCGAAGAGTTTCTGTGCGTTCTGCCGAGCTGCCGGAAGAAAAAGTCGTTGGAGAGAAATTTGTACAATGGTCAGTTCAAATAAAATATGAAACGTTATTCCGCATATTTCATTTCTTTATCAGCAACTAGTGGAAATGGTTAGTCGGTCATGCGAATGATACGAAAAACGTGCAAGTGCAAGCTGCCATCCTTGTTGGCACAGCCCCTTTCCCTAAAGGTAAGTAAAGTTGTGAATCCAACGATCGATAAAACTGGACCACCTTTTCCTGTCATCTTTCAAACAAACCGCCATTAGTGGGTGAAGGAGAATCTAAATTATCCAATTTACGCATGGAAACTATGAATTAAACTGAAAAGGCATAATATACAGCACGTACCGATGAAACGTGTGAATAATAACAATGGAAACTCGCAGAAAAGAGAATCGGAAAAGGAGATCTGAGACGAGAAACTTGATTTTTTTAGCTAAAGTTTTTTGAACAAATTAGTAAAACTTCGAAACGTTAAGTGTAAACAATCAGCTAAAGCAGGTCTAAACACTGATCGTTTAGAAATTAAGCTTGTCTGTGAACACAGTGATCGTTAGCCTCATCACAGATAAGATGATATGAATCGTTGTTGATGACGACATATGCAAGTAGACAATTATGTGTGAAGAGCGATCTTCTTTGAAAACCGAATTTCAGATATAACTCCAGCAAAAACATCCACAACTTGAATTTTTGAAAACGGCATATTCTAAAGCTCCAATTCCACCGCAGACCGCAGTTGAATTTGTTCTTGTTATGCAAACCTTCAGTCAGCTACATCGAACAAGCGCCACGTTTTGCTGTAAGCGATGCCACATGAGAAAGACTTTAGGAAGAACCGGAAGACTACAAGTCTAATTTAACTCTTTGGCGCTCAGTCACGAACGTTGTTCAGTGAAAGCAAAAGCAGCATAAGCATTTAGCTGCTGGAAGTGGCTACAGTGAGAACCTCCGGATGCATTAGCAAATAGAACACCACAGTTTACGACAATCAGTAAATCATCGGCTCTCATCTCCTCGAGTCGAACACTGGAAGGAAAGTACTCAGCGCAGCTGTTGGTTTCTCTCAAACAGGAAAATATCTATTTTTAACGTTATACTGATGCATGGAAAATATTTGTTCCTCCCTTTGAGAAAGAATAAGTGGCATGGCAAGAGCAATTTTAAACTAAAATCCAAAGCTGATGAGACGACATGGTTCATGACATTAAAATCAAACTTCAGATATTGAGTTCCACTTTGTAATTTTCGGTGGTTAAAAAACTTAAGTTGCATTCAAAATTCATTTGCTGAGGTTCCTACTTAATTCATTCATCGACTTAATTATTCATCCTCAATGAGCCTAGCATCCTCATCAGTCGTAAGCGATGCAACGCAAAAACAAACCAAAAATGGGAACGAAGACTCTTCGAATTATTCCGTGGCAAGATTCTTATAAAATACTCAATAATAACCTAATGGATACTTACTGGAAATTAATGACAGAACTGAAAGTTTTAGTGTTTAGGTGCGAGAATTTCAGCATATAGTAAGTTCCACCTCTACGTGAGAGAGGCTTTTGAATGTCTTCCGCCCGTTTTGGTGCATTTTCAACCTAGTTCTCGAGCGCATTCTCTCGGTGCCTTATGTCTCACTCCTTCCATCTCTCCCTCTTTGCCTTCGGAGCAATGCAGTTCCTTAACAGTGCAGCTCTTAGGAGCGATATATTGATAGAATGAGTAGCAAATAATTACTAACACCAGGACTTATTAAATGATGGTAGTCTGCAGTGTCTCTCCGACAAAACAGGAACACAAGAAACATTGCACTCATTGGCTGAGAACATCAATGAGTGAATAATTTGAACGAAGAGAAATACTAAACGTATAAAAATCACGAAACACTTCTCATTTTGCAATCATATTCTTTTGCCAAAGAGTTGTTTGAATAAACAGAACGAGGTGAGAAAATCCACACCTCGATGTTTGATGAGAAACTCTTTAAGCTGTGTATTGGTTAAACAAACAACTAAGATGTTCAAAAGTCGGCAGTGAAGAGAGTCTGCCACTGTCCTTAACGACTTTATCACAGCAACAACGGTGGCCACCTGCAAGAATAAATGAAATAAAGGCAGCCTATTGGTGTTACTGCGATAAATGCTTTGAAATGAAGGCTCGAAGATGATCTTAAATAAGAAATGATGCGAGGCAGAAGGCATGGTCTCAGTGCCTGCTCAAGATGTAATCAGTGAATATGAAACAATTAACCCCTACGCTATCATTCCCCAATGTTTGCAACCCTATAATGCAGTCGCTACAACGTAACCCTGGACTGGAAATTCAGCAAGGAATACTCGTTCAAAATTGTTCCACCTTCCAATGATCGCTCAAGCACCATTCATAGGGAAAATTAACCGATAAGGATGCAAATGATATTCGACGTTGGAACTTTGCCTGAAGACGTACACAACGCAAGGTAACACTACTCATAATCAACTCAATTACCAAACGTTCAAAAATAATTTCTTCATGCAGTACTGATTAAATACAGGTTAAAAGATATCCGGCCCCTAAAAGTGAGTTAACTCCTGTTCTGCATCCGAATTTGTTCCAGCCAAGTCCATTTTAACTGAGACGGAATTTCAGTGACGGGAAAAATTCAGTTCCACGAGAAGATAATCGATTTCATTTTGAGATGAATGCATTCCACTACGCTTCGAATGGAGCGTTCTCCAAGAACGCCAACAGATCCGAAAAATAGTTTCTTGGATTCCTTGACCATGACTAAGCAAAGCAAAGAAATTGAAAGGAACAAGTGAAAAAGGTGTTTATTGGTAATAGGGCTTTTGAATTGCGTTTAACTATGCGCGAGGAAAGAAAGGAGAAACTGAGCAGATCATCGCGACGATTTTATTTTAACACTTTTATTCGGCCTCATCGTAGTGCGGCGAAAAAGAATGAAATGAGGGATTTATATAATGAAGTTTCCTTTGATCTAAGAAACTACTTCTTGGGCTGCCCCACTCAGTACGACTGAAGGTTCAACAAATGACGAAGTGAGACGCTGTCAGATGCACCCAAAATTAACTGCATTCATCGCAGGCCACTCGCTAATCTCGCATCACAACTCATTTATGTCTTTCAACCAAAGTGGGGTATAAAAAGTTAACGACTGAAAACGACCATCAGTCATATTTAGCAAATCTCTTTCAAACTAAAATAAAGAGGAAAGACGCGAGTGCTACACAGCTCTGGTCACAACAAAACATTCGGAAAATAACACGAGGCAGTTGCGCTCCGAACTAAGAAAAGCTCAGTCACTGTGTTTCCGATGCAAGAAATCAAAAACAAATTTTACGAATGTGAAGTGAGAGAACCCATTTCACAGGACAAACACTACATCCACAAAGACACCTTCATTACGCACCTTCGGTAATGGAAAGAACCCTTCAAGACCCTACTTCATGCTAATCGTTGTTGACCGATTCGTGAAGACTAAATGCATTCGTGAAACTAAAAATACTGCAGAATTGATAGTTTCGGTCTTTTCCGCTACTGAAACTGTTGAAATGTGCACTGCATATCACTGCCCATCCAGGTGAGAATTCAATAAAAATAAAAATTCTGGATTTTTGAAAAATCCAGAAAAAATCATACACTCATGAAGATCGCTTGGATCCGAGGAATGTGCCGATATTTAAAGAGAAAAAATCTACAGCTCATTACGAAAATTTCCAGAGAGAGTGGAAAGACAATAGCTGAAAACAACTGACTAGTTCGTCTTCTTGTGACTGCACCTTTCGTTCGAGCTCGTATACTCGTTCGCGGATGCTCGCATTTTCGGCGTTGAGCATCTCATCTGAAAGAGAGAAAAAAAGCGTGCTGCTTTTTTCAGAAGCGATGATAAGCCTTATTGTTTTCCACATAAGAGAAAAAAGGTAACAGGTGTGAGATGCACTTCAGCGGAATGGGAAAACATGCAACATAGGCCTGTCGATCGCATTACGACACCAACTACCTCAAATCCAGTGTCGATTTCGTGTATGGCATGCAGAAAGCAGATGAACAGGTGGCCAGAAGGTTTTAGTCTGGATTCATATACATATCCTTGATAAAATTTTCGACAAACATTCATCGAAGTTAACAGCCTACGAGGAAACAATGAGCAGCTGTCAGCAGCTGCATGTCTTATTTGTTCACTTTCCGGAGCAATACCTCCCATAGGCAGAAAAAACTGACAGCTATTTTGAGAGACGACTGATAAGAACCGAAATCTTAAGAAGTAAAAAAAGTGCAATGCGGTCATCAGAAATCACTGTGGCATTCCACGTGCCGTTTCCGCTAAAAGTGCAACAGACTTCGATTTCTCTTTTATCAAACACTCCTC
Organism: Parascaris univalens; assembly: GCA_037576465.1. NCBI lineage: Eukaryota > Metazoa > Nematoda > Chromadorea > Rhabditida > Ascarididae > Parascaris > Parascaris univalens. The sequence continues at coordinate 184,916,523 of CM075173.1, read as the reverse complement.
AAAGATATATTCGAAATGCGTAACTTCTGATGAATTGAAGCAGTGAAGAGAAGGGAAAAAAATTAATGAAGTGTAAACGCTTGAAGCAGCTAAGAACTCTAAAACGATGAAAGATTCAAACGAAAGAGGGAACAAAATGATGAAATGATGCATCTGAAGACCAACGATCGCTGAAAGCACACATAGAATAGGCAAATCGTTAACTAAACAGCAATCACCGTCTTTTAAAAGACAATGAGAAATGACGGTAAACGGTGAGCGAAGTGAGCAAAGTCGGAATCGCTGACTGAAGTCCATTAAAGTCCTAAAGCACCCCGCAAAAATGCAGAAAACCTTCGCAACGAACAAATACGACTGTTTCGAAGTATCACTTCTTACTCAAAGAAGCGTAATAAAACAATCTTTGATATTTCAAATTCCTTGCTCAGAAATAAATATTGGTAAGCTTATGAGCGATATCACATATAAGGCGTTCGGAAAAGGACTACAACTAGAATGGCGGAACATAACTGGAAATAATTCACTAAATGAGTGACTGATGAGGGCTGCCATTTGTAGGAGCGAGTGCGACAGTGATTTCACGGTTTAGGTGATCAAGGTAATCAAGCAACATCAACTTTATTTTATTTCAGATGCGTCCGTTGGATGGGATCGCATTAAGCAACAAAGATATGCTGGCATATTACAACTACATGTAACATTTTAGCAAAAGTACAGCTCTTCGTGCATGATGCATTTGGTGCGATATTAATAGATGTCTCAAAGGTTTCACAGCAATTCCTCAGAGAATGAGTGAAGATACAACTGTGGATAAACGTTTCGCGCTTGTTAAAGACGAAATAGTTGAGAATGAGCCTAAGCACGATTCCAAAATTCTAATTAAATGGCTCCTCCAAACCGTACTTAATTCCTTCAGTGCTTCTTCCCTCTTAAAGCGAAAGAAGAATACGGATAACAGTGATGCTTACCGCTTTCGTCGCGCTCATCGATGCCTCCCATCGAGAGGGACCACTTATGACGCACGAAGTGTGCATTCTGACCAGAAGTGAAATAACGAACCATGTGGTGGCCGCTAACCAGCTTCAGGTATGCGTCTAGCGTTTATGAATACTCTCTCGTCTTATACCATCATAGTTCCAACTCACATTTGGTGTTTGTCTTAGTGCTAATAATAAGCAAATAGGCAGTGAAATTAAATGTGGAAGAGGAATGGTTTGGATATGAGAGAGACAGAGTATAACACTGCAAGCCTGGTGGAAATGTTCATTGGGCACTATAAACGCAGTGATTTCCAATGCACTTCATAAGCTTGGTCGGCATCAGTAAAGCCATATAACAGCATCATCATAATGCACATCTGTTTAACGTTTCTCATGCAGCACTGCTTTCCTGGCAACGCCCCTTCTAAGTATATCATCACCACGGAATTCGGCCATTGGATTCGATGAATGCCACAAACGTTGCAGCGAAACTGCCACTGAAGTGGACTTTTTAGTATCTAATTATTTTTCTCCTAAAGTGCTTGGTGACATATGCCATGCAGAAAGCTTTCATGAGGGGAGGGCGGAAGGGGGAGGTGGGAAAAGGATGAAACTTTCGAAAATTTGCAGCTCGTTAGCGAGAAATGATTTCTGGAAAGCATTTAAAGCAATACGCAACACCGTAAACTTGGACATGTTGCTCGATGAACGAAAATATACTTCACTGTTTACTTCGCAAAGCAAATCTTTACTCTTAACCACCGTTCTGCGAAGATGGCTGGAAATTTGCTTGGTACTCTGATCTAAAGTTTAGGCTAGGAAAGCTCACTTCCCTCTTCCTTCTCGAATGAAATCTCCGTTTGCACTAAGACGAGGACGTCATTAATGAATTCACTGTATCACATCGTCTGCAGACAAATTTTCAGTCGCATTTTTTATGTGTCTCCTAAAACTACAAATTCACTGCCGCCGGTGTATTTTACGGTTGAATTTCTTTGGCGAAATTTTCACATTAACTGAGCAAAAGATTCGGAGGAAAATGAAAGAAAGTAGTGTTGGATGCTGTCACAACTGGCTACCTTCCAACGATCAGTTCAGAGAGAAAGCCTCAATAGCTAACTGGTAGTGTGATTAGAATGTGATCTATCTGATCTACGTCTTTTATAGCTCAACAATCATCCACGGTACAATCAACAACGGTTTTACTAAACTGTCTCCGATGGGATCGCGATCGTTTACACGGAAATGCCCTATCGCACAGCGGTAGCAAGAGAGTTGATGAAGCCGAAGAAATAGGCTCACTCCGCTTAGATATATAACGCTAGAGATTACATGAACTAAAAATATGAAGAGATTATCTAAACTAAACATTTCCCATCACGCATGTGCACTGGCGGACTTTACTTCCAACAACATGCAGTAACAAAGTTAAACGCTGAAGCAAATGGGAGAAACCAGGCACAGGAAATTAGAGGCCCACTCAACTGTTCTTATAAAATTCCAGCAGTTGCGCGAAGTTACTACATTATTGAAAAGACTATCACAACAGGACACCGGCGATGCTACAGTGTTAAATCGTTACATTACCTGAACGAAATATTTATTGCACTAAGTTTCCTCATAGTTCTAACCATTATTCTATCATTGCCACAGTTGCCAACATTGTTGTGCTGTCTTTATTATGGCCATAAATAAAATCTACAATGAGTAACGTCTTTTCGTTTTAAAAAAATGAGAAAGAACGCCGCAAATTTTCACCTCTGAATGGAAATAATGGTGAAATTTTATTTCTTTCATAAACGATGACATTCGTAGAGGTTTTCTCCTGCGAGAATAATATAACTAATAAATCTTAATGGCCTCCTATTGTTTCAATAATCTTTCAGCACTTCCAAATGAAAGATGAGATAGCCTCTATATTCGCAGCACATTCAACTTTACATCTAAAAATGGGAACGACCCTATAAACGCCTGGAGCAATTTATTCGTTGCACTGCTTCATAATCCATCTTCGTAATACTACTTTTATTTAAGCATAACGCTTATTGTTATTGGTCGCAAAGCGACAACTAGACTAAGAACTTCTAGCTTAAGCGACGCAAAGTCATCTCACTTTGAAATTCAACCACTGTCCAATAAACTGGAAGGTATTACCCTACTGCTTCGAAAGCAAACATCTCTCATCGATTGTAATATAGATTTTCATAGATAAACCCCTGAATGACAAACGAGGCAACCCAGAGACATCACGACGACCATGCCAACAACGACCAACAATCCCAACTGCAAATCTCTTACTCCAAGAGGCGATGTGATGCTCCTGAATAAGGCTCGTTGGAACCAGCCCTTCGCAATTTCTATCCACACCGTTCATGGTATTCGTCGATAACTTGACCCTCCACCGAAACAGACCTGATGCTCGCCGGATATTCACTCGGTACCAAATTTGCAACTTGCGCAATAACTTAACTCAATTAATGGCGACGACGTTGCATATTTCGAAACGTTCGCCCAAACGGTGAACAGTGGCCTCTGTCAGTGCCCGGCCTCAAGGATGTTGTCGCACAACTATTCAGGCCTCCGCAAATCGATGATTATTGGCTTGCAGCCTTCGATGAACGCAAGTTTATAGGATGAACCGAACGGTTTAGTTGCTGTTTCAACTAGAATTTCAAATTTTTGCACACCGGTGTACACAAAAAAAGCGACGGATGAATTGATGAACGCAAAACGCTGCTAGCACAGCTGTAAGCGACGGTTTCTGAAAACGCCTATGTGTTACTGTGTTTTTGCTGGAAACAAACTGACAAACAGTTTAGTGAGTTCTATCGATCGGATAACACACAGACTGCGAGCACAAATTATGCACCTACCGACTGCCAAAAATTTGCATCCAACTCTGAATATCTATTGCGACTAAGTGATACTATGGTTATGGACACTCATTTGCGAAATGGGATTTTGAGGAAGTGACGATTGCCATAGTGGCGAGAAGCATTCTGCTTTGATTTCAAATACGAATATCTTTCTAAACATTGGCTGATAAAATCCCGAAGGCATTCGAGAGTTAAACACACTTATAATGACTAACAACAAATCCTATCTCAACAAAATGAGGATTCTATACTTCCGTTCTCGCAAAACTTCTAGTGAAATTTTGTTCGTTCTCTGGGATTTCGTCGCTCCCTCCTCTCTCTTTTGTAAGGCGCTTGGTGTGGACCCGCTTCTCTCCCACCGCACCCCCCCCCCCCCCCCTTTCTCTTGCATATATCTGGCGCATTCCTTGGCGACAACATCCCTATTTCTGCTCTCCTTTCGACCTCTCTCACTTCTTCCTTGAAGCCTTTAGAAAAAAGCTTATGGCTGTTCTTGAGGCCACTACAGATCGATAGACAACGGATGAGGACAACGTTTTTATGTCTATCGGAAAGGTACTTTAACGAACATGAATAACATTTACAAGCCACGGCCTAAGTACGAAATATTTCCCAATCTAAGCGGTTCTTATTGAAAAACCAGTCTTCCATATATGCAATGAACTTGTTACTTTGCCTACAATAAAGCATTTTCACGTGGACAAAATTCTTCGCAAGATTAGTTAGTTATTTGATCGCAAAACGAATGCTGACAGATGATGGAAGTGACGTGTGAATGGTCAAGGAAACCTTTCTACGTAATCGCTCCATCGTTGAAGATGGATACAAAAAAAATGCAATGAAGACCTCAACGACAACGGAGAGCTCTAATGGGGAGTAAAGGACTCCAGTCATTGAACAATGAACAACAAGCATCCGCAAAATAGTAAATAATTAGGTGCTCAGAGAACGCTGGAAGGCTTTTTTGCATAAATCAATAAATACGAACTGAAGTCAGTTTATAAGAATAAATGAATTTGATGGAGTTAAACTGGATGATGGTTACCTATAAATGCTAGCTAGTCGTAAGTCTGACGATGGCCTGTACCTATGACTGAGCCAGTGAAGTGAACAAACCTTTTTCTACTTCGATAAGACATGTTAAAGTCTTTAGCTTACCTCTTCACCATTGTAGCTCGCTCGACTACGAAAGAAAAAGTGATAATCCAGCCAAAATCCTGTGAAATCACCTTTTTAAAGCTGGATCGACCCCCAATTTTCAGTCGCTTTAGTGGAAAGTATGGCAACAGTAGTGCCATAAAAACATGAACTTCATAAAACAGCATGGAGATTAACGGTGAGGAAGTATCAAATGCATCGAAAAATGCAAACATCGAGCGGACGAAGACTAGAGTGACGTTGGGATTGTATGCGAACAGCTTTATGTGTCGTAAAAGGGTCATAATTGGCACTCCATCGTGCAATTATACATAAGAACATGTCGTGTAATATATCCCTAAACCACATCAACCATTGCAAATGATTAACAAATTGCTCAGAAATAGTCTCACAGCAAAATACCAACAATAAGTCATGGCCAGTTGAAAAGCCAATCAGATTCTACTAAAATCAGCACAATTATTGAAAGGCAAAGAATAATAATGAATCCGTCATATCTGATGAGTCCATTATGAGGCACTTGTAACGAGACTTGAACTTTGTATGGGAAACTGGTTATTCAGGTCATACTGGAATATGATAAATATGTATTATATGATAAAAATATGCATTATATGGATATTTGATGCAATATTTTTCACATATTCAAAGCTTGTTAAAGTAACATATTTTCGCTTGCACCTGATCAACTGCACTTCTTCTATATGCCACAAATTTTCGTTGCCATTCTTCCATAAAAGCTCCGACCGTTTCAATATCATAAGGAGTGTAAGCTCTTCTGTACCTAATGTAGGCAAACATTCCAATAGTAACAAAACACACCAGCTGCAAATTCTTTACAAGATCCACTGAACATATTTAGAAATACTTTCAACGAATTAAATGGTGAAATCGGACAAAAGCAAATAAAATAAACGAAAGCGGATCGCCTCGATTAGCCAGTAATCAAATTGTGGCGTCGTCGACCTATCGCTTAACACGTTTCCGAGTTTATCGACGTGGGACCGGAACGAATGAGTAAACAGAGAGGACAACTAACGCAACAATTAAATTACTCCAGTGCACACATGTTTTATTGGCATTACTCATGAAATTTACACACTGTACTACATTTCAAGCTGATATGGTAAAACGACTCCCATTACTGCTTTCATATATTTCCCACTGTTAATACGACTACTATGGTCATTAATACTAATACCGGCGTTACAGCTATTATTTTAGGCCCCGGATACCCCTAACATAACTACTACTATTGTTTATTAAAACTCACCTCATATTTTACTATATATATTACTAGGCTACAGCATCGAACAATGTTCAAACGACTCTGTGGCGAAATATGCTCAAATTTTGCTGATTAAATATTATTTTTCTCGACAATTTATGTTCAATCGATGGAAAGCGATTCAACCAAGTTATGCATCTAATACAACCTTGTGAAATTCATCGACCTTCAAGGCACTTCAAAGGACTCCCAGGATAACAGCTATAAAATATCGGCCCATCGATCGCGAATGTTTCAGAATCTGTTGAAAATAGATAAATGAAGTCTTGAAGCTGCGGAACGCAAGTCAATTAATAAACATGGCTTTCAAATGTAAAGTGATGAAGATATCTTGGAAAGCACAGAAATACTGAAAAAGAGAGCTGGATGGATAAAAATTAAATAAACGTCACTTATTTGTGACAGTCGATCGCAGCTTCGCTTCTTAATCCGTGCAGCTGGCCATAACTCTTTGAAGAGAATTCTTCTAGCACATCTTTGAATCGACACTGTTTTCAGTTTATCAAAATAAAGATGCACCGATAGCTCATTTTATAATCTTCCCCCCTTCCCTCTTCATTACTGACCACCATTAGACAGCCTGAATTTCATAAAGGAATTAACGACTGAGACACGTATGCACTAGAAAGAAGACCACCAGCAACGATGTTCAGGAGAAGGATAAGTCAAAAGTGGGGCTTCCCTCTCGGTTCATTACCATAGCAACGCCTTGGACAGGCCACGCCGATAGCATGAAGCAATTTTCTTGGAACGGGATAAATGTCACAGTCATGAAAAAACAAGAAATAGTTGTAACCAATTTTACAAGCGGAGGACAAGTTTCTACTAGTCGCATTTGCGATGATCGGCACAATTAGGGTCAAAGTCAGTGACATCAACGGAGTTCTTCGAAAAGAGAGGAAAGAAAAGAACAGTAAGATGCGCATGAAATGAATGAGGTCAGAATGAGGGGGTTATATCCAAGCGAATCAATTATGGTTAAAATTGCTGAAAAGTAATATCCGTGATGAACGCTTTGAAGGGTTACGTATGAAAGAGCGCAAAAGAGAACGAAACTTGTGAAAATGACGTGTTTTCCTTGAACCTTGTGGCGTGAGCACTCTCAAAGATCATCGCTCGACTAATCACAGTGGGAAGACTGTCCTGAGTAGGTGGCACTAAATGTGCACACACACCCTCGTCTTCATCAACTAACACGGAGATTATCAACATAACCGAAGAAAACGAAGTGATATTTCCTAGATTAGTTTTGTTGCAATTCAACTAACGGAAACTGCATGCAAAAATTGCGCTGAATTTCAATGTCACCGATATTTTAGGATTTGATGGATCGCAAGCTTGCAACGACGCATAATAGTTATTTCATTACGAATATTCCGCTGAAGGAAAATCGACTTGACAACAGAATAAACGTCATGTAAAGCTTTCGAAATAAACGCTAAACGTTAGGCATTGCGAAGGCACATACCCCTCTCTCCATCCCTCCTCTCATTCACTTCAAAAAATCTCTCGAAAGCTTCGACGCTATTGTAATTTGGGTGCTTCGTTTTGAACAACCACGTAGGAATATTACAATACTTCATTTCGGGGATACTTCATATTACAATACTTCAGTACTTCATATTACAATATTACAATACTACAATACGTAGGAATATTACAATACTACAATACAATATTACAATCGAGGCAGAATACTACAATAAGAGTACTTCATTTCGGATTTAGTGTACCTTACGATAACATCCCGTATCAGAAAGGAACTGCTGTGTGATGCATGTGACCTTTTAAGAAATTAGTGCTAGTAGTAATGACTGCAGTTATCCATGTGCTCCGTAAAGGAGCTTCTAGCCAGCAACGCTGGCTCAATATGAGTTTTTATCAGAGCATTCACCGAACATTTAATAAGCAGTGAAATGATGCCCCTATGAACTGTCATACGTGAATGCATAAATTCTCAAGTGCCAAATTTGTTTTTAAGAGATACTCGACAGCAGCGAAACTTGATTCCTCATTTGGGTGATTACTAATAATACATCTATCAACCAACCGAATCACCATACGTTAACTACATTATTTCACAGTCCGTGTCAGGGATGGACCCGTTTCAGCGCTGCACTGAGTGAACATCGAAGGGAAGTGTGTCTCACAAAGAGCTCTAAGAGGGACAAATAAGGCGGGATGCAAAAGTGCGGTGGTTGTTTACAAACGTGCAATGTAAACATCTGCAATTGAACATTATCCAAAGGGATTCGTTGGCAATAAAGCAATGCCATTTGTACAGAACTCAAACATACTATTGTTTGCCTATTTCGTGAAAGCATTCACTCTCGGTCGGCATATAGCCATTTTTTTAAAGAACGCCTCCTTATAAACAAGCTTTTTTCACTACCAACTCGAAGTATCCAATGTAAGGGCACGGCAATATGAGTTAGCTTCAGTGGCAAAAATAATTCTGGTCAGCAAATCTTTAACTTTTAGGTAAGCAAGAGAAAAACTCCCTATTTAGGTGGGCGTTCCCCATGTTTCCGGTGAATTCATTAATTTGCAGGAAATTTCGTTCCGCAGAAGTAATATTTCATGCTTGGTAGCAGATAACATGCCTAGGTAACCATTATGGCAAGGAAGACGCAATTGCTTCCCCTCTCAAAAAACAGCTTAGCAAGCGTGGCGCTATAGCCGGTACGATAGCGACTTTTGTGTTCCGCTTACCTCAGCAGCCAGCTTCACGATCCAAGGACCAAAAATGATAAAAGCACAATATTTTGACTAGCTCCACCACGTTCCACAATCCATAAAACATTTGCTTTCCTTCAACCCGACAGCTATGAAATGAAAAATTGGCTGGTGTTTAAAATTACGACAAACGTTTCTGCCATATTCGAATATTTTGTATTTCCTAGCGGTACTGGTGGATCCGTGTGAGATATGTTATAAGGGGTCGAACCGCGGTAATACATTTCACCTAACTTTTACAAGTTATTTTCGACATCACTTCTTCCGTGACCTTGGCGACCTTTTCACCCCACACCCGGATGGATATATGGTGACCAGTACAACTCGTTAGGAGGATCATAGTCGAAGCACCGTAATCGATAAATTGTGAAATTTTAGAAATTAAAGGAAGTAAAAATGATTCCAGGAAGAATCGCACTTTCGGAGGGTAACTTGAAAATTGTTCGGATTGAATCGGCAAATAAATGTTCCATAATGCAAACGCTCGCATTAAATTCAAGCAGTCAAAAATAAAAAAGCTTCAAGCAGCCGACTTCTGCCTTTCACAAGCAACCAGTTCAGGGACCATTACGTGCAACAAAAAGGTGTGACGTCCGCTGGTCAGCTAAGTGCTAAATGAGTGAAAGGGAGGAATGAGGCCAGTTAATGCAGTGACGGTGAGCAGCTCGAGATCTCGAAGGCATTTAAACGCTGGGCCGTTGAGGACTTGAAATTTAAACACTTGCTACTACTTCCAAGTCCCGAAATTTGTAGAGAGCCTTATTTCTGAAAGAGATTGATTTAAAAAACATTCGTGAACGAAGTTAGTGATATACGCAAATAGGAAACTACGGAAATAACATGGGAATTTAGGAAAAGCGCTTACAAATGGATTCCACTCTCAATAGGTTTAAATTCATCAGAGCTACGTCGCAAAAAAGCCCTCCTACATAGATTTCGAGATCAGCTTTGACCGTTTCAGATATCATTAAAATTTTCCATCCACCGAATGACTAGTGAAAAATGGCAACTGGCAAAATAAAACCTAAAATTTGCATCTTTTCCCATTTTTTATCATCGCGCTCACAATAAGCTTTTCGCATATTATTGCTGCTCTCTTACCTTAGCTGAACTTCAGGACCTCCTCATTATTGAAAGAGGAAACGATATTTGGCATTTCACAGGAAATTTTTACACTAATTACCCTTGGCGAGCCGAATTATTTACAAAGTGTCAATAACGTCTGAATAGATCACTCGAAAGAAAGAAACAAAGAACGCAAGAAAAGTACACATACGGCTTCAAGTATATGCATCATATCAAGAAGGACAATCGATGGAGCCAATCAAACACCACATATGCATATAAACTCATAAATCACATATTCTATTTAGTTTCATTTACTGCCACTATGAATGTGCACAAGGCGATAATAGCCATCAAGAAAACACACTGACTGCTTCATGGAAGGTTGCATACACTGGACAAAGCAGACCGTTGATTTCAAACCATATCATTTTGCAGCGATGCTTTATCAATTCGCAGGTCTCGAATGTCCATACCTTCCTATTTTTGCCAAAATATCAGCTGTATAAAATGACGCCTCTATCAATTTCGCAAACCTTTTTCGCAAAACTATATTCGTGCGTTTTCTTGGTGCCTTCCGGGAACAAAGCAAAAATGAGTTTGACAATGAAGCACGATGAACAAAACCTTTCACATGAAAGTATTAATGCCCAGATCGATCCACGGATTTATGGGCTTCTTAAAGCATCAGAACTTACATATTCTAATTTTTACTTACATCAGCACTGTTCTCAGTTTCAAGAGACTCTCACTGCGGCGTCCTCCGATTGTTTTTGAGCACTTATGCGATCGTCTCATGCGAAGTGCGGAATCATTTATTCCCTCTTTCTTTTGCATTTTTTTTTGCTTCTGCGTTTGATGAAAATTTCTCAGACCTTAGCGTTCGCTGCAAAATGAGAGCCGCATGTAGACAACGAAGTAACAAAACAAAAGGCATTCAAAATGACTCCAAATTTTATAGATGCAATCCTGCATGTGCTAGTTGAAAAAGTTGCTCTTTAGAGGCAATAATTTTGTGAGCATCACAAATTTGGATAAAGTCATCTTCCTGATAGCCCTTCCTCCATAAAGAACACGGTCGACGTGCTCAACAACAGAAAAGATTACAGTCGTTCTATAAAACAAAAACGAATACATCTTTGACTTTTTTGATGACTGCGATAATAAACAGGTAAAAGCGTTCTCAGCAGAAAACGTTGCTGGAAATGCAGTGGAAAGGGAGGAGGTGAGAATATATGGCAATGATGATGTGAATGAAGGTAGATAATCGCACAATATGCTTTTCATATGCTACAATGTACACACTTAGTGTGCCACGAGTGCTGAACATATAACCAACAGCGATAGTTAAGACTCTTCATATGGGATTGCGGGAGAACTCGGAGGTTTAGTATTCAGAGCTTGGCTTAACAGCTCAAACATAAATAGTTATGCCTTAGTGCGTCGAGCATGTTAGAGCTGTGACGTGATGGCTTAGTAGCTATGGCTATTTTACGTTCACATTGCCGTCGTCAAAACAAATATCGCATAAGAGGGCAAAAATGCAGACAAAATCATGTTAGAGCACTTGTTGAAATAGCACTTGCGAGAATATCAAACGAGCAAATATCTTGGGGGCCGATGAATGAAAGAATGTCATAGTCGAAGCTCAAGGTCCTCGAAGGGAAGATGACGTTTACGCCTACCGCTTATTCCAGGTAACATTGTAAAACAATGCCGGCAAAATTCTTCATCACAAAAAAACACTGCAGATCAGTAGGATATTTGGAATATACTGGACCTAATGGAGCGGGACAAAGGGAAAAACGATGCATCTTTATGAGCTTATAAAAACCAACTGTTTTAACACTAGCATTCAAAAACTTTCTGCTCACTTGACTGATTATCTTCAACGTTCTGCCACTGCCCAAATTTCGCTGCAAGGGAACACTGTTTGGAAATCTCATTCTATTGCCACGCAAAAACCGCCCCACTGCACTCCAGAGGCTTACCGACTTTTGGTTCATTAAAGACTCTTGAGAGCTTACAGCCGTAGCGATCTGAGTTCACAAGAAAGCAAATCGCTCATTGAAATTTATTCTATTTAAATAGCAAATCCAAGCTTCAACCTAATATCGTTTAGATGCATATATTGGTGCAATGAAGCGCTTTAAAGATTCATTTCCAATTTCCAACTTCGATTTTTGAATCGTTTTACTGCATAAAACACCGAGAAAAAATAGTAGACAAGCACAGAATTAAAAGAGCTTAGAAATAGGGACTAAGAAGAAAGTCGATTATAAGCAACAAGCATGCAGACTACTCCATAATGGGTCAATTTGTTACAAGTGGCTACTCTTGAAGAAGCTTAGGCTTGCAGGTCGATGCAGATGTTTGCATAATGGATGAGGGTTTTGCAGACAACAATGTTCGGAATGCATTTAAGGAGTGGCAATGTTGCAAGTGCGCTGTATACACAGGCACTATTTTATGCGCAGCACTCCACCTGCTCAACAGTTGCCCAGCACCCCTTAACATTGCGTCGGAGTTGCAGACACAAACAACATATCCCTTTCAGTCATCCACCTGTCCAATAAATAGGTTAACAAATGGTCGAGAATTTGAATATGCCATTAAATTATTACATAACAGTTTTCATATGGCGGTGAGAAGAAGCGAGGCAACATCGCGAAGCGGTCAGCGCGATATACTTTTTTCGGATCCTTTCATTATAGACCAACAGACCTCTTAAATCATCTAGTAGCAATAAAATCTATGAAAAAACAGTTACATTTTCACTTGCTTGACTGCTCGCATAAATTTTACGCATTTCGAGCTCGATGAATTAGCTGAAAAATTGCTTGCAAAAGTCATTATACGAAGCGCCTTATACTTCGCTAATTTCAAAGTTTTGGCTTTAACGGCTTCGAAACAGACAAAGAATGACAGACGTATATTGATAAGCATATATAAAATGTGGTTGTAAAGCGCTTTGTGAAATGCGAAATAATGTATAGCAAATGAAGGCAGCAAATGGAAACGTGGAAGCAAAATCGAAATAAAAATGAATTTCATGAGGAATTCATTCCATTGAGAGTGTAATCTGCGAAAATATCCGAAATTTGCGGGGCAGTCGGGATAAGAATAAATCTGGAAACAAATAGTTCGCTGACTGATGGCACTTCCTTGCAACTTTTATTCTAGCAAAGTCGATTTTCTATTTTAGGCCTTACTTGTAGGCAAACCCAGTATCAAACCTAGTATTGCTCTAGTTCACTGGTCTTCGAAGCCTAAGAATCAAAGGCAACCAGGTCTCATGAGCAATCAAAACACAAGCAACGTTTACAAAATTAAAAATACTACGCATTTTGCTGGAAGCGATTGGTGACTAACCTTTAAAAAAGGGTTATCAATTTTACAACGATGATAAGCGGATTCACCCACCAGACGCGGTTGATATTCCACTACTCGTTAGAGGGGACGCCATCCGAGAGGCACTGAAGAGCACAACGCGCGAATTGGTTAGCTCAGCGGAGCACGCAAAGAGAGTAAAACCTTTCATACGAACAGTGGCAGACAACAAATGAGCGCATCGTAACAACGAACACCATTACAGCCGACAACACTTGAGACAAACAGCACGCTCTTAGCGAAGTGAGAGTGTACTGAAGACAAAAATAAACGAGAAAGAAAAGAGAGCGTAGCAATTATGGAGGTCTAAGGCGATATAACCCAACACAACCTACAACAAGAAATGCGCCTATTAACGATCCCTGCCGCTCGGGTTAGTGTAATTACTGATGGCGGACGCAGAAGGCTTCATTTCTGACTTAGGAAGGAAGTAGGGACGTGATATGAAATTGAGTGGTTCAGCGAAATTACGGGTAAGAAAAGACGCAAGGTGGGTTCTTTCATGTGATTACACGATTAGGAACTGAGAGTAATAAAAAATGAGATGTGAGGTTCAAAGCTGGGATGAGTAATATTAAACAAGAGCAGAAAATAAGGCACACGACTATATGCGGAAACCAGTTGGCGAACCCGTCTCTCATCACCCTAAACTCAATAGACCTCCAATAAAACCCGCCCTGCTAGTTGCCCGCCAGGTTGGCCGACGAGAATACGAACAATTACTTTCATATCCGACTCGCGCTTTCATTTTTGGCGATTCGCTGTTCAAAAGAATATGCGTGCTGTGTTGTCCACACTGATAGTGAAAGAGATGCTACTTCGTACCAAGCAAAATTACTAATTTTCCAGAAAGCGTTACTCTGCGCAGTCTTGACGTCACTTCCTTTCGGTCGTAAAGCCAACCGAATCGATGGAACCGATAAGAGAGATGAGAATCAAATCTAGTATTCCCACCAGTTGTCCAGTACTGCAATCTTGACTTGGTCACTTTCTTAAGTTTGATGAATTTTTCATGCTTGTTGCAAAAAAACGTGACTTCGGAAGTTCACTGGCAGTGAACAAGAATGTCCATCAAGAGAGGTGGTATTCTCTGACTTAAAAAATGTCAATTTTAATCAGCATTCTTCGATATGTCTGAGATCTATGTGGAGATAAGCAACGCTCTGAGCCGCGACATTGAAGTTCCTCTCGCGACGATTTGTGACGCGATATCCAAACAATAAATACGCGGTACTATAAACATCTTCCCTCAAGCAGACACTGTACTGGAAGATAAAGGCTTGCTCATGTGCTCAATGCATCTGAATTTCTTCCCAGACAAGAGAACCCATAAAAATGATTTTTTTGAGAAATAATGTAAAAGGATCTGAATTTTCATGCGTGCTGTAAAACTGGGCAGTGGTTATTAAAATTTCACTGCTCGCAGCTGGGGAAATGACGCTGATGTCCACTAAGTTGGATTTTTAACATCGCTTCACACCTTTATAAATTTCAAATTGAGAAATGAAGATGTTGCTTAGGTGAAAAACCTCCGACGATAGATTCCAACCATACTTACGAGTCGAAATTCACAGATTTGTAAAAAAAAAGAAGAAAAAAATCCAAATATAGTGCAAAGGAGATAAATTCCTTGTTTTCCTCAAAAAAAGTACAGAAATTTTGCAGTTATAAAGCGGCCTCGCAGATTCGATCTGCTTCCGATCTTCTTATTGCTACATATGTAAAGAAAATGAGTAATTAATGCTAACATCTTGTGAAACAAGTGGCGAATAAAAATCTCAAGAAATTGTTCAAAAAATCAAAGTTCCGTTCAGAACATAAACCAGAAATGAATGGAACGCATTTGGGAGAAGATACTTACATAGGGAAGGAAACTGCCTCAAACAGAAACCCAAATGGATACCAGGTGGTCGATTCCCACCGAAAATCGACGTTTCCGTTGACTAGTCTGATGCGGCTGGCTCAAGACGTTGCGAAAGGCAGATTTTTGTGAGAAAAATTCAATAATCAATTACTGAGGAAAAGATGGTGTTCAAGGTGGAATTAATTCACTGTGGATATCGGTTGCACACAGCGACGGCGCGGAATTGTCAGAAATGTCACAGACTGAGACGTATTTGGAGGTTTTTGGAGAAGAAAGAAATAGTTTATTGATTTGTGAGACTATAAAATTAAGCTTCTGAAAACATCCCTTCTTATACTGTTGGTAATCTTACGCTAAAATACTACATCTGAAACTGCAAGAGTAATGGTATAATGGAAACCGAATTGAAAAGAGAGCAAATGGCCTCGAATGTTGGAAGGGATTAATAAAGCGATGAGAAATCTGATAATGGACAGTGATCCCGGGAAGGGATTATAAACAAGCAAGCGAATAGTGCACACAGCTCTGCAAGCGAAAGTGCTAGCCACTCGGTTAGGCTTATCGTATTGTTATACGATTCCCTTGCATTTAGATAAGAAGCTGCAGAAAGCGAAACTCGAGCTCTCCGGGGATGAACCTCAAGTTCTAGACCTTGAAGCAATGACATTATATCAATACTGCCGCGCCGTACAGATGTCGGATACAGAGAACAGACTTGTAAACACTACGAAGCAAGGATTAAGGGCATAAAATCAATTTCATGAACTCATATGTACGAAAATCCAGGAAACTTCCAAGTTTTCAAGATTTTTCCGATTTGAGGAAGGATTTGAGGAAGGATCGAAAATAAATTTTTCTTCTAATCGAACAAATTTTTCACCTTCCTCCACAATATGAATGGTCATGGATGTTACAAATACAGTGTCAAGTTTTTAGACGGAAGTATAATCGAAGATAGAGAATGACGGGTACTGATTGTGGGAGATGGCAAAATAGAATAAGAACCGCAAGTATGGGAACTTGGCCCTGGTCGAAAATAAAGATTTATTTGCGAAATGGAACTTGTAATGAAGGGAGAGTAAGAACGGCTTTTCTTAACTATCATTTCACTGCCCTCTCCGAGTGTTCCATGAAGACAACCGCAAAACACTGGCGGATGGATTATTAAGTAAAGGACAACATTTTAAGGTCCGTTAAGGTTATCACGCGTTTTTGGAGATTCCTATTCTTAGACCTCCTCGTCTTTGTACTCTCTTAACTCAGCTGTTCTTCTCATCGCTGATCCCAAATCAGTAATGGTATATCACGAACAATGATGATAGGCCAGATGGCTTACTTGACTGGCCGATATCGGAGAAGGAGACCGACCTGATCGGCCCCTCGTAAGAGGACGATAAATCCATGACGGGAACTTTCAATCGTCAACGCAAATCACCTGTAATAATTTAGATGATTAAACTTGTTTTCGGTATTTTCTTTCACCACATGCGCCCTTATCAATAATAATTATGAACTGTGAACAAAGAAAGATTCTCGAAATTATATGAGAGTGTTCAGCATTCTCGTTATCGTAAAAATGGATTGGACTGTGTGAGATGAAGACGATGAGAAAAGAAGGATCTGGTTGTGGAAAGGCTGGAGAAAGATGAGGTAAAATAACATCTAACACTCTTAGGAGTTCTCGACATAAAATTCTCGACACTGAACAATGAATATATTTTCTACAGAGCTGGGAAAGTAAAAAGATGAAGATAAATCCTATATATGAACAAGTTTCTAAAAAAGTGCTCAATTCTAGAGAAAAAAGCTACAGAAAACTTAGTGAAAGAAACAAGTAATCGCAGGAAATTAAGTTCGAAGTAACAACGATATGCCATGGATCAGTCGCGAAGTTCTCATGGCAGCACGAATCGAAAATGACGGTCAGCAGTGACAATAGTCGTGTAAGACATGATTTGCAGCCAGGATTTGAAGCGTGATGCGACGGCTGACAACAGTAGCAAACAGTTTCGGCAGACGGCATTAGGAGTAGGGAATTCAAGCTTTTCCATCATCTATTTATCAAAAAACTGCCGGATTATAGAACATCATTTATCGATAAATAATAAGTTCAACATTCACATTGCACAGCTGCTTCGCATAGCAAATGTTACGCATCCGCTGGAAAGTGCTGCAGTAACATACTTTTTTTAAACTTCAGATGTGTTACAAATCAAATATTTGCTTGCTGAATAAATTACAATAACAAATTCTTTTACTGCACTTGATGATTTAAGGACCCGAAATAACTCAAATAACGAAATTCACAAACAAACGAAACACGAAGAATTAAGAATAGGACTCGCACTCCACATACGTTGAACAAACAAAGAAATAAATAGGATCGTCTTGTAAAGCCGTCTTGCAACAGAGACTTCTCATTGCCGACACATAAAGGGATCAAACAAGCCTAAACATAGGGCAAATCCTCCCACTAACTGTTTTGGTTTCAAGTTTTCGCACCATAATTTAACTGTTGTGTACTTATTTACTAGTCACTGCACTGAGATAACTGAAGCGCAGTGTTGGCAATGGACGGCGCAGAAAAATGCTCAAGAAATTATGGCCTGAATCGAATATACACGAAGAGAGATTCATTTTACATTTCATGGCATATTTCATGGCATATTAGCAAATGACAACTTGCAACTATCAATAGATCGACGTTCTCCTAATCGTAGCTGCTTAATTTGCATTGCGCATGTACAAAGCTTGCGGAAGTACCTTCTTTCAAGGTGATGGAATACATTTAAGTCCAGCATCCCTTGAAAAATAAGCTCAACAAAAATGTATTTATATCCGGCTGATTAGTTCGATGATAACATAATTGCATTTAAAAAATACTACTAATAATAAGCTGCAGAAATATTCTCGAAAACATGAATTCCCGTTTGAAAATTTCCACAGATTCAACTCCTGTTTTTTATTTCTCACCACCGACAACACATTCCATATTGCAAGAGGTGTTCGTGGCACATAGCGCTCAACAGGTGCGTAGAGCACACCTGAAACTGGTTACGCAAATCTAACTAACCAGTCACAAAATATCTATGCGTGAAATGATGTGCACTGCTCGTATTTCAGAAAGAAGTGCAGTGGCGCGTAGGCAAAGCATCATTCCTGATCCACTTAATGCAGTCGGATTTAGAGGTTCACAACATGGTGCCAACGTGTAATGCGCTCTTTATGAAAGGTCAAAGCTCTCGCTGAAATGCACTTCTCTGAAGCCATATATGCTGATGAAGAGTTAAATGTTCTCAGAAGCTAAAACAAGAACAACTCCAAAGCTATTCACTGCTGCAGGCCTCATATATCTTCTTTGTTGGGTCTCTTTTTCATCAACACTCGACGCATCAAAAAAAGGGAAACGCTGAGGGGAAAAAAGGTGTGGATGAAGACGCACATCTGACAGCGGGCTAGCTTTCAAAAGAAGCATCTCGACTGCACTGCATCGATGACATATGTGAGGGCAGTGCTCTGAATCGCTGAAAAAGAGAAGTGACTACAAATATTATTTGAATCGACTTTGTTATGCGTTTATTTTCATAAGGTACTAAACTCTATTTGACGAAATCACTTTGCTTACAATGGAAAGAGTGCTGCCCCATCCACATAATCATACAGCTATGAAAAATTACGAAATCGTGAAAGCTAAACAAACTTAGCACAAAGAGGAGAATAAAAATCAAGATATAAAACGAGACAAAAACATAGTAAAAGTGTGCAAACAAAAAGAAGATTGTTTGCATTGTCTTCTCCGACTTTCAATTATTATTTCCGGAAATATTGCCGGGAGGTGGGAAATTACCGAAAGGGCAGACAGAAATTATCACGGCCACTAATCAGATAAAAAGCTGTTCGAGGCCAATTTCCATCGAGAACATTTATGTAGCTTCCTATAAAACATGAATGGATTCTCACTAATGACGCTCGGATTCACAGCCGAATGAACTGTGCATAATATGGTGAGAAGTAAGATAGGCCTCCCGCACTCCCCTAAATTTATTTGGCCTGACCGGATTCGTTTTTGCATTTTAAAGTTATTAAAGTCTTCGGTTTCTTGACCATTTTGCCCCATTCCCCTTCTTGGAATGATAATATGTTATTTTACCTTCAACTTAAAGGAAATGAGAATTGGTCGTTGAAATCTGAATGACAGTGGATGAGCTCAAGTCGCTAAAGAATTCATTATAAGAATGCAGCAAGCATACTTCTCTTCTCCGATACGACCGAATCATCAATTCAGCAATCCCTTCACATTCTCTTTATTGAACACAATTCAATGCATTTCTACACGGGAATTGCGCAATCGAAACTTGGAGATTTTACGAAGATGAACAGCACACATTTATTCGTTTCTTGTAACGGGACAACGTTTACATTAGACGCGTTTGCTTCGCAAATCAACTGTATTATAAAAGAAGTATACAGAAGTGAACGTGGAAAACCGACAATGATGAGTTCGAATAATGAGTTCGCAATTTTGGGTATATCACTTCCTTTAGAGAATTAACTCAGTAGTGACGATGGCTCACATTATAACATTCGCGACATGCTGAAAGGAGGAGAACTGCGTTGGAGGAGAGGCGAAAAGAAGAAGGAAACCCGGAGAGAGCGTAACGCTTTATTTTGGAATTCGACCGCTTGTGCATACGGTGAACATGAGCAACGAATGAGGGCAGAAATTTGACGAATGCGATATGACGACAGACGTGTGCCACGTATACAATACGGACACAAACACCTTTCTTGCAACCTTGATAAACACGTCGAAATGCTCAGAAAATTTCTTTCCCAATACTTCTTCAGAAACGTTTAACTATGGAAAGGTTTACTTTTATGAATGAGTGGGCAATTATCCAAATCATAAGTGCAAAAAGATATGTCATTCCAAAATTCCGATACTTTTTTCACATCATTGAACGCAGCAAACGTTTAAGTCCACTATTCACATTTTTTTTCAAATTCACAAACGTTTAAATGAACATGACGCACGACTTCACGCTGAGCGGGGGGGGGGGGGGGTTCTAAAGAAGGATTCGTGAAATATCTTTCATAGTTGCTTGACGTGACGGCTGCTTATTATTAATTAGTGAAATGAATCTGAACAAAAATTGGCGTGCACCGGTGCAAGCAAGAGTTGCATGCCCTTGTTATCATAAATGAAGAACGCGCGCTCGCAGCGAAGCCTTGATGAATATCGAGATCGCTAGTCTGACCTTCGTTGAGTTCCACACTGAACATCCTATTAAGGACTAGGTATCATATGCAAAGTTAGAACGCCTTGCAAGTTTATTTGGTTGCGAAGTGGACAAATTATTTAGTGAGAGTGTAAAAATGAATGTACGAGTATCTTTTCTATAAAACTATGAACCTACGGTTCCCCTAGCATACAGAAGCATGAGAGAGCACTACGGCGATGTAACTTTATCGAGAAACAGATTTCGACTATCAAAATTCAAAAATAAACGCTGTATAACTGCCAATATATGAGCTAATATAACGTCTATATGCAAAGATAAAAATGAATAAGTGTGATAAAGAAATGGAGATGTAAGATGTGTACATATAAAACTCGACAAAGGTAATCAGCTGCAAATCAGTGAAACACAATGTGGCTGCAGCTGAAAGACCCTCGGAAATTGCATGCTGTGCATCTCGTGTGAGGTGGAGAAACCATTTACGCTTTCTCTTTCTCGCTCACCTCCATTCTTCATACTACAGTCAGAAGAAGAATGGCAGCAGCAATCCGACAACAATTATTCAATCGGCCGAATACAACAATCAACTTCACACACATTCAGCAAGCCTGCTATTATGTCCATATCACATAACGCACTGCCACTTCAACTTCTGCTTGTGGTTTGTTCTCCCCTCCTCCCTTCCTCCCCACATAGGACAAGTGATCACGTCATGCATTTCCTCTTTTTACATTCATTCATTACGTCTTTTAGTACGGCAGTATTAAAGGTAGTTGTAGGTATTGATACAAGAACGGTTTATTAAACCGGAGGGATTTCGAAAGAAACGCTTACGCATTCATGAGAGGCAAGGCGTGACGCCAGAAGTAGCACGAAATTCGTCTTTAAATATAGTGAGGAAGAACGGTTAGGAAGTATATATATATACATGTGAACTTGTATTCACATTTACACAAACAACGTTCCTTCCAAGTCCCTGCCTCTAATTCCAAAGCACCCTCTTTATTCCCTCACCAATGACTGTCGTTTGTCAAAAATGAAATGAATAAACGCGCACTCTAAACACGCTCATTCGTACATTATCGAACGGTCATTCCTAGCTCGATACTAAGACGTGATAACTGCGTTTAACCAAATAAACTCATACACAAACGAACACAATTTCCCTGTCCACAGATATCATGTTCATTTTCACTTATAGAAGACATCTGCCTTTTCTGTAGAACTCCAATCTACACTCTCATTTTGTTCTGATGGTTCAAATTCCGCAATTAACATGAAAGAACCTTCTGCCGGTTTTCTGTAGTGAACTCTGCACTCACTTGCGAGGTTCTCAGTTTGCTGTCCGCATCCTCAGAAAAAGCTAATAAGTCCTCATTTAACGCATCACTGTTTTTATTTCCCCTGTATTCAATGTCCAGAAGTCTCATTTGGAATGGCAGAAAAGAAACGACGCATAGAAGGGGGCGTGAGAGATAAAGAACGCGTTGTTAACGACGAACCGAGACAACAACAGCTCTTTCTACAACAACGAAGCGGCGTTAATGCACGAATAAAATTTTTATGCTCATGAAAAACTGCTGTTACACTTATTACGTCACTTTTCACAGTAATGATGAAGGTAACTACCATTCATGGCTTAATCGTTATCGCATAACAAGTGGGCTCAATTCCGCGTTGCCTATTCGACTCTTCGCCAGGTTACGATGCACTTTTCTCGATTAGGTAATAGAGGCGCTCGATCTTCCGTCTCAAGAGAAAATCACCTCCTCGAGTAGTTTTTCTTTCCCGGTGTGACTTTCATCACGGCAGAATTTCCTTCCATTAAATTACGACCTTATATACTGCTCTTTTCAAAGTTCAAGAGGAACAGTTGCACTTAGAGAAACAGCACATCTCATTTTTTGCAAACAGTCATCTCTATCTAAGTGTCGGTTTAATCTGTGAAATGATTCAACTAACATTTTTAAGCATCTAACATAATGAATGACGTTTTCATGAGGCACAGCCAGTTTCCGAAGAAACACAAACCGTACGACAGCGATTCAACCCGCTGCTATTTCATAGGTGATGCACCTAATTCAACCGTTTTAGAGCTGCGCACAAAGTTACCACAATATGTTTCTGACATATTCAACAACTGGGAGGAATTAAGTCCCCAACCATTGAAGTTGACAGTATCGGTCTCGACAATGTTAAAAAAGACTCAAAGCACACGATGACATTTAAAGGTCGCATAAAAATACGACGTCCATTCCCCCTCTCGCTTGCAGCTAACCCTCTCCTCTCCAACAATAGTTTCATTTCACTGGAATATTTTATCGGATTATTCATCCATATATTCGAATTTTGTCGTCTAGCAGAGCTGAGTATACTTTTTGAGCCGGAAAACCCAAGGGATAGAGTGAGCACAAAGCAGCACACGCGAGACACATAAGGTCTCTATTGAAATTCTCCATGAAGAAAAAAGCGCACCTTCAGCGTTCGCAAAAGCTTCCACCCGCCATACTCCAACGATTCGTCCCGCCTCATATCGGCATACCTTAGTGCCAGCTGCCTGCACAGTTTACATTGTAGCGATGGAATGGCGCGCAATTGGCGAGCGGCCAGAACCTTGCTGTGCATCGTGAATCGTTGTGGGAGTACCACTTTCGAAGAAACACATGAAAACCCGACACACAGTCGCATCGATTATAGTTCATTAGGAATAAGCCAGTTAACGCCATCTTCCTGATCGAATGTATGCGGCGAGGCGTTTGCTTCCAGAAAATTGACAATCTAACCTGACAGATTACCTGACTAAATTAGCATCTTCCTCAACAAAACTGAGATGGACTAAGTGAGAGCTAATTCAAGTCTTGCATGGTATCGCTATTTAGCAGAGCATCATCTACCTTAAACACGTGAAATTTTCAGGTGACGAGCACACTGCAATGAAACTAAACGGGTGTTAAGACAAGGTGTCGTATTCGGAATCTACTTTCATTCCGACACAACTGGCGCAGTCGCAGTATTTAGGTCGAAAAATGAAGTGTCAAAGGCATTTCAGTATCTCCATGAAAGCAGCCGTCTTCTAAACGACCTCTTGCAGCTGTTTCCTGCTGTATTTTTTCACTTTGACGGTCTGAAGTTTTGTTTAGAAAGCTTTCGACATAAGAAAATATCGTTCCGTTAGAACGTTCGACGAAAACTCGTGAAACAGTCTTATGAAAAGAAGATGTAAACAGAGTAGAAAATTTCATGATTGGCGCAATGCAACGTCTATATTCTACCTATTCAACTTGATCAGCGACCCACTGATGGTGGTGGTTAGAGATGAGAGCCGAATTCTTGAGGGTGAGGGATGGGCACATTCGAACAGGACGCACCCCTAACTTGACCCGTTTTTTATATTGCATATAAGATTACTAAAGGCTTATTTCTGAAATTTACCTAAAAGCTTAACCTCTTCCCAGATCTATTCGCTCATTCATTCCGAACTCAATGAGAGTGAGCGATTTGCTGCAGAGACTTCTCTTGTTCTGCAAAAAAGATTGTCGCAGTTTCTTCAGAAGGAAGGTGCAGCATTTTCTATATTCTTATTCTTCTTGCCGTCTTTTTATTTAGATCACCCAGTTTCCTGCACTGCTTGAAAAAATTGCCAGTTTTATTCTCACTTATTCAATTATGAAACAATAATTTTTAAGTAGATATTGTTCTGATTCACTTGAGATATTCATTGAATGCGGCTTTCTCATCACCTTCTTTCTCCGTCTGCATGATTACCTGCAAATCTGAAGAGTCGATTTTACTTCAGAAAAACCCTCCTTTTGTATTCTGCAGCAATTTGAGGAGAAGTCATAACCACTCGCTTAAAAGAATCCTGAAATTGCCTTCAACTAAACCCATAATTGCTCGAATTTTAGGTGCACGAAATGCTGCCATGTCTAATTGTCGATCCGACTGAAGGAGAGCGAAATTTGACGAACCTTTATATCACCGAAATGATAATGCCTGACGAGGTAATTGATTTCAATAATTCACTCATCCTTTCACTCGCCGATATGATTTTAGAAGCAATAAAACGTCGAATGTTAGGCGAAGTTTAAACTGCCAAAGCTCATCGGCGGAAGAAGAGACGTATCCTTTTCTTTATGTAGGATATTCAGATGTCGAAGGACTGTAGGAATGCATATTCCACTCCTACTAAACTCCATTGAGGACGAAGAAAAAACTTGTGAAAGTCTGTGGAAATGCAGATATGGTTGGACTTTCTATAAATATGTTCGTATTGTTATACATCTGCTCTGCACAGAAGTTTTGTATAATTCGAAACTTTAGCGACTTGAATTCTCGATCAAAAAAGATTTATGGTTTCCTCGGGTTTTCAGAAATATGCGCTTTTGAGGCAAAGTATTTTCCCCTTCGGTTTCAATGAATATTTCACTTTAATTGAAGTCAAATGTTCACCTGGAAACGGGTTCAATTTTGTGATTGAGCGCTTCAAGCAGTTCGCTTCTAATGAATGATTTACGGGAGACCGAATTATATTCAATTTTAGAGCGTAGTCGAGTGAGGAAAGCTAAGGAAGAGGCGAAATAATAATTCCCAGATATTGCAGAAGTGTATGACAGGTTTATGTCACGTTTTAAGGAGCATTCTAGGTGCAACGGTCGTGTGTAGAAATCCTCAAAGCTTTGCTGTGGAAAAATCGGCCTAAACTAAGTAATCATCAAGTAATGACAAAG
Organism: Parascaris univalens; assembly: GCA_037576465.1. NCBI lineage: Eukaryota > Metazoa > Nematoda > Chromadorea > Rhabditida > Ascarididae > Parascaris > Parascaris univalens. The sequence goes on along the minus strand of CM075173.1, from coordinate 184,891,199 downwards.
CATCAAGTTCTGCACATGCCAAAAGCTGCATGTACATACACATGATCCATTCGTGACACGAGTACTATCAAAGATCGATCTGGACACTGACGAAGATCGTATTGGTACAGTAAAGGAGGACGAAAAAACGGTAAAACGCATCGATACCTTAGGTGGCACACCCGACTGCTTGGAAATTGTAGATGAATCCACTTGGGCACAATTTCTTCCGCCTTCGAGGTTAACTTTTTGCTTTTCTGTAATATTCGCTTTCGCTTGCTTTGGGGCAAAATGTCATGATTAATCTGTCAATAAATAATGCATTCTTTTCTTCCCACTCCATTCCATGAATTCGACGACGTCCCAGTGAAAGCTGATTTATTTTTTTTACTTAGCATGTAATCATTTATTCGTATAAGCTCGCAGATATGTTTACTTGATTAAATCTGTGTAAGAAGCGGGAAAAAATTACTGGAGCAGGATAGGAGCAGAAGAAAGAAGGTAAACTTCCCAGTCATTTAAACGATACGTTAGCTCCTAATTGTTAAAGTGGTGCGATTCACAGCTAACTATTTCTTGCAATTTCTAGCTCAAATGACCTGAACCAGCGTGAAAATCTCTAGAGGAACTCCACAAAACTGTGAAATCTTTATTCCATAACACTGTCTCAAAAGTGAGACGCTTCTCTTTACTTCCAAAAAGGTTTTGCTGCGATTGGATGAAAGAATTAGTGGACCGATTTTGCTTAGCCAATTCCAGCAAAGTGGATTTCTTCAGGGACCCTTCTGAAGACTGGAAAATCTGGCTCGTACTTTTTTCCATTTAATTTATGAACCATTAATTGAGCAAATTACTGCTAGTTAATATCCCTACCAGGAAAGCAATAAAATAAACCAAAAGCCATTAATAGCCAAGAAGCCTCGCGCCGAACTGTATTGCTCCATCCCGAATGTTTGCTTATTTCTGTGTGCTCATAAAGTTATCTGATTCATTTCAGGCCGGCGATCGAGTTCTAGTTTTAATCTCAGTTTTGATAGAGGATAATTCTGTTGTGTTAAAGTATGAAAAAAAGCAACTTTCAATGTCATCTTCGATATGTTCCTTTTTAATATGTAATAAATATTCTGCTCAAGTCCACCGCTTCCCATCCACATCTTTTGCTTAGTGTGGCCTGCTTAATGTTGTAGACGAGCGAGTGCACACAATGTGCTATTCATGATCATACTGTGCGTCTAAGCAAAGCTTCAGCATCCTTTGCACACGAGAACGCGCCCATTGGAACTACGGAATGAACGACGTTTAAAAGCGCAGCGGTCTGTTACAGGTCTGCGCTGATCCCTCCCCTGAGTATATTTGAACTGCTGTTCCTTGGCGAAAGAACCTTCACGCCAACTAATCTTCACAAAGCGAAGTTTTTTGAATGAAAGGTATACGCATCCCATTTGTGCAGTCACGAGAGCGACTCGTACATTCATCCATATTTGTGTACTTTCTAAACTACAGTTGTTCCACGATGGCAATCATTTGTGCTGAAGACATGAAAAAAGGGTTTATTGCATTACAAACAGCGAGTGGGATCGCGACAATTGCATTGCAACCTGTCGCCTTAAAGAACTTCCTCCATCGTGAAACGCGTGCGCACAATGTAGTTGCGTTTTGGTGGACCACTGTGCGTATCGCGTTTCGCAGTGCCCTTTTCCTTAGTACTGCTTTCGTCCAAGAAGGGCTCATTCATAGCCACCTTAAAATGGCCAAGTTGTTAGTTATTTTTCAATTAAACAGATGTGCACTATATAAAGAAGAGTGTTACAGAATGATGTGCTCCACCGATGAGGAATGGCCAAATGCTACACCAGCGCCGAGGTCGGGAATGGCTAAAATATCGAACTTCCACTAGTTTTATAGATGAATCGAATGGTGTCTACAGCGAGCGGTTTAGCGTCAATTTTCAGTAGCTTGGAAACCTTGGACTTGCATAGCGCCAGCTTGAGAGTGATCTGCGACGAACCTGTGTGCTGACTAACCGATTATACTGGAGGAGGTTTTTGCTGGCCAGAATAAGATCCCTTTTTTTCTCGAGTCTTCGGTTTTAACGGAAACAGCCTTCACCGGTTAATGGCTGATTGATATTTTTCGGTAAATTTCAATGGAACGTCTGCTGCCAGCCCACGCCTTCGGTCGATTACCGGCCTATGACAGCAAGAATTTACTGCCAGTTGTGATCACCACAGCACGGCGCGTATTGAGCAGCGCTCGATCGGTTGAACTAAGCCTTTGCAAGTAGGTGCTGTTAGTAGCTGAGTCCCACTTCGGGGTTGGTGGTGAAAATTGCTCTCAACCGCCGGATCATACAGTGTAAAAATCTTTGATGTGTGCTGAATCGCCAAGCAATAGGTGGCGAAATGCTCAGATAAGCCTTTTTTAGCCACTGTTAACAATTTGTTACTTTCGAGAAGCTATGACTAGATATCGCTCACAAAAACGAAGTTTTTGGCCTCCTTAATTATGAATAGGTGGCATGGAGATGAGAGTATGAACTGAATTGCTTGTGAGCACCACAGTGAGCAATTTCCCACACACTCAGCTTTTTGTCTCGTTTTTGTTTGTTTGTTTTTTTATGAAAGAGAGCTGCGCTCATTTTTTGCTACTTTCCTCGCACCTGAGGTTGAATTTTTGTGATCTATGAGTACGTGCTCAACGAAGGTGCTCGTCTCAGGATGTTTAGTATTATTTCAGTGACTTACTTCATACTGATTCTGAATGAATTCTTTCAGCCTGTCCGGGTTCACTCCGTAGAGATATGTGTCCATTGGGACGTCCATTTGAAGGTCCCTTATAACGAATACTGGCTAAAATTCTGTTTCGTTGAATACGCAAGCCGTCACATCCTTTCAAGCCTGTATTTCTTGTTAGATCTTATCACTGATGCTGAGCTTTGGAAATGCGCACATAGCCGCCCGTTTAAGCGATCATGTCCTTGACAATTTTGGTTTCTTACCATAGCCTCAAAAGCGAGATAGTAATTATCTCGCCTTTTTTCCAGCCACGTTCCTTTCGACGGACACTTTTAGCCTTTGCTGCCAATCCAAATTTCAGAAAGCAATCTAATGGATCACTTGTCTAATCGTTTGAAAATCGACGCAATGGAAACGCAAGAATGCGATTCGTTGCAACAGTTTGGTTGTTAAAGGCATCCAAGGAATACTGAAAATAGCGCGCGGGACCTCCTAATGTCGTTGCGAAGCAAGCTCTGTCCTCAAAATGGTCCTCCTTCCCCTCTGCACTCAAACTCTTATAAGCAGATCCTTCGTTTTTAACGAATTACGACCTTTGCGATGCAAAATGTAATAGGATATACTTTCCGCATCAACTTTGTTATGAAAATAAACTGATGCCGGCGTAAAAAAAAGAATGAAATAGAACCTCTCGTGCGGAGAATGACTTTGCTCTGAGAGGAGAGACTGTAGCGAGAACAAGCTGAAAATGTCACCATCATTTTTGCGGGCAAAACCAGTCAGTTTCAGCTTATCTTTGTTTTTCCTTATATGAAGAGAGTTTATAATCGCGAATGAAAAAAAAGGTTGGGGAGTTGCTTTTACTTTATACATTCTTGAGAAAATTGACCTCAAATTGCGGTAATAATCCTTTATTAGCTATCAGATGCTGGAAGGAATCAAGCGGTGCTTTGATGCAGTGGAACTTAAATGAATCGAAATCGTCTGCGGCGAGTGCCGAGGTAAATTTGAATCGTCTTAATGAAGCAATACATCCTAACGAGTTTACAAAGTTTACATAATTGAAGCGTTTTTCGGATAACTGACATCAAATTTTGACACCGTGCAGTGTAAGAAATTCGGGAACGACTACAACTTCCAGGCGCTCTCCCACCTCACTCATCAAACACTCCCATCTCATTCCATTATGCCTCACAGCTGAAGATAACGCTTACTGACCAGAAGAGTAGCCAGGAGAGCGCGTTTAGCCGCCATGCCGATGACGGATCTCCGCCACTGAACAATGAATGTGAGCTGAATGTTCCACTTATTATAAAGTGCCATGAAATTGTCATTTTTATTGTTAAAGTGTGATTTCTATTAGGTGTTATGAAATTTTGCATATTACACTGATGTAGGAAAAAAGTTCCATCAGCAAAGAGGATCACGGGATCAACGCTCGTTGTGATATGCAAACCTTAAACCGCACTTATGACGGTTCAAAGTATCACGTTAAACATTGCTGATTTTTTTTTTCACATTTCAATGTCATATGCAAAAATTCTTTAGCAGTTAGCAGAAACATCTTTGCTCTTAATAGGGTGCAAAACATTCATTGTTCAGTGGCGGAGATCCGTCATCGGCATGGCGGCTAAACGCGCTCTCCTGGCTACTCTTCTGGTCAGTAAGCGTTATCTTCAGCTGTGAGGCATAATGGAATGAGATGGGAGTGTTTGATGAGTGAGGTGGGAGAGCGCCTGGAAGTTGTAGTCGTTCCCGAATTTCTTACACTGCACGGTGTCAAAATTTGATGTCAGTTATCCGAAAAACGCTTCAATTATGTAAACTTTGTAAACTCGTTAGGATGTATTGCTTCATTAAGACGATTCAAATTTACCTCGGCACTCGCCGCAGACGATTTCGATTCATTTAAGTTCCACTGCATCAAAGCACCGCTTGATTCCTTCCAGCATCTGATAGCTAATAAAGGATTATTACCGCAATTTGAGGTCAATTTTCTCAAGAATGTATAAAGTAAAAGCAACTCCCCAACCTTTTTTTTCATTCGCGATTATAAACTCTCTTCATATAAGGAAAAACAAAGATAAGCTGAAACTGACTGGTTTTGCCCGCAAAAATGATGGTGACATTTTCAGCTTGTTCTCGCTACAGTCTCTCCTCTCAGAGCAAAGTCATTCTCCGCACGAGAGGTTCTATTTCATTCTTTTTTTTACGCCGGCATCAGTTTATTTTCATAACAAAGTTGATGCGGAAAGTATATCCTATTACATTTTGCATCGCAAAGGTCGTAATTCGTTAAAAACGAAGGATCTGCTTATAAGAAGTTTGAGTGCAGAGGGGAAGGAGGACCATTTTGAGGACAGAGCTTGCTTCGCAACGACATTAGGAGGTCCCGCGCGCTATTTTCAGTATTCCTTGGATGCCTTTAACAACCAAACTGTTGCAACGAATCGCATTCTTGCGTTTCCATTGCGTCGATTTTCAAACGATTAGACAAGTGATCCATTAGATTGCTTTCTGAAATTTGGATTGGCAGCAAAGGCTAAAAGTGTCCGTCGAAAGGAACGTGGCTGGAAAAAAGGCGAGATAATTACTATCTCGCTTTTGAGGCTATGGTAAGAAACCAAAATTGTCAAGGACATGATCGCTTAAACGGGCGGCTATGTGCGCATTTCCAAAGCTCAGCATCAGTGATAAGATCTAACAAGAAATACAGGCTTGAAAGGATGTGACGGCTTGCGTATTCAACGAAACAGAATTTTAGCCAGTATTCGTTATAAGGGACCTTCAAATGGACGTCCCAATGGACACATATCTCTACGGAGTGAACCCGGACAGGCTGAAAGAATTCATTCAGAATCAGTATGAAGTAAGTCACTGAAATAATACTAAACATCCTGAGACGAGCACCTTCGTTGAGCACGTACTCATAGATCACAAAAATTCAACCTCAGGTGCGAGGAAAGTAGCAAAAAATGAGCGCAGCTCTCTTTCATAAAAAAACAAACAAACAAAAACGAGACAAAAAGCTGAGTGTGTGGGAAATTGCTCACTGTGGTGCTCACAAGCAATTCAGTTCATACTCTCATCTCCATGCCACCTATTCATAATTAAGGAGGCCAAAAACTTCGTTTTTGTGAGCGATATCTAGTCATAGCTTCTCGAAAGTAACAAATTGTTAACAGTGGCTAAAAAAGGCTTATCTGAGCATTTCGCCACCTATTGCTTGGCGATTCAGCACACATCAAAGATTTTTACACTGTATGATCCGGCGGTTGAGAGCAATTTTCACCACCAACCCCGAAGTGGGACTCAGCTACTAACAGCACCTACTTGCAAAGGCTTAGTTCAACCGATCGAGCGCTGCTCAATACGCGCCGTGCTGTGGTGATCACAACTGGCAGTAAATTCTTGCTGTCATAGGCCGGTAATCGACCGAAGGCGTGGGCTGGCAGCAGACGTTCCATTGAAATTTACCGAAAAATATCAATCAGCCATTAACCGGTGAAGGCTGTTTCCGTTAAAACCGAAGACTCGAGAAAAAAAAGGGATCTTATTCTGGCCAGCAAAAACCTCCTCCAGTATAATCGGTTAGTCAGCACACAGGTTCGTCGCAGATCACTCTCAAGCTGGCGCTATGCAAGTCCAAGGTTTCCAAGCTACTGAAAATTGACGCTAAACCGCTCGCTGTAGACACCATTCGATTCATCTATAAAACTAGTGGAAGTTCGATATTTTAGCCATTCCCGACCTCGGCGCTGGTGTAGCATTTGGCCATTCCTCATCGGTGGAGCACATCATTCTGTAACACTCTTCTTTATATAGTGCACATCTGTTTAATTGAAAAATAACTAACAACTTGGCCATTTTAAGGTGGCTATGAATGAGCCCTTCTTGGACGAAAGCAGTACTAAGGAAAAGGGCACTGCGAAACGCGATACGCACAGTGGTCCACCAAAACGCAACTACATTGTGCGCACGCGTTTCACGATGGAGGAAGTTCTTTAAGGCGACAGGTTGCAATGCAATTGTCGCGATCCCACTCGCTGTTTGTAATGCAATAAACCCTTTTTTCATGTCTTCAGCACAAATGATTGCCATCGTGGAACAACTGTAGTTTAGAAAGTACACAAATATGGATGAATGTACGAGTCGCTCTCGTGACTGCACAAATGGGATGCGTATACCTTTCGTTCAAAAAACCGCTTTGTCAAGGATTGAAATTCAAAGGTGGCTGACATCTTGGTAGGGAGGTGTGAGTTAGTCTGGTGATTTGTCAAGAGATCTTATCAGTTTTCCGGAATAAAACGCTTCGCTGGAAAAACGTCGGTCGAGCAGACTGTTTATCCATTCCGATAAGGTTGCAAGGTATCAAAGATTATACTTCAAATGGCTAAAAATATCTAGAGTTGTGGAGGACGCGATGATAAGAGGGTCAGTTTTATCGCTGTTGCAGTTTCCAATATTAGTCAGCTCATCCTGCATAACCGAAAGTGTGAAGGGAATGAGTGGGACGACGAAAATGAAGGCACTATAAAGCGTTATGGTCCTAGCAGTTTAGAGGCAGTTTATATAGTCTCGAAACGTCCTAGGTGTGTTCATTCACAGTTACGATCAGGAATGAATCTCTTTTTGCACATGGTCGTCATCGGAAATTGGGCGATTCATCGGTGGAGACGAATATCTTCATCCAGAGGTCCTGCTTGGCACCGGAAGTCCCGCAGATCCTTCGCTTTTGCGACAGAAAACTTCGATTTTCCGAAGAATCGGCTTTCGCTGATGATTGCTTTCGAAAGTTTTTAGGGAAGAATTTTTGTTGCTTCGTATGCAATCTCATGCGCTCGCGAGTGAACAGAATCCAAAAAAGTAATTAAACTCCAACTTTCCTTCAGTCTTCAATGCTCTTTATATACTAATCTGTTCGTTGCTTTCATATTCATGGATCTGGCTGGAATTCACCTACTGTATACTTGAAAGTGTGCTGATTCCTTGTTTATATGCCTTGGTGTCGCTATTTGCGAAGTGCTCATAACCACTGATCGGAGCCAGCGTACAGCAAAAAGAACTAGACGCTTGAGCGGCCCCAACGGCAAGCGGAAGTGGCGATGCATTCAGCGAGCACATGAACGCAAAAAAATAGACACTCCAATGGAAGAAATTTGATGTCGCGTACTTAGAAGAAATTGAAGGCGGAACTAGGTCAAGCAGCGGAATTTGCCCCAGTAAAAATTCGCCATTCATGCTGTGCTGAGTGGAAGGTTCCCTGGTCCACACAGCATACGTCGTGAAACGCGAGATGCACTATCGCGGCTCATTGCAGCCAGCGTGTAGCAAAAAAGGGCTAACCGCCTCAGCTAGGCCTATGACGAACGGATGCGGCGATACACTCAGCGGAAACGGGGGAGACAAAAATTAAACGTGTCAATCGGAGAAAGGTGGCGTTGCAGGCATTAGAGGAAATGAAAGGCGGAGCTAGGCAGATCAGCGGAATCTGCCCAAGCAAAAGCTCGCCATTCGTGCAGTACTACTAGCGACCAGGGTGAAGCCCCTGGTTAGGAGCTCAGGGGAGCGAGCTCTTTTTTGAGCCGTCTTCTTTCCAGTCATCCTCCTTAACATCTGCAGCCGTCCGCTGTTCACAATATTTTACCTTCTGTTAGATCTTCTATTTATTTATTCAACGTGAATGGTGAATTTTCTTGTCATCGTCGCAAGTCTTCCCGTCGTCACAATATATTGTAATTTCTGTAGACTGTTTGCTGTTCACAATATTGTACATGCTGTATATTCCTATATTTCGCTTGTTCATCGCCGCTTCTATTGCAAATCGGGCTGTGTCGCCTCAACGAAGTTGCAAGCTCTTAAGAAAACATTTCCTTTTTTGGTTCAGTACACTTGGTGTTTGTACCTAAATTTTCACTTTCTTACCCATTCATGTGAATATTCTTTAGGTGTCGGTGGGTTAAGCTAGAACTGATAAGAACTGATAAGGAAAAGTTTATATTTCATTAAATGCGATTCTTCTGATGGATTATGATCACTAACGATTAATATTGTTGCCCTCTATCGTTCGATTTCATCAAATGTGATGGGGTGTTCAGTTCGACCGCGTAAATTTGCAATACAAATAATTCAAATAATTCAAAACGAGTCCTTTCATGGCCTGTCTATTTGTTCAAAGCAGACGTCGAAATCGAACTTCTGATGTTCTGATAAAAGCAATTTGATCTGTTCTATGCAAACATTGTTTATTAAAGGATCCTCAAAAAAAAAATCATTTGAGAAGAGGCAATGTACAATAACTACGATTCCTGAAATTCTCTATTCGTTGCAGTTAGTAAGTAGAATGTAATATGTAACAGAGTAGCATTCGTTAAATGCACTGTTCCCGCTAGGTTTCAGCAAAATAAATACCTGCAAGTTATGGGGGATTGAAATGTGAATGCATCTAACGTAAAGGTTAATGCGTAATAACTTTGCTAGTTCACCTTCACAACGTCTATCTGAGAAATGTGTCGTGGCTGAACAGACGGAATTATCGAACTAAATTAAAAATGGTGAGAGGTAAATTTGAAATTGCACTGTGCATTTAGGAAATAACTACTATAAATGATTCACGGAACATTTAAAATTAAAAGTATCTTTGCTCTTTTCTCCAATCGCCACATGAGCGATACCTGGACGCCTTTATTTTCATCAGAGGAAATTAAAAACCCTCTCAAGAGTGAGTTTCCGATAATTCTAATGACGCAACTATTGCTGGGATGCTTCCAACTATGAAATTTTCAAAAATTTAGGAAACTGCTCTAAAATGTTCGAAAAAATTTTCCAGGGATTTTGCTGCGAAGCTGTGAGGGGGAGAAGTCCAGCGGTCGGCCACAGCAATTCCATTTTCAATGTTTTGTTCAGCTTGACAAGGCCTCCATTCAGGAAGTGGACATCGAATGAGTATTGCTGCATGCTGCCGTGCGAATCTATCACTTAACAATAACGGTCGATTGCACAATAGCGCGGTGGCTACGGAAACTAAGAATTTCGCATGAATTCAGGACAGTTTCCCATGAAAAAAAATCACTAAGTCCTCAATTTTAAAAAGGTGGATTCTCATTCATTTCGAATAAAACTGCATCCTGACGAAAGAAGCGGCGGATGGAGTGAACTCAAAGAGCTGCACCGTCGTGCGTCGTGCTGACATGACTCGCAGCAAGCTTCTGCTGATAAATTCTTGAAAAGCTCGATTGCAACGAACATTTACGCTACGCAGCTTTAAACATTTCGTCATATCAGCGCTCGCACAAGTTCGTTTTGATAAACTGTCTTTGCACTTATTAATAATGACGCTCACGGTTTCTGAAATGCGGCAATTCCGAAAACAGAGTTTCTCGAGTAGAAGGAAGTCGGCAATCTTCGAGAACCGTACGCGGTCGAATGCCGCTAGCTTCGGACGACATTTTATAGAGGCCGAAACCATTACCTGAGAGACACTATTTGCAGCATAATCAATGACGATGTTACGCTGTGATTGGCTGGATTTTGAAACGAATCGAACTGAAAGGGAAACGCGGTCTCAGGATCGGATTCTGGAATGGAACGAAGAAATTCGCAGTGTTTAACTGAAAAGCACAGCGCATTACGAACTAACCGATAGTGCTGATTTCATCTGAAAAGAGTCGTGCGGGAAGAGACCTCTTCCGGCACGACTCTTTTCAGAGACCTTATTCCGTGTAAAAGTTTGCACTTTTTATATTCAAGTTTTGCTTTACATAAGAGGCGCACAGCTTATAAAATTGGCTCAAGCTGAAAAAAAGTCTGTCAAATAACCAAAATCCAACATTCCCCATCGTCACAAAAACGGTCCGTCCCGTAAACCTACGCCATTAATATCAGTGAGAATTACCGTAATCTGCTAAATTAGCAATGATAATTCCAGCATCGTTCAATCGAATTTTGTTGGCTATTCCTCTTAAGAATTACCTCTTATTTTATATATTTTCAGCATACCTATAAGGGAAGAAACCTTCGCTCTTATAAAGTCAACAAAGGTGCAAGGATTAATAAATCCAACGGCGGTAGCAAGTCCGTGCAGCTACACTGGCAGTGGATTTGCGTCCTCTTCCGGACGATAATTATGCACATCTTTCTCTGGGAGGGCGGTATATCCACTGCATACGGATGGTAAGGCGAATCACAGCTTTAAAAGTTGCTTTCGTGTCGCAATCCGTATTCCAGTAATTGCTTTTTCTATAGGTACAGGTGCCGTAAGGTTTTATCCACAAGTCCAATGGATTATGCGCGTTCAAGTTTTTTAGGTGAAACATAAGAACGGGTGGGAAATTTTTATGCAACCAAAAACCAGAGCAGGTGCATTCTTGACATGTGATGAGTGGCATAAAAAGAACAAAAATAGCGGAAGTGCAGTCTTTTGAAACGGTGGGACTGCGAATGTAGAAACGGAAAGGCGTGTCTGATCGTGAAAAACTAACTGGAAAATTTTTGAGAAATTACATTCCTCAATGAAAAATCAAATTATCCTAAGACGTATCTTGATAAAATGCCGTGTTACGATTTTATTAGGCTTAATTACAGCTTCTTTCGTATATAAATTTGCCATATTCTAAAAACCTTTGAAGCATTCATCGCGTTGCGTGGGTCGCCCTCTCCTGTGCCGCTTCCGGAGAAGCGGTTCACAACAAGAGATAAAACAGCCCTCAGAATCAAATGAACGCTCTCATATGGAGAAATAAACAAGAGGGTAAATTTACTGTTTATTATGTGAATGATAGTATTTACAAATAACTAGGCATTATAGGAGATCAGTAAACGTAGGCAAATACAAGAAACAAATTCTACAGAGGCAAAAAACATAGCAATATGCAAGTGTACCACGCGAGGATATTAATACTCACTCACCACATAATCAGCAGATTCCTCGAAATTCTTTACATTTCAGGTGGAACGCTTCCAGGCCACTTTCTTGCTGCATTTCCCCTCGGTTTTATCCTATTAGAAACTTGCTATTAACATATTCGATGAAACAGAATCCCCCTCATTCATTTTTCTCCGTTAAGTGAATAAATCCGCACAATATAAAACTATTTAAAACGAGCGAAACTTCGATAGACGTGACCGAGAATTTTATATCGTTTCGCCTCCATGAAAAATTGCTATTTCAATAGTTTATATTTAAAAAAATAAGCAGATAATTACAATAATCGCTATAATCTCACCACCGCACCATATATAACCTTATTATAATAAGATGAGCGACCAACAGAGAAAATCTATGTTGTACAGAAATGAGCATAAAGGTGAAGGGAAATTGCCTTCGTAGAAAAGATGATCTCTTCGTATGACAACTGACATACAAATTTACGACGCAGCGACGTGTTAGCATTACGTCTGATCATCCTACGAGGAACAGAGTCCCAGTATGTGCTAATTTAAGGTTTTTCGCCTTCATTAACAAACAAGTGTAACTATGATAATTTGAGGTTTTCACGGCGAATGAGGCAACTAAATGATGGTTCCATGCAGATTAAAGTGAGCTTCTGTAACTTCAAGAACTCTCAAAAGTGTCTTGCTCTTGAGCACATTTTCAGACAATCTGCACAAACCACAACTGGAACAAAGAGGAAATACGGGTTGCTCAAACATTGGTAATGTAAAACCATAAGCAAAAAATGTATGTAGCGTGATGGCATCTTATGGCAAAACTTACACCTTTTACTGCAGATATTTAAATTTGACTACTGTCAGCTGCAAAGCATCAAACATTCAGAGCTCTTCGATCGTCGGGGTGACGTGAGATATTCTCACTTCGGAGATGATGACTCTCTTCTACGTTATCCGAGTAGCTCCTTTATTTCATGTTTGCTATCAAATTCAACGTTCGAAGTGATAAGTAAGAGTCGTCGCTTACATACGAACCTCTTCGCCGAGATAAAACTTGCCAGGCAACATTTTACTGCGCCATGAACAATGCTCTTCGAAAATGAATGGCGCACTTGATTTGTGATTCCATTCGACACAACGCAAGAAACACTGCAATTCATATTGTTCTTACTTGAGCGCCGAAATATCTCCACAGAGGAGTGAGGAATATTTGTTACATTTTGAGAGATAGTATGGCAGCATTGCTGCGAGATTCGCTAATGCCAACTTTGTAGCTAAAAACAGTGCCGACGACTGCTCCTGGACTGAAGTTTTGAATGTCAAAAAAATTTGTGACATCTAAGACATGTTCATCCTTTCAATCTGCTTTAAACAGTTTATATTATGTTGTTTTCTTCGCTCACTGTCACAAACCACACGTAATTAGGCAGCCTTTTAGCTACGCAACCCTTCGCTTAATTCCGTTCCATAAACCTTCGCCCTTTTGCCTTCCTAAAATGATGATGGTTGCGAAAAAGATGTATCGTGGCACACCACTGAAACATATTCCGCCACTTTAACGAAGAATGAAATATGAGTTCCAATGAACTTACTCTGTACAGCGGATTCCTTTTTAAGCAAGCTTTGATCTTCTTCAACTTGCGATCGTTTCTCAATCCGGCAATTTGCATTACGGTGATGCAAATATCCTCGCATCCCGAGTCTGCGTCATTATCATTGTCGGCGAATACATCACAGCATGTTGTATCTGGAAAGAAGGGTTTCCACGTTTCCGATGTGACACAATGATGACAGCAGAACAACACATCGCTTCATATTGTCCAACAGATGTTTTAGATTTGAGAGAACGAAGGAACCTCGAAAAAATCAACGAACAAAAAATCAATAAATCAATGAACTTCAGTAGTTGAATACCTGTAAAATTAAGCATGTTGAGCTGCGCTGAACCATACATTTCGCTCTGAATGCAATCGATGATAGTAATTTTTTTATGTAAACCCATGCGATCACAATGCAAAGGACGACTGGATCGTAACGACTCCAAACAACACGCTGCGTGACTTGGTCCGCAGCATTTCCTTGCCACTAAACAATTTTCGGCATTTATGCGATAGTGTATGATCCGATAAAACTATCGTGGAAACTGATGAGCACGAGTTATAACAAATTACAAACTGCGACACTGTCATTCTCTCTGAACAGTAATACTTTACTACACTTTATGTTACGATCTTCGTTCAATGCTCCATTCTTCAAAAAATTTTTCGTGTCAACACCACTCCATTCACTCTTTCAGATATAAAACGTACGCAATTAATGCAGTTAAAAGAGTAATGTTAAGCATGAATAATTTGACCGGTAACACTTTGCTGTGGTTGGTATTCTATGGAACTAATGCGTCAAATAATAAAGGGAATTAGAAGCGGATGAATTGCTAAATGAAGGATTTGAGTTCATTTGTCACTGTTTGTTTGTCACTTATGATGCAAGTAGAAATTCAAGGAATAACACCAAAAAGATAGCGGAATTCAATGCCACTCCCAAATGACTTCTCACTTCGCATCGGTCACACCACTGTTCTCTCTTAAGTTGACAGCAACAACACTTCGCGAATCTATATGGAGAAATTAAAAGTTAACATATAAAATTTGAAGAAAAATGGATGGAAATTTTTTTCAGTCAATGAAACTCCAAAGAGATGAAAAGTTGCGCTAGGACATTCACGATATTCCACAGTTATTAATAAAGTACGCATAGCTTGCAAATGAAGCTATTCAAGGATACTGTTTTCACATACCGTATTGCTCCGACTCCGCAAACGTTAGTGGGAGGGCGATCGAGAGAAGTGAGCCAACGAGCACGACACGATACATGATCCACTGCAAACAAACGCCAATCACCTTTCAGTTTTTATATGCGACGGAGTCGACGGATGGGCGTTTTTTCTTCTATCCTCTCTTCCACACACTTAGTTAGCTTTAGAAGTTGCCGCATGCTATAATGGGTCATCCTTGACTTGCCAACTGTCCAGCATTGCCGATGCCATTTTTCATCACCCTTCCACGCATCCGCTCATCAATATTCCCTTAGGCTAGCCCTTGCCCTCTTATCAATTTCGTTGCTGTTCAAGCTTAGCAGCTTAAAATCGGCGAAGCGAAGCTATGTAAGTCGTTCCAAGCACGTCTCCGGCTCTCTCAACGTTTCAGCTCCTTTGCTGATCGAATAACTTTTGCGAACATAAGTGACATCTTTTCGCAGACTACAAACGCTCGCACGCTTAGTATTTCAGAGGAAATAAATTCTGCACAAACGCAAAAAAAGTCTTACTAGGAAGATTTCAAACTCGGGCTTCGAAAGAAATGAATCGCAGATAATGCTGATCGAAAAATATTGCAGTGGGAGAGAATTCCGTAAATGGGTTATCTTATCCATATAGAGAGACTACGATCGCCAAATCTCACTACTCATCATGAATCGTGGATGAAAAGGATCAACGACTATTAACGCATACGCAACGAAACAGCCCAACCAGCCCTGTTATAATCAGCTTCAAAGCCTACACAAAAGAACGCGAAAGGGGCATCAACAACATGTATTTTTGCAGGACTTTTTAGAAATTTCACTGTGAAGCACTTTTATATAGACGCACGATTTATACTTGCAGGCAAGAGCGTTGGTGATACTGCAATATTGCACTGACTTTCGATTCAGCGGAAATGCAACAGCGAATGCTTCACTGAATTCATCAATTCTGAAATGGCTGTAGTTTGTTCGTAATTTCTACGAAAACTTTTATACAATCAAAGAAAACGATGTGAAGAGCATCTCGATATTATTTTAGCTGCTGATCCAACCATTTTATGCGCATGTTCGAGCGTTTACTTACGGGACTAAGCGTCGAAACCCAAAAGGTTCGTATCATGCACGCTTCGCTTCCGTGCTTTCTCTTCCTTTTATCTTGCAATAATGCGGTTCTAATTTCCAATAAATTTCAGGGAAAAGACTTCATACTAATTTCTAAACAGATATTTGTCATGTCCTCTGCTCTCCAACTTTAGGAAACATCTTGTTTCTGTACATTATGTACTCTTCAGTTTGAAATGAATTGAAAGTATTTCAGTAGTTATGGCTAAATGAAGAGCTTGTAAAGCCCTGGGGGCTGATTTTGAGCTAATATCGGCCCCCTTTGATGAGTCGTTTAATCGCCATCACAAGGTCTTCACTTCGCTTATGGGTCAATCTTGATTGAGCGTTAATCATACGCCCAGCCCGCGGGAAAATTTTCATGGTTATATAGAAACATCGTTCATTGAGCTCTTTCCATTCTGAGCATTTGCTTGAGTTGATTAATTAACCAATCAAAAAATGCCTTGGAAAATAACTGCATTAGCACAATGATAAGTGAGGAAGTCCAGAAGTGCAGATTTTATCGCTTAAAGCATTTCGAGTTAAATCACTGAAAACAGCGCTAACTTCTTCACGGAGATACTTCATGTCTCAAACTGAATTTCATAATTATATGAGTGGGAGAGACATAAGTCACTTCTGAGAATTTGCATTAAATATTATGCCACAACGCTAGAAAGTCGCTTATCGAGCACGTATCGAGCTCTTGGATCATTGGGCCGAGCACCTTCCAGAGATAATTTTCCAGTGCAGGAAAGTGACACAAGAGTTTTAGCAATACCAATGCGAACGGCAAATGAGCTTCGGATGAGTGCTGGAAACACTCAAGGATGAGGGTGGACGTGAATTGCAATCATCTATGAGCAAGAACGCCATTTCAAGCAGAATAATTGTTAGGAGGAGATATGCCATTCATGTGATTGGGATTCGACAGCAAACAGTTTTCACATGAAGCGTGCTTCAATAAAGGCTGAACTTGGGTTTCTCTCATTGACCCTTTGGAATATTTAGATCGTCGGGCTTGACAGTTCCTCCCCATTTTCTTTAAAAATCCCTTCTGTTCATCGAATCTTGCCATAACATTCGCATGTAGGCGTTTCCATTGAAGGGACTTATCAAAAACCCATTTCTGTGCTAATTCTTCACGATAACAAGCGGCAAATCTCGAAAAATGTAGTCAGATTCGCTTTTGAAAAAGTGTAATTTATTGCACGGGAAAGAATTAACAGTCGCTGAGTTTTTCTGGAATTTTGTGCAGTTTACTTCCAAAACAGTTCCACTCAATGGTAGTCTAATTTCGCATGAATGTGGAGGAGGCTGCATTTATAACTAACTTGGATGATAAGAAGCTTAGATGCTTCCTCACTTATTGCCTAAGCGTTAGCAGCTACCGATCACTGCTCTCCCAACAAAGATGCATTAAATCTGTTTCCAGCACAATAACAGGCATAGAAGCAGGCATAGGGTTGTTAAGAATGAATACAGTGCGATCTCTGGATGCATGCGGTACGATGCACTTGCAGTAACGGTGGAATCGAAGTGATGCTACCGTTCAATGGGTCGGTATTGTCAACATTGTTCCTTAATCAGCAGCTACACGTGCAACAGCTATTTATACTGGACTGAATTCAAAGCACAAAATCAGCACCAATTCAACGCATTTTGAGGTGAGGACGATGAGCAGCAACCGCGCTACTTGAGCTTAGCCTGAAACCCTCCAACTGCTCATACTTCTTCATCTATGGACAAGGAAAAACACCTTCATACTGCTATGTAAATTCTCAGGTGTGCGGTGTGCCAAATCAACTGGTAACACTATAATTTCATGTACGCCTGCACCGCGCTGACGACTAGAATAGCACTTACAACTGTTTGTTTTACTACCACTGCAACAATAAGTAAACCAGTAATATCTAAACCACAAATACAGAAAAAGCATATACAACGTCCCCAAACATCGATTGGTGAGGTTTTAAGACGCATATGAGCGAGCCACTGGCAAGTAGAGATTGGGACAGGAGAAGCACGCTCACGGATAGCGAGAAGTGGGCGTGGTTTGCCACCCACGACGCTACATCGAACACGATTCGTCGAATCGTTACAATCATAGTGAGCAATCAATCAACCGATCGACCTGCGACTGTAGATTCGCGCTTCAAGATAAACAGTCACTGTCGTCTTTGAGGATAACCGCCACATGGCGTACTTCAACGAACTAATTTCTCTCATCAGCAAACACTCAGTACGCTTGCGAAATCAATCGATTCGCGATCAGCGGTACTTGAATTCTTCTGATATGACCAGAACACCAATAAATACTCCGGCATGCCAATCCTTACATAAGAATCTGCCGCTACCTCAAATACGGCTAGAGAATTTTAGACCTAATGTGAACATAATCTAAAAACCGGTATTTAAGTTCACTCAAATCTGGTCTCGAAATTATCAAAATTAGAGAGGATCTTGTACATCAGTCACTCCTCGAAGAAATAAATTCCGATATCTTATTTCCGGACAAATTTACATGACAGCTATTCAGCAACACAACATATGCCATACAAATCAGTACCAAAACACAGCGAACAAAAAACGAAATACAAACTGGAAGAACTTCTGTTTATAGAGAATAATTCCACAGTTGGCACGACTCGCACTTTCTGCATTCCCTCACTTCACCGACTAATTCCGCAAGTTACAAACAAAGGTAAAAAATGCAAAAGAATGCATTCGGACCCGTCTCATCGCTCGCAAAAGTCTTTTTAGAGAGATTACGCCTCTTTGTCGACCGACCACAACAACACGGCGAACCGACCCGTCTGAAGTGCAATGCCAATTTCTTCACCTTGAAATGTCTATAACTTTTTTAGAAAAGAAAGAATTAACACGACATATAGCAGTGGAGACCCTATGAGATATGCCAGATTCATGAAATGTCAGTTACAGTAAAGCACTTCAGAGGCTAAAATTAACACACCTAAACATGGAGAAGACACAAACACAAAGGTAAGTGAAATACAAAAACCATTACTGCAAGGAAATTACTCCTCCTCTCGCCCTCTTCTGCAGCCATTTTTCAAGATAAGACTACTAACACTGAAGCAAATTGCTCAATTCCTTTCGATGATTTGGATATTAAAAATCCCCTCCAATATTTCTCTACTTCCTAATATTATAAAACACTGATGTTCCAAGTGCAGCAATAATTAAAGTTGTTGCTTCTCTCCCTATGACTTCAGTATTGATAAACCGTTAAAATGCTAACATGCCACGATTGAGCAGACGATATCGAAAACTGATGTTACCCAAAATGCAGCGAAAGATTAAGCAAACAACCTCTCAATCAAAAGTGAAGCAATCTCCTCAACACAAATGACAAAAGCGATGACTAAAACTGAAGCGTTGCTTCCGCTTTATTATTCAATTAAGCAATACAACAGTAAATGTCTCAAGTATCTCAAGAAAATCCGCTTTCAATAAGTTCAGCTCTCATTCCTTATTTAGAACGGATCATCATCACTTCGGGAAACGTCAAATTCTAATCAAGAACGACAAATTCTTTTAGTGTTATATATGCACAGCTTTCGCTCCGAATTAATAATAACACTAAAGTTGTGGAAACCACCGAGAAAACGTCTTTGTTCCTACGCCCACGGGCTCTTTCATTGCGCGTGAAGCACTGTTCTTCTCGACGTTTTATATTCTTTTGAAAGCACCTCACTCCTTTCTTGCACGCCATTTGCTTTCTTTTGAATAGAGCTGGAGGAAAGATGCTTCATTGGTGTTACGGTGCCTCATTCATTCGATCAAGGAGATTATAAAGAAAACAATATCGATAGCCGACATATCCAGCTGACCGAATGATTCGTGTCAACCCATAACCATCGTAATCAGAATCGACCTTCGCTTGCAAAACGTCTCTCAGGAGAATCTTCTTCTGCCACAGTATTCAGATGACGCACAGCTGCATCCCACATCTCCACACATTTCAGCATAGCCACCATATGAGCTTAAAAGGAGTTTATTGGTAGCAAACGCAACGACGACAAATCGCAAGGAACAAACTGAATGAGTCGAATCCAGTAAACGACAAGATCAATAAAATCAGTTCAGTGGGTTGCACCGCCGCACTTTATTTTCTAATTAAGTTATGCAAATCGTCGTCGCTTATTTGCAAGATTTATAAGACCTAACTGAGCCTCAAAAAAATAACTAAAATGAATGGGACAGCTCAATAATATCGAATACGTTACAGCTTATGTAAAATTTTCATGAGTCAAGCTGCCGTTTTGTTTATCGCTAACTATTCTCCTAAACAAACACAGGTTTGAAAAAAGTGCAAACGAATTACGGCAAACGATGTGAAGGCATGTGCAAAATTGTTTAGCTCGCAACTGAGTGAGCCAGGGAGTGAACATAGAGGCGAATAAACAAAAACGTGGACAAGCGAGCGTCCACTCAAACGATACAGTTTTGTATGCCAACAATAAACTTTAAGAGATGAAACTGAAGTAACCTGGCAATGGTGCAGAGGCAACCAAGTCAACACGCTGTTTGCTCTTCTTCGAGCAGCCATACCTCGGAAATAAACTTCTGTAGACGTGTATAAAAAGTGGGAGCTTTGTGTGAATATCCGCTTGGGAAATATTTAATCGTGATAGTAATGCCGAACTGTCCATCTACAATTGCATCCGCAGTTAAATTACTGCGTCCATTCAAGCAGCAGGCAAAGAAGCATAGATGGCGAGCTC
Organism: Parascaris univalens; assembly: GCA_037576465.1. Classification (NCBI taxonomy): domain Eukaryota; kingdom Metazoa; phylum Nematoda; class Chromadorea; order Rhabditida; family Ascarididae; genus Parascaris; species Parascaris univalens. The sequence goes on along the minus strand of CM075173.1, from coordinate 184,870,942 downwards.
ATTTATGACGAGTAAAGCTATCATTTATTTTGTTCGAGATTCAACGATTCAACGTGTACTTAATCAGCGCTGTGTTGATAGTGCGGCTTCCCTTCACTATTCTTCCAGTACGCTTTACATCTCCATTCGGAATCATGAAACTTGCAACTCTGTCAACGTCAGACATGAATTATAGAGATGAAGCTTACGACTTCAAACAAAACGCTCATCATACGCACACATGTATATATAAACGGCCATCACATCACTTCATTTGTAAACCATGACTTTCAGGTTTCTTGGTTAGACCCCGTCAAGACCCATTCAGCAAAAATAATTCGTAGTAAAATGTGTTTTAGCGTTTTGCAAAGAAAAGGCATATCTCCGAGATTCAAAAAGTCACAATCGCAATCCTATATATCGCTTCTGTGATGCAAACACTCGCGGGGAATGCAACCAACAATGACTACAACTCTCAAATGAGGATCTTTCTTAGGTGAGCAACACAATTTGCGATGTAATCATTCCGACATCAGTGTTCAGAAATCATCCCACACTCTTGATGTATGCTGTTGTTTGAGGAGCGTACAGTAATTGTTAACCCTAAAATCTTCTCGCCTCAAAATTAACGGTACCGATAAATAAGTGTCGAAAAATAACGCGGAAGAACATCACTTTAGCGTAGAGGCGTGCGATCTTCTACAAATACTTAACGCATCCCATATAAGCTGCTGACAATTATACAATCGACTGCTTAGCAATGCACGAGGCATACTGGATAGAAAGAAAAAAGCACAAACACAGAAAGAAACACCCAACAAATACTTAATATACCCTTAACATAGCATTTTCCAGAAAGATATATAGATGAGAGGACCAAAGAACGAACCGGATGTCGTTTGGCTCGGTATACACGGCTGGGTGGTATGAGTGTCGCTACGCCATCGATATCCACTATTCTCCGCATGTACATCGAATCGCCTAACACCGGGCAAAGCAACTCAGTAAGCATCAAACGAGGCAAATGACGCCCAACTAAAATTACACGGATGCAACGGCCGAAACAGTCATGATACTGTATTGAACTGTTTAACAGAAACTGCAGCTATATTCGTCAATACACTGCTACGAAGACAACAGCGATGACTTCAAAAACACTTAGTCTCAAGAGGATTTAATCTATGTCTTCATAGTGCATCATAAGAGAACTGCAGAGCTACTAAACCGCTTTAATTAAAGATTCATAAAAACTTCAAAAGAACTGTAAAAAAGTTGGGCATACGTACATTTCGAGAAAGATATATCCATAAGAGAGCATCCGTACTTGCTGGCTAACAGCCGGTATTCCATTTCGCCGGCTACCGCATATTTGCCTGCACGAGCACGCAGTTTTGCTTTGGCTCCAGGCTTGAATACGTACTGAAGCATACCTCATTACGATTCCATACCCCATATTGCATACCTTTACCTATATTAAAAGAGGTTTCCACGAGGAGTATGTGGTAAAATAAGCCCCTCGATATGATGTACTTGTTTCATGATGAAGGCCTGTCTTAGAACTAAAGCCAACGAGTAAAACTTCTAAGGTTCACAAAACTACCCTAATTTCAAAGGACCAGGCTAGGCAACAGAGCCAGAGTTATTAAAGAAGGAGTGGAGGATACAAGGATCTGAAATTCAGCAACACAAATCAACACCAACTAAGGAACACCGGCAATGGCACTCTTGGAATATTGGAGAGATTGTGTGGTGCATTATTTTCTCCTGCAATCGCTCCGATGATGTGAGGTGTTTCATTTGTGACGGTCTAGTGCATCGATATGGCTTTCTACAACTAATGGAATATGCTACAAGATGCTAACAACAATATGCACTGAAACAGATTTGGTGGCAAATACGCCGCACAGCTGTCATATCTCCAAAGAGCATTTTCATCACAACCACCTACGAGTGTAAAAAGTAGACAAAATATCCCTGTAAAGTGAAGCCTTTACACTCCGACAAAGTTGTTTTAACGCATATGTCGCCTCAGTCGGTTTGTTCGACAACTGAAACATTACAAAGACCTCATAATATCACAGCATTAATAAACTCATTGATTATAGACCATTTGTCTTGCGAGAAATGAATGGAGGAGAAATAAGGGAGGATGGAAAATACATTTATCACTGAGATAGGGAGCATATGTGTGCATTTTCCTCACCAGAGGAAATCAGTGAAACGTAAACATTACTGCTCATGGAAAAAACTTGGCGCTACTATCGAGTGAAGAGTTCAAAGTATGAGGTACAAAAAAACTGAAAACAATGATGATAACCTCGGAATGGTCCCGAACGGTTTCAAATGTCGCATAACCGCTTAATTTCCCACGTTCTTCTGCGGGCTTTCCAACGCATATTGCTCTGAAAGCATTCACAACAAAGTTTTTCAAAAAACAATCATCTGTCATTCATCTGAAGTGATGACTGCTTTGCTGCAACTCTTCCCCTTCTAGAAAAATGGCTTTGCCCGAACATCCATCACAGAAAATGAAAAACAACTGCAAGAACTCGAACGCGGCTCTTCCATTTCCTAAATACGAACTCCTCATCCGTATAATAACATCGCAGATACCAATCACTGGGCTTCGGATATGAAACAGAGAACGTACGGGCATTCTTATGTAACTTTTGTATTTCTTTTCATTTCACTACTCTTCTGAAGCTGCAAAAGCATCTCCGCCATCATGATTATATAAATGATTCTGAGTTGCACTTAATTTCTCAACTTACAAACTTCAGTTGTGCGCAGAAACACAAAATATAAATCCCTACACGATTTTCACTTCAACATCTTTTCCGCTTCGATGAATTTTCAATATTAATGGCGTAATACTGAGACTCAATCCCACTTAGACCGAATCGTTTGTAATTCCATACAACCGGCTAGCAACTGATAGCGGGACAGACTTTATCAGTTTTTCACTGCAGTTGACAGACTTTATCGGTTCATCAGAGATGACTAGTCGAAGATGCACAGATCTCAGAAAGGGATGCTCAACCATCCATTCTAGAATGCCTTTTATAGATGCTATCATCCCACATATATCTGCAGCGATTTCACGTGTATAACAACTACATGAAGTAATAAAAAGAAGAAAGCGCCCTATCCTCTTTCTGCCATCTACGGTATGGCTGTGGATTACAATTAAAATGATGAGTTTTGAGAACACAGTTTCCGGGACGCCTTAATCAAATAATATGTGTTTATTGCCCGAATAGCACCAATAAAATACCAACCATATATAATAAGAGAACGTACAATGCTCTATGGTGATAGCCGTATTCAGGAAGCGCGCACAGTTGGACACTCTCTATGATGCTTCCGAAATCACGTACACTTGCCGGAAGCACAACGGCACCTGACACGTACCTGAAAACAGATTCACTCAAAACAATAACATATGCACATAGCTGACCCAAGAGCATTAACTCGACGAGCAAATGCACCCTACTCTCCTGCCGACACCAAAGGTATAACACTGCAATATGAAAGTGAACATTTTCAAGGCGGAAATGTTGCCTTCATACAACGATTAACTTGACGCGCTCTCATGGCTTTGAAACGTTTCCCAATCATCCCAATAAACAAAATGAGAAGAGTGCTTTAAGATTTGGATTTACGAATCAACGCAACAGCTAGAATCGAATCCATAAAATTAAAGTACCTCAGGATGCAAAACAAAGGTAATCCTCAATTCTAGACAACCACTCAACGAAATCTTTGGTTTTTTTGGCTCCACTTGGACAAATTGCAAGCCAGTACAGACAGCGTCAGGGAATTTCGGATCGTCTACTTGCGCGTGACTATCTGAGGGTAAAAACGATGTTCAACAGTGTGAAGAGAAAAAAGAATCGAAATGCAAAATGACTGGAAAATCGACCTTTTAAGTCCGATACAAAACGATAGATTCGGCTCCCGAAAGCGTTCTGCGAGGAACGGTAACGCCGCCTCGATCGTCAGCGAATTGCGCGAGTGCGAATCCTAAGTGCACAATTTGATGCATCAGAATAATACAAAACACTCAAATACCAGTACAATACCACAGATTCTTTTCAATAACTGAACACATTACCCACTGAAAATGACCATCCCTCACTTTCAAATCTGAAAGTGGTTGAAGAAATCTGCAATGAGCGAACTCGTGGAAGTAATCCTCAGCCACTTCGCGGGGAATTGACGCGGATCGAAATCACAGGTTTGTAGCCTATTGGATGTCACTCATTAGGTTACATTTTTCCACTGCACTGCAAAATGAGAATCCGCTCAAATCGACGTGATAAAATGCAAAGAAATGGAATAAGTGAACTCGACGAATAAAACAGAGAAGGAAAACTTGACAATCAGAAATTTGCTAACATTGTAGGGCTCATCAAACACATCGCCTTGAAAAAATTGCAAAAACAACATATTCATTACCCATCCTCTGCTTGCTAGTCATTATTAAATATCTCACTCTGCCTACGAAAAAAATCCTGAAGTAAATAGGTCGAAATTCGAATCAACATATATTTACGCTCGAGATATCTGCTCAACGCTCCACCCAGTACCGTTCGGCGAATACAGAATAAACTCGATGCTCGCAGAAATTACTGATGATCTTTTGATGATGTGACGTACCCGCTGAATATCATCATTTGTATCCTCTTCGCTGGCATTCTTCCGGTCGAAACGAGACTCAGGAAATACACCACCGTTTTTCTGCTTATATCCCACACATGATACGCCAAACGGTTTGTTCACTATTACAAACCTTCCTGAAGTTACCTTCAACAAGAACACTGAAAAACGGGGTACAAACCTTCAACCCATAACCTGGACGAATTCTAGTGAACTGTTTGAGATGTGAAGGAGGTTCTCTTCATGACTCATACATGAAAATAATAAATAACGGTAGTGCTTAAGTGGTTCCATATCTCCTCGCTCCCAGTAGCCGGAAGCACTTTCAAAAATGTCTGATTATCTATTATTCCAATTTTATCTATTCCAGCTTTTCCCATTCCAACTTCATTTTTGATCCAAAGAGTCTATCGAGGCGAAAGCGTTTTAAACACACCGGTGAAAGGCAATACGGTGAAAGTGCAGGGAAAATCAGTTGGTGCATCCGGAATACAATATACAGGCGCTTGGCGGTTCGCATGAAGCGAGTTACATTCCGGTGTAAGAAGTTACCTACACTTTCGCAGACAACCATTTTGAGAGGTGGATAAACGTGGACCGGAAATTATTCCCATCACTCCTCTCCCTTACACGTTCACCACCTGACGTATTGCTGCACATATACACGCTCATCATGCCAATATCTGCAGTTGCCCATATTCAACTTCTGCTAGTTACGCTGTACACCCCTCTACAGGAAACTTCAATGTCATAATGTGCGAACTCTCACTCCTTCCTTGAAAACAAGAAATAACCACAGACAAACATGCTCCGACGAAATGGTACTATTCACCCGCTCCTTAATCAGGATATTGTTAACTTCTCCTTCCACCTCCTGCCAGGATATCCTTGACCTTCTCTTAGCGCAGTTCTGTTGAACACTAACTGCAGCTTTCATTTATTTAGTTATAATCCATCATTCAGGTTTCCGTCTTTCACGCTCATTTTCGTCTCAGATGCTCCCTCACTAAATTCGAGCCAACACTTGCGGAAACCAAAATGTGGAGGAATAAACCGTACAATGAGGTATCTATATATAGGACCTAATAAATAACAAGGAAAAACCTGGCTCATGCAAAATAGTTTCACTGGTAAGCATCGAAAGCAACTCGTTAAGGTTGGACGGCGTTCTTGGTGACATGGCCGCCTTCACCAAATGCTCGCTGGCCACTGAAGTGCTAAACAAGTATGATGCTTATTTCAATTATGGACAGGCAAAAACTTCAGCTTGCCTGGATGCGAAAGGAAATCTGAACGATTCCGCCTCCTCCCCTCCCAACTCTTTTGCTCCCTCACCCAAACTCCCACCCCTTTCATCATTCCCAACGCAAGCATGACTCTATGATCGTATATTTCTCATAAGCATTGTACTCCTGCACATCGATCGATCTGGTCCCCTCATAAGGATTCTCCTCATCATCTGCAACTTCACATACCAACTCCTTCAATGAAATAAACTACTCTGAACGCGTGAACAACGAGAAAAAACACCTCACTTACTTCGAGTACCAATAAGCAATGATAACTTATTCGCTCACCTGTGGAGAAACCACCTTAAGGAACCTGCTCACGTACTACGCGAGTGAAAGTGCTCGCTCCAGCTGTATGCTTAGTTTCAGCCTCTTCAGCTATAAGACGTCGGAAAGGACGAAGAAGGTGGGCAACGGAGAGGCTGTACAGTTAACAACAATGATATGCTCGTTTTTCACCTATGATCGTTTCCCTTTTCACAAATTAGATGATAAGATAAAGACAAGAAAGCGAAACCTGACCATTTTATTTCGACTTTCAAAATGAACCACTACTTTTCTGAACGTAATACTCGTGTGAGCGTTACGAAAAAGTATTACGAACGCAGGTATTTACCCATAAATTGAGTAACTCAACACGAACGAGAAGGACAAACCTGAGGAAGTTGGAGTGAACGCCGCAACATTTAGAACCATCTCGAAGCATCAACCTCCATAAATGAATTCTCATCTTCCAATTAAACTTCACTTCGTCTTGTGCGCTATTTAATTTCCCTTAGAAAACATTGCGATAACACAATAACGTCTCAGCAATAACAACAACACAACGTTCACGAGTCGATGGCATCACCTCTTCGCACAATCCTCGCTCGAATATACGCAACTTTTGAATAAAACCCCTTCCACACATTCCTTCTGAATATGAAATGAAACTGCGAAGAGCACAAGACCGTCTACAAGTCTTCCCCCACTTACCTCTCCATACTCTATTCCATAATGATTCGAATTCGAGATAAAGCTTCGTCCCACTAACTCGCTTCCTTCTACGTTTCTTGCACGAGTATTTAGAAGTTCGGCAAGAGAAGCGAGATATTAAATGAGGGAACTCTATAATATCCACATAAGCTGCTGTCAGCAAAATGCAGAACACCGGTCCCATATAGAGCTGAAAACCTACGAAGAGCCCTTAGTTGGCAAGAATTGAAATCTCGCTGCATATGAGATCTGCATGCTTAAGAGTTACAAGCATGCCTACCTGTAGAGGCGTTCTTCCTCATTTTTCGATACTTCCACAAGCTGCGATGATTTGGTGCTCCATCAGAGAGATACTAGCAACACTGCTCATCGAAACTCGAATATCGCTCGAAAGAGAGTGTAGCGGAGGATAGAAACCGTGCAACCTCCAATGTGAAATAATTTCGAATGTAGAGTGAAAAGTTTAATGCTACGAAACACTTTATGAGACAAGCTTTCGGATGCTTTGCACACACATTCGTTAGTGTAAACGCATCGCAGCGAATACTCTAACACAAACAATAATACATATTAACAACAATAACAACGAATGCATATTGTTTAATTTAATGATGGTGTAATTGAATAGATATGAATTCCTCTCTGAACTACTAGAAATTTGGTTATAACCATAAAACACTTCCAAATTAAGGGAATAAAATGTGAGCTAACGTTTATAGTGACCTAGAGCAGCTTTACTTCTCCTTTTGAATGATACCTCGGCAACAGCTGCGACGCAAACAACTTTCTACTATCTTTGCAAAAAACAAAGCGGAGCCACAAGCTGATAGCAAGAACCAAGGTTTGTCACATCATTGCAAGGAGGAGCTCCCAAAGTTCGCGAACTTCAACGCTAACGTCCCTCAGCCACCGACGTGCCCCAACAACGCAGAAATCACCGACACAAACAGCACCATCAACGTTTCTTTGTGCCTTCGAATCTCGATTTTCTCTTCGCATCATTCCCTTTCGATGCAACGTCTGCGCTCGTCGATGCACCCTTCTTCTCCGTATTTGCCGTATACTTTTCCATAACTTCTTTCTGCATTGCTGCTATAAATCATCACAAAATTCAATTCCTACAATTCGGACGGCACAACAACACATCTTCTGGGGTCTAATCGCTTTTGCTGCTTTACGTTAATCAGGCTCTTTAAAACCGGAAATAAATTCTCACTGCTGATAATCACTGAACTCAGAAAATTTATTCCAATCAGCAATCCCTACTTGTTAGAATCTGCGAACGAACGAAGCTTTGAATCCAAAATCACGGTATCGTATAGTCCGACAAGTTACTATTCATATTTACTTGACCGGTAAAATAACTAAAAGATATTCAGGTCTAACATCCTGTGTTATCGTTATTAAACAGCTAGGAACGACACAAATTCCACAGTAAAACAGTACTTAGCCTAAAGATGGAATCAGCTGTCTCGCATTTTAACTGCCGACCTCGTATTCTTAGTAAGATGAAACTCCCGGAGCAGTTATTCCTCCTAAAGACATGTCTGAATCACCTCTACCATCGCAACCTTGCAAATACATAAAATTCACTCGGACAAAAAATATATATAAAAAACTTGAAAGAATATTGTTATGCACGAAATCGTACAAGCTAATTAAATATGATGTCTGCTGATTAGTTAATAAAGCAATAAAATCTGGAATTTCATGCTTTGCTTATTCGAAAGCAGGTAAGTGAAATGCACTAACAAATAGCATCATAGAAGCAATCCTCAGAAAAACCGTGTGGATCAAACACAGATGGGTGGAAATTTGAGCCAAGCTCATCCACTTCGAACGTCTCTATTAGCCGCTCATAAATCGACGGATTCTTGAAATCGCGACGTTTTTGGATCGACGAGTTTAAGTCCATACCTGCTGCTTTCCTTGCGAAAAACTTCTCGAATCTCAGCTGCAAACATCGCATTCTTTAGGAAAGATTGAGTGGGGGTAAGAGCTGCGGGACACATGCTTGCAGCCCTCGCGCCATCTGGGTGGACATCTTCAAGCACCTCATCTGAACAAATTCGAATTTTCCTTAGTTTCGTACCCTATTACCTATTCCTCATTAAATCTCCTTTCAAAAACGAAAACAAAAATGAAAATGGTGAGTTTTATGCACTACTAAAAGGAACTAAAAACTAGCAAGAATTAACCATTCACATCAAACAAATATCAATGCGAATCGCCACAAACGAAGTCCGACTCGATGGAACGATAGTTGAAGAAACATTGATTTAACACCTATGCTTCATTACAAAGTATCACGAGAATACTGCGGCGGTAATAGCGAGATCATATCTTCATATATGATCCCATCCACTCCCCCTAAGAGATATCGAAAAATGACGTTTATGACGGCAAAACGTTTATACTTCAATAGGAACTGAGGATGGATAAGAAGATGCAAGAGGCATTATATAATCCGGAAGCTGCTTGTGTTCCGCAAAAATGTCAATTCCTGGCATTGCCTCTCTATGGCAGACCTCGTATTCCCGTTTTCGATGCAGATCTTTAAAAAAAGGAAGCTGCGAAAAGCTTGCATGCCGGCATCTTTGTGTCTGATACTCCTATTGGGTTAAACTCCTTCTATCTTCAACGGAAAGTGCGGCAGAGCTTTCACCTTCATGAGCTTTCCCTCCTTCTAATTCAAAAACCTCAGCCTTTCAATTTGCACCATATAAAAAACCGCGCCTATCCACAACTCTTGTCGGCGAGAGATAGAGGAAAGAGCCTGCTCCTCAAACTCCGGTCCCTCCCATTCAGTCTACACATACACTCGTGACGTTTACACTAATACGCGGGTTAAGACGCACTAATTTATGAGTTGCTAGTGGGCGAACGCCGTGCAAGCAACTCATGAAGTGTCTCTAGAATTGCCTGCCACCAGCGTCCACTGCGGAACGAGCAACTCGGAACATAGGTGCTAAGAGCACGTATGTAACAGAACGCCGACCAACTCCGTGTTCGCCCGCCATCCGCTCACCCAACTTCAATACAGATCTTTCTGATGATCGTTCTTACGGATTCCGAAGCTCGATGAGGAATGTTAACTGCGCGTCAGTGTGAAGCAAAACGGAGAAGTGAGTAAGTCCAAAAGCATACACTATGAGATAAGCCCAAAACGCATCTTCAGAAGGCACTGCCGTCAACCGCGGAGAACCTCAAAGGTGAAGAAGAGATACATCGAAATGACCCAAAAAATCAGTTAAATTACTGTCCAGAATAAAAGAAGTGGGTGGAGCACTCTCGGAACTAACCCTGCTATTCGGCATTTTATAAAACTGGCAACGCTTAAGACGTTCTTGCTTTTTAGTGATTTCTGAGCAATAAAACCTCGGTGTAGTGAAAGCACCTTTCAGATCAGATAGTATTACCAAGGAAAAGCAAAGCTTTTGAGGATAACTGTAACTGAATCATCGAAAAACATAAACGACATATCGAAACCTCGAGCTCTCGAGAGCACTTTTCAGTCGGTGATGGTGGTAGCGTCACTTCGGTCAGCACTTCCACATTCAACGGACTTTCGTGACCATCCAATGAAGCCGGATTTGGACTCTCCGCCGAGCTATCTCCGCCCTGCTATAATAGTCGCAATGCGTATCAGCATTTCCGCTTCTCTGAGAACAAAGTTGCATGAAACCGTACAGCAGCAGCTCCATCAGCGGGATAAAAAGTATTTCCCAAGCTTCCGCCACTGAGTAGCAAGTTCTTATAGGATCTTTTCTGTGAAGAATCTGGCAGCCTTCACTCAACGAGCCCTTAATTATTAACTGTTGGAGAAATTAATTAACCGTGTTTCATCTACGTGAAGTTTTAGAACTTCCTTTACAAAAAAATCCGCAGTTTCAGTAAAAGTCGCTAAAAAGGAGAATGAACGGCTGTCAGTAAAATATTCAGCGTAAATAATCTGCCTGCTTAAACAATCACACCCCATAAACTGATTGGAGCTGTCGTGGAACGCTGTCCTGGAATTGCTCCACTTGAGACCACAGAGATGCATTTAAGATGGGAAATATACGTGTGAGAGGTAAACATCTGAAGATAAGAAAACTCTAAAATCCACCACCACCCCTCCCCTCACTGCGATGAACGAGTCCTGAAAGAGACCCCCTGTCTCCCCCTGTACCCCTCGACGCTCGCCACGAGGTCAGCATCATCCTCTTTTTCTCCTGACTTCTTACCCCTTTCCTCTCCTCCACCAGTACTCATTCCACCGCACTGTTAATCCGCCTAGTCTCGAAACAAAGGTTACCGTTGCATGTTCCCTGAGTTCCCTAAGTCCTTCTTCCAGAGCGCTGTCCACTGCTATTTCATCAGGAGACCTGCTATCCTGATGTCCACGAGGCGGTTTTGGTTCCACGGTGACTGATCGACTTCTTGGTGGTGAATGCATCGACCTGAATTCGGCCGCCGCCTTCTTATCAGCTGTAAAATCGACGGTGATATTTGCTTGCAACCTCTTCTTTACGGCACAATAAAAGAAATTTCATGAGATCGAAGGTAACAGCCATCTAAACAGGAAGATATGTGACATACGGAATTCTGCAGAACTATAGATCTTTTAAGAAGCTCCGTTGCACCTCTTTTGCGAACAATTCAAACTCTGCCATTCTTAAACAACTTCAGCCTTTTCATTACTTCAAATCAGCCCAATTATTGGAAGAACCCTCCTCCCCCCCCGGAAAGATGCTCTGCGAGAAGTAATTTGGCCTGGTAATATTCCAACGAAACCGCAATTTTTGAAAACATTCAGCTTCGGCAATCAAAAATTCTCGGCTGTCATGGCAAGCGGACGGCATGAATGCTCATCACGGGAATGAGTGCATGAGAAATTCCTTCATAGAAGATAATCTTCTGAATGCTGCACGAATTAAAAAGCAGAGCTTAAGTATTAATACCCTTCGAAGAACACTCCTCTCTCCTCTCATCCCAAAAAAACTTTACCTCTGTGATGACAGCTCGAGCAACATCGATGCCTAAATATGGAAAAACACAAGTAGTCTGAATTCTAATGACCTCTCGTAAACTGATCCTCTTCTTCGTCTTCTTGGGCTCCATATGAAACGAGCGATGCCTGACTCTGATTTATCGGCATGACGTTAACCGACTGACTCTGTTTAATCGAAATCGAACCAAACTCGCTTTGTACTGAACGTTCAGAATGGTAAGGACTTTGACGCTTTGGTGGGGGAGGCTGCTCTCCTGCGCTGCTAGATCCTGAATCCCAGTGAAAAGCATCAGATGTGCTTTCACGAGAAAGACCCTCACGCTCTCCGTCCGACGCTGAAATGAATTTCACCACTCAATCTGGGAGAAAACGTAGATGTGGCAAAGCATATATTCTTCAATACATTTACATAAAACCCCAAAAACAAGAGAGTTCTGCACTGACTGCTCCATCCGTCAATGAGGATGCAATTACAACCCCGTCAGTGGGATAACGGTCAACTGAGTGAATGAAGGCCTCATCTGCATACACAGAACTTTGCTTTCTATCCAGATGAACGATGCTTGCTGCTTCTTGTATGCAAATTCACTTCATCGTAGCTGACCGAGTCAATTATATTAAAGTGTGCATGCACTCAGGCCTGGATCGATGAACATCAGCAGTCATTAGGTAGGCAAACCCAAACAATTCGACCAACCCAACCATAAAAGTTCCTGATATTTCCAGGCAAACAGCGTGCAAACGCTGAACATGACCACTTCTTGCAGAAAATTATCACAATCGCTTTGCGACAGCATAGTGAAGCGTTAATTAATCCTCCAATCACTCTAGAAAACAGTGAAAATCAGGCAAACTGAGCAATAAATAATACGTGAATTAAGCTGGAGGGCTAAGTTAGTCGACGGAAGGCTCCCGTCGACGGATCAATCGCATTAAAGAGAAACAGGCAAATGAACATATCGAAGAACACACTGCCAATAACCACCTAATCAAACGACACACTCGCGAATTGCAAAATAAACTTCCGGAAGCAAACTGCAGATGGAGGAGTGAATTTCAGCCGGAGAGTATAAACCAAAAAATCTCCGTGTCATATTAAACGCTTAATTGCAAGCAGTATAAACCAAGAGATAATAACCTGTCCAACGTTCGGAATTTTTGCGGACTTTGCGCGCAGTTCGTGAAGATATTTCACCTGTTGACGCCTCACCTTCAATGTCGACTATTTAGCTAAATACGAATCTTAAATCAACCAATGGTGGCTAAAAATGTGCGAGCAAAGAAGGCTCAACTGAGATGGACCTGAAACTAATGCTCTCAAACTCGCTCCGCCTAGTCACACACACTATGTTTGCGCCATAAACGTACGCCTGCTCAGCGATTATCTTTCCTTATTTCCAACATTTTATAGCTGACACCGACGGAGAGGCACACCTGTAGACAGAACATCACTCAACCAATAAAATGAACAGCTTCTTCCTCTTCCCTTTGACACACTGCCCCTTTAGGTTTATCGAAGTAACCTCTTGATGCAGAAGAATTTAAGCTTCGCGTGCTTTCTGGGCAGCAAAATGAATAAGCTCTGTTTCTGTGACACGACTTCACTCATGACAACTACATCACACCTGCGTCTGCCAAACCTCGAAACCTCCCGTCACTAAAGAAAGTCACCATCAACGTCGAGAACGTCCGGAAATAAGTTTTCGTTGGGGAACTCAACTGCTCAACGCCTTCGCCTAGTTTTTAGATCACGTTCACATTCACCGAAATGATAAACCCACTGGTCTCTTCGTAGGTGGAGAGGGGCAAATGCACCTTTTTACGCAACTTCATGCAGTTTCGATGGGTCCAGCCAGCTCAGTCCACAGCTTCCAATTACTCCCTTCTCCTTCTACTCTTCACAACTATGTGCGTCCACTCTCTTCAACAGCTTGGGGTCACTGTCTCCGTCGAACTGCTTCAACATGAAAGTGAAGGATGTTAACACGTTTCGTAGAGATTCTTCCTAACACCGCTTTGAACTCCACAACAACGACTGTAGTAGTAATTCATTGGCTGCAAGCAGCGCAAGAGTGGCTGCGAAATGAACTACTCTGTCGCCCTCGCACGCGCTGAATCTCTTGCCCTGTAACTTCAGCCTTCCCTCCCTCCCCGGTCCTTTTCCCTCCTTTCACTCACAATAAACGCCCAGAAATGAGTCAGATGCCTCTGATGAAAAGGGCAACCAAACTAAAGAAGTCGTTACCGTGGTCAGAAGCGTTCTTGTAGGGATCCTCTCTCGAGCGCCTCCTATCAGGACTATCTTCTTCGCTTTCGTAAGCAACCAACTGATTCATTACCTTCCGGGAATGTCCACTCTGTAAGATGAATTTAATCGACCGTAAAAAATTAAATTGCAAAGTCACCTCATACGATTTTTCAAGTTAGAAGCAGGTGTTCACATGGCGCATCTGTGACAAATGCACAAATGTGCAGCCACCTTTATAATTGCATAACTACTGCACAGTTTCAATAAGGACCGGATACAAGAAGAAATCGATCGGACCAGTTAAGTTCGATTCCGCGGGATCGGCCACAACGAATTTCAGCCATACCCACCTCGCCATGCACAAATCTGCACACGCTCTGCGATGATCCGATCCACAGCCTTTCCACTGTCCACCGACACTCTAACAGCTGTCTCACGATGAAGTTGCCCATACATGTACGAGAGATGTTTCGAAGGTGCTTCACTTTTGATTCCTGCACACCCTCCCCTTCTTTCTTCTCAAGATGATCCTATATAGGCTTTCCTAAGAAATCTCAGGGGCTCGTTTCAGTGGACATCAATCCAGTTTAAAGAAGGAACAGCTGCTGGCAAGAAAGATCCTTCGCTGAAAGAAAGGAATGAGCATCCAGGTAGAAGGATATGGCAAAATCATCTGCCACATTAATGGTAGTGACTAGGGACGGCACCGATCGAACAGAACAACAAGAACGAAAAAACAGCTGCGAATAGAGAACAAAGCAGCGATGCCAGAAATGGTCTTGGGTTTAAGAGGCTTGCAAACAAAATAGAATGGTCAAGGTCTGTTTTCCAGGAAACTTCCTCATTACTCAACGGGCAAGGATAGATCGCGCAGATCCTATGATCGAAGGGAAGGCGTCGCTCACCTGGTCACGGATCTTACTAAAAATGTATTTGAGAAATCAGCTTCCTAGGGAAAACATTCTGAGGTGAGCAAAAGCTAGGTAGAGCTTGACTCAGTTTCTTAGAAGGGTACGATGAGCGTCAATCTCTCAAATGGGCTAATCTCACTCCTCCATTAACCACCCTCCGTGCTTCCACTGAACTGGTACTACGATGGATTCACATGGCCGAGAAATGCCTCTTTGAAAGTCGCCATAAGGCCATACGTGCTCATCTTTCACCGTATATTAATGATGTATTGCAGCAAACTGGCCATAAACTGAAACATATCTTTGAAAGACTCCCCGGCTTCCGTTAACGACATGGTGCATGAACAAAGAGATGACACACACGGTCCAGCCTGCTCTCACTACATGCATATCGAAACAACCCCCAACGAGCCTCATCCTTAGAGGACTCAGCAGCGCTCGAGCTCGATCTCTAATGCATGACCTCAGCAAGCGAATAATGTGCCATCATAAAGGCTATGAAAAGCCGGACGGCTCTAACATCAACTCACAACTCCGCGGTTCCTTGCAAGAGGACCGCAACTCCACTCTCGAGCCTTTCCGACATGCAACTTCCCTATAACCGATACCAGCTGCCCTCTCATCCCGATGTCGCACAGTGTACACGAACGAATTTTAAATCCCTGATTGAGGCTTAAGAATTTAAAACGCTTGACGGTTGCAGCATTTGTAAGAACTAACTATCGGTTGATTATTGAAAGTCGGTGAGACGGAGGTTTTATGTGCTGCATGTGAGTCCGACATGTTGAATTTAAGAGCTCGAGCTGAGTCGGTAGTGTGAGCTTGCCTGTATATCGAGACAGGGTATTGCCAGAGTTGCGCACTCCGAGGTCAAGAAGGAAAGGTGCGGGCAGTCGGAGAGTCCGTTTAATCTAGGCTGTTGTGCTGCCTACGTTATACTATGTGATGTCGTTTGGTGTCGTTGATCGTATCATTTCGTCGGTTCTTTAATTTCAGGTTCACAGTGGTGACTATCGAGACTCGCGTCACTAAACGAGTACTGATCGGGTACTGAGAGTTATGTTTGCAGGATGGGACATGTGGGAAGAAGAGAGCAAGTCGGTTAGAGAGGCTTTGCACTTGGAGAGCAAAGATTCGAATCCCGTCGACATCATCGAAGAACATCGGAAGGTATTTTGTGATGAGCGTGCAGTTTTTAGAATTGTCGATTATAGCTCTGAGCACGATTAGTGGTTGAACCCGGATGCGATTCTAGTCGATGCAAACTTATTCGTTTGGCTAAGCTCGATGCTGTAAAACGCTTCAAAAATGCAGTATAATAAGTGAAGCAGATGCTAGTCGTCATAGCAGACACAGTTTCCATGACGAAGGGCTTTTAGAAAGATATCCGTCCACGAGAGTCGCAAAGGACTTTGATTATTTGAAGTATAGTAGCCTCTCGCTGTGGTTTCTTCTATCTGAGGTCATCTCATTCTGTGGACATTTTTGTCGGAGATTATGAAGTTATGCATTCTCGTATGCAGCCGAAAATAATCGCTTGTGATTCCAAATGCGCGTGTATATTGCGCTGAACGTAAACACAGTAGAAAGTTAGCCCACCGGAAGGTTAGTTAAGCTTAGGAGAATAACATCGAATGTTGTCTTCTTGCGAGGGCACTCATATACGACTCGTTTTGCACTGACCGTATGGGAAGACCGTAGATAAATTTCTTTATTTCAGGAGCGTCTTCAGTTTGCTAGCAGTTGGAGGGTGTAGATGTTTGCTAATACCTACACCCGACGAGCGAAGCTGACATGAGACTCCTCCACACTTCACTTCAGCAATCGCTTTCGTGTTGCTCTTTGAGAAGTGAGAATAAAGTTGCGAAATGATGCGTCCATAGATTAATTAGCGGGACTGTCCGCAACGGGTGTGCCAAGGGTTCATTTCGTCGCAGTCCATTTGTGGTAAAGGGAAATTGAGCAGCGAAAAATGCGCATTTTCTGCATTAAAATGCTTTTCACTACTGAAATTGATGTGGCTAGATTGTGCACTATAGTCCCATGTCCAACATTGCTTCCATTCGCTGTGTTTGTGTGCGTTTAGCCCTTACGGCAGTGAGAGACTTGCAGAAGCGTTTAATGAGCATCCTCAGAGGGCATTCGCATTGTGCGCTTCATAGATCAGTGACCGTTGTTCAGGTTACATCCTTAATTGACGTTCATTCGCCTGTTTAATTGCATTGATTCGTCTTACGTGACAATTATTTCGCTTTTCAATTCATCGAATTGGTTGCCTTCCAGTCAACCAGCAAGATACCGAAGTCTTCTGACGGAGAACTTTTTCAGTGATTTGTTCTTTCCCTTCTCCATCATTTATTAGCAGCTCCTCTGTGAAAACGAGATCTCAGCCCAGAACTGTTCCGTTCAAAGATTGGTGGGGAGATAAGGTAATATTGACGTGCTTTTGTGATTTACGAATTCATTGCAGGGAATCTCTCTCTGTCTCTCTAATCGGCAGTTAGAGTGGACTAGACGTTCATAGTGTTATGCCACCAGCTATGGCTCGAATTGCTTTCTTTTCAGAAATTCGACAGCTTAAAGGTACCCCATCAACGTTTCCCAATGTACCCACTGCAGTGCAGACAACTTGATGTCTACCACTCAACGTTGTTGCAACCGCTGCCCGTTTGCGAGACTTGTTTCGGATCGCCGATCTCGTCGTTGCGTCGAGTCAACTATGTTAACGTGCTCGATTTTCCACTCTGTGGAGGACTGTCCTCTGCAACCATGTTCCCCGCTGCTTCCCGTTCACGATGGCTCGCCGATATTCGTTACACAATCTCTACACCCATTCCACACGCATATCCGTCGGTCGCTCAGCGTGTTCTGCATTCACAGCGGTGAGTTGTTTCCGAATTGAGTGTGGTTCTCATATGAGATTTTAAACCTTTAGTTACTGCGAGTCTAACCGCTCCATGAGTCCCTCTTATTTCAGACTGATCTGCTTATCAAGGCTTGGAAAAGGCCTCATTTTTGAGAGAAGATCGGAGGGGTTTCTCTCTTCTCTAAGTGTTTTGCATCTCACAGCAGTGAAAAATTCACATCTGCAACTAAGTTGGTGGCTACAAGTGAAAATTCTCAACAGTCTGGCGAAGGCATTGAAATATTGAGGGTCGTTTGCTAGGGCTGTTTCGAATTTCGAGTGATTTCCTATAATGTGACACGAAATTTGTGGAAAAATTTTTTTCAGATTTAGCTTCCTAAGTTCCGCTTTATTACTCACAGCTGGCAGGTTGCTAATCAGATTTCGTGTGCCGTAGCTTCAAAGAGAATCTTTGTGTGTATACTGTGATGCAGTGAACTCGTTAGACGCTATTGAGGCTATTTTTGTTTTTTGCTTTTGCAGCTAGGATAGCGCTCGCATAGGCATATGCATATTCTGACGCATCAACGTCCCGATTATCTAGGAGCTTGCGAGCTTTTATTTTATGTATCTTTTAGAGTAATGCTTATCCCTGAGTTTATTGTTTGGATCCCACTTCTCCGTTCATCGAGTTATAGAAATACCTCACCACTATTGGAAAAGAACGGAGTGCTATTTCTTTTCATAACAAGCATTTTCATTTGTGGTATTAGAAGGGTTTCTTAGATTTATATAGATGACTTAGAATATCAAGAAATTATTGATCAGCAGTGCGATAGCGAAGTATCGATATTGCTCGCATATTCAGTAATTTCGTACCAGAGCATATTTTACTCTTTGCTGCGTTTGGAATACCTCGCTGTGGAATAATTTCCGGCTTGCTCGCTTAGACCACTTGTATAGCAACTTGTCTCATCTTTCATTAAATGCTGTGCTCGAAAGACCTTTTTGCTGAGCAAACATGGCCAAATTCTCAAGAGTTTCCGGTTGTTTTTACGATGTTTGCTCAAGCAGCAAGTTTGTTTGCTCTCAACAGCTCAATAACGGCCTAGCAACGTAAGTTATCGATTGAAGAAATTGTTGGTGGGCAGATTCTCGTTCACGGGCAACAGTAATAATAGCACTGATTCAAAGTGAACAGTGCCCTCAGGCATTCTTGAAAGCGCCATTATAAGAATTATTTTCTGAAAGGTTGTCAGGACGGATTTTAGGCGGTTGGGTACCACTTTCCTACTGCATGCCGATCAGCCTCTCTCCGGTGGTGTATTTGCGTAACTGGATGAGTATTTCATTCAGCTTCTTCCGTTTTTCTTTAATAATATCATACATCGTCATCTTTTACATCGTCGTGTAACTTCCTCTCGGCATCTGCGTTGTGTTCTGCGACTTCATCAGCGAAGGCCAGCTTGAATTGTTTGCCATGAATCATATCTGATGGAAATATCGTTGTGTATTTTATGTGAAGGGTTGCGAACACAACGGAGCTAATAGCGGCGGCAGAGAATTCACCACTACGAGTGATCAAGAAGCGGGCAGTGAGGTTCGTTTTTGAGATGAAGGCGAACTTCTCGAAACTTATCTGCAAAGTGGTCGCCTATATTCTCTTTAAAGTATTTCGACGCATAATGAGCCACCTTCTGGTCTGCCCTGCACAAATGGAGCAGCTACAACGGGCTGACCAGGTGTTTTTTCAGCCACTCTTTGTTTTTCACTCAGTGGGACAAGCAACTATTTCCTTCACATTGTTCTTCCTCTTCTACTTTGGATTGCTATGAGTGTGGAGCCTTGACCTGAAGGGAACGGACGGGGAGGGGGAAAGATAAGTTAATAAAAGAAGGTGAGTGTGGAATAAGATGCGAGCTTTTTTGAGAGTTAAAGATTTTTGGAGGGAAGAGATATTTGTGTATTGGATATGAAATTGAAGTTATATTTGAGGAAGGAGTAATTACCCATATTGCTGAATTAAATTGCCTTCAGGGAAGTGAGTATAACGGCGCGCATCATGTATATTTTCCAAGAAATGAACTAATCTTAGTGTTCTATTCAGAAGCTTTTTTTCTCGCTGTTCTTTTATCGAAGTGGGAATTGCAGTAATTATTGTATTGAAATTTGCAGAGCGGTATTCCGATTTTGTATCTCCCTCTGCATCGCAGTCATCTCGACTATTTGCTGATAACGTGGACTCTATGGCACTGGGGTCTCCGTCTACCACATGTTGCCTCCGGCGATAATCTAAATCTTTCCGGTTTTGGGTTTGCTTTTATCTATTAAGTAAGATGGACGCCATCCTGAGGGGAGGATAGTCAGAAGAACATAAGCACCACTACCAATCACGCACGTGGTGCTTCATGGAAAGTGGGTCCCACAAAGTGGCCATATGTTGATCGATGGATGAGCTGGTGGTGTATTCTAAAGTGTTTCAGAAAATTCGCCAGCTTGTCAGATGAGAAATCACTGGATTTATTTAATGTGCGATGTAAGAGCATCTCTATTTCCATCTCTTTTCTCTAAGCAAAGTCGTCACACAGAGTTTACCTTTGCTATTTTCACAAGGTGAAGAGTTCATTGTTCACTCCGATGCCAACTCCCGGCACCATTCTAAAAGATCGCAGTGATTTCGCGAAAGAGTTGTCCATTGAAACGTCCATAATGCGGCAGCAGTTAATGGTTCTGTTCCGTTTTTGTATTGACTGCGTTGTTTTGAGGGCAGTTTGTCCTAAAATGATAAGGCTTGTGGCTATGCTGCCATATTTAAGAGTGTGATTAATAAATTGCAGTTGGTTGCTACGCGCGACAGGTGCTTTCTTCATCAGACGACGTGTGGGCGATACGAATAGCGCGGGCTGTGATCAACTGTATCGTTCAGTGCTCAGCACATATATGTGCGAGGTATTGCGTGAAGGAATACCCATCGAATTCTTCCTTGAGGGCACAAGGTATATTTTCAGTAGTTCCATGCTGCAGAGCAGTCTTGTCATTTGATTTCTCGCGATGTTTCGGAAGAGGCATTGTTTCTGGATGGATTCTCTTCTGCCTTCTGTTTACACCAGCGTAATCTGCCTTGATATCATATCTTGCTTTTCTGTTAAGTTCATTTGCATTCGTGATCGATTGCTACTATATCCAGCCTAGAAGCATGTGGGCACGTTCGTGTTGTTATTGGTTACTGTCGCTTTTAATTGCCTCCTTATTGCTTATATATGGAGGGAGTGGGTCAGCAATGTGCGGTTTCGGTGCTTTCCTTCGATTAGGAAGGATATCGCGCCGATGATCTATTTGCCCGCACCATATCTCTTACCACTGAAGTTTTTTTATTCATATGCGCATAATGACGAAGTTATCGTCAACATGCATCATCATTTGAGCAGGTGCCATTTGCGCAGTCTTAACTCTTAGTCAATAGGAGGTTGCAGCCATATTACTTTCTAGCTGCAGATCTTTACATACTCGACGAGCGGTGTGACGACCGATGTTAAAGATTGCACCAGTTGCCTTGATATAGACGCATATTTGCTTACTTGTGCACATGATCATATATTTCGCATATACGTGTATATATATTCTAACATAAATCATTGCCGACGTTAGTTATTGCCACTCTCACGCCTATATTTACATATGTTTGTTGTTAAAGAAGTCGGTTCGGAAAGGCACTACTCCCAAAGAACGGGTTGATATCGAATATCGTCGCGGCCGTCCAGCAAGGTGAGACAGCCACCATTTATGCTTCGTTTAACTCTTTGTTGTCTTCTCTGTTAGCCACAATCGTTGTGAAAACAATATATGCAGTCATTGAATTGAACATATTCTTGTGTTAGCTGTGAATTTTAAGTGACGAGAACGGTCCCATCGGCGGTCACATACTCGCCAGAAACTTCATTCCGAAAATATCGTTCAGCGCTTTGTTATGATACGCTACTCGTTCGGAAGTGGGAAGTAGTGGCTATTAGTTTAGATAAAGCGACTAACAATCAAATAAGCTCGAAACCCTGTGCAAATTCCCTTCCGAAACCCGCTGATTGCTTTGGAGAAAGCACTACATTGCTTACAGAGCAGTCAACAGCGGCGCGCTGAAGGTAAATAACCCTCTATGGTATAATTCCTCTGTCACCACCAACATTGTTTCGTTTTCTAGAGTGGGCAAAAACTAATGGAACATCGAGCGAAACATTGCAGTGCCCCGCATTTTAATCAGCTTGAGATCACCCCCGCAAATTTCACTTGTTGAACACTCGAAGTTTTTAAATAATGTTTTCGTGATGTGGGCAGTTCAAATAATCTTGTAGTCGATGAGGGGAGACTGATGTTGGGCATATATTGCCGTTGAGTTCTCACTCGAGCGACGTAAACCGCCGTGCTGTTACGTTTCAGGTGTAATAAAAGACGTGTGGATGGTACCCGTATCGTTCACCTACGACCACACGGCTGAGGGTATATTCTTCAACGAGTTGATGGGTAAGCGCAAGCAACGTGAAAGTGTGTGGCGGGTATTTAAGGGCGTTGTGCAGAGTCTTGGTTCAGGTCGATGTGGTGCTGTGCGGATCAACTTTGGTACACCCGTCCTTCTCACCGTTTGTTTCTGCTCATTTATTTGTGTTGTATTTGATGTGTTTGAAGGAGGGGTTTGTGAAAGCAGTAGTGCTTAAAGCATAATAGTTGTGTGATTTATCGCATCCCATCCATCGGTCTTCCCCTAATTTTTCTTTCTGTTGATGCAATGGAAGCTTCACTATCTATAGTTATTCGCGTCTGCTTTTAGAATTTTGCTTATTTCATGCAAAGTTGCATTAAGCGGACTAATGTCTGACTTGTGCCATCACCCCCACCCTTATTTTGTTCTGCAGATGGCAGCTTCACCGAAATGAAATGTTCAAAATTCGCCCGAAATTGCGTCCCAAGTAATGAAATTCCGAAGATTTATATTGGATAACATTCGCGGCCGCATTTATTGTCTACTAAGCGCAAAATGAAGCATATTCATGAGGCATTTCTATAAATTCCGTGGCAGCACTTGGAAATGGCCATTGTAAAAGAATTTAAACAAGGTCATTTTAGGGAGCAGTATGAGTCCCGCTAAAGGCAGACATTGTTTTCAAGGGGATCTTATTTTAGAATTACATAATTCGTTGTGCATTTTATCCTTTTGTTGAGCTCAGCTATATGCGGCCTGAAATCTTTTCGAAGAGGACTCGATAGTCGCTTGCATTTTTTCTTTGGCTAGTATTTTGACCTGCTGGGGATCCTTGGAGCTGTCGCTTAACAACTGTCATAGCGGATGGCTGAATAATAAAACCGATGCGAGAGAACGAGAAACGCAATTGAGTGTCATGTTCACTTGCAGCTAAAAAGGGCATCAGGTGATATATTGCTTATTCAAAGAGTTGTTACAATAATTGTCCATCTGGTGCAGTATTTATTTATCTTTAAGAATTATATGATGTCGCTGAAGGGGAAGCTTTCACGTTCGCAATATCACTTCACATTGAAGCACGAATTACGGGCTCATTCCTATCGTGAATTACTTCCGTGGCATTATGGCAGTGATACACCCGGCTCGACGCTTATTAGATCCATCGGATATCACATCGTCTACGGTTTGTTTATGCTTCTAAATATATTCACTGTGTCGGGTTACTTTAAAATTGAATAACGCGCATAGTAGCTGCTTAGGTAAAACAGAAGAGCAGTGCTTTAAAGCTTGCAGATTCATATTCCGTCTATGCATTGTTGGGATCTGCTAGTAGCTCTAAAAGACGTGCCTATTATATAGGCCTATATAGGATTTGGGTGTGCCCAGTGTTCCCACCGATGTGACCTTTTCTTTCTTACAATGAATAAATCGGTACCTCGAACATACGAAGTTAGGTGTTGTGGTCCTCTCTATTCAAAAAGTCGAAGTCTCTAGAAGTTTCTGTTTTTTATGCACAGAAAATATACTGCGTACTCTATCTTACCGCTCAGACCTGTCGGCCTTTTTTGAACATTCGAGCGATCCACTGCACCTTTATTTTTCTCATTCATCACGCCTAGCAAGCCAATTTCTAACAGCTGTTAAACAATTTGTATTGCATTATTATCAAGTAGTGTTTTGCAAACGGCGAACAAGGTGTCATTGCATAAGTGGAGTTGCGGGCCGCCTTTCTTCCGCTTTTTGCAGCGCTTATAGCACGATCATTGCTGATTGCCGTCAGCGTTCCTCTCGGGTGGCTGAGTGGTGGATGACACGACAGAATATTGTGTCACGGGAACTGTTCGGCTGAAAGTTTAACGTGTGCTGCCTTTCGTTTAACGAACTGCTCCAAATTTCTCTTACAATTTCTTTATTCTCCATTAGTGTTCAGTATGGAAGTTGGGATGAGGATCGCGTTTTGCAATTGGGCGATGATGTTGCAAATTCAGCAGATATTTAGATGCACAGATGCAGTCTTCGCTGAGCATATGTTCTCTTTTGAGCGCACTTATGCTATGTAAGTATCGCGGAAAAGTGCGCATCGAATGCGTCCTTAACGATTTCGTCTGCCTTTGCAACGTGATCGTGGAACTTGGATTCGACATTGTCGGATGGGACAGTGAAAACACCGATGGTCATGCTTTGCTTCAGGTGAAATTATTCGCTTTTTTCACATGAAAGGGGATGGGGCATGACTGAGCTGCAAGGTATTCTGACTATCAAATGCATTTTGTTCGATTTCTTCGCTGAACTGAACTTGAGTAAGAAGGTCAGCATGACTCCTCATTTTCGTGTCATTAGTTGGTATCCAGATATTTTAAAGGTGTGCGGATCAAAGCGATGCTCCAAAAGAGATGAATGCAGCGGATATGTAAACTGATAGGTACTCGTAGGATGGCAGGCTTTCTAACTGATATATCGAATTATTTTTGTGGGATTCAGTAAGTGTTGAAATGCTATTTATTTCATTTTGGACGTATCATGAAAGCCCTTTTCGATTGGAGCGGTAGAAGAACTGATCCATGACGTGATTTTACCGAGGGAAAAGCAAACTAACTGCATCCCCTTCCATGTTCCGAGTTGTGGTACTTGCTCGACGTCACTTTTGTCAACGAAAGGTTTCAGCGAGGTCATTGGAAACGTTATTGGGTGGTGGTGTATTGCAGAGGGGCATTGTCTTGCTGAGTGATTCACTTGTCCAGTTCGACGAGAGCATCTCTATACGATGCACTCATGAGGATACGCTTCATCTGGCCTATCACAAGAATGCCCTCGTGCCCGTCTTTTCTATCATTTCGGTTGTTTGTAAGTGCTTTTTCCTCATTACAAAGAAGTTAGTTTTACGTTTGGAATGTTGTTTACATCATGAAAAAGTTGAGAAATGACGCAGAATTGGATCCGCTCGTTGTTGGCGTTAGGTGATGAGATTATTGAGGTAATTAGGCAAAAAAAGGCATTCTGTTGGTTGAAATCTGTACTCACCAACTTTTTCTATTCTGAGCTCATCACCTGATGGCATAGAATTGTGCTCTTGCTTTTCTATTTGATATGTGGTGCTTTGTTGTGATTTTGCTTTGGGTCTTATGAAACAGTTTTGTTTTTCTCCAAAAACAGAAACCACTGATTAGGGTTTTTAGACTTTTCTGCTCGTGATCTTGTTCCTCAGGAACCACGGGTTCATATAACCTTGAAAGGTACTTTACATGTGCGTTTAATTTAGCGTTGGCGATGTTGATGCTTCGGTCGGTAAAGTGCACCGAGACGTTGTTAGTGGAGATGTCGTTGCTCGCATGCGATTTGTTGCAATACGAAGTGCTCTTCTGTAAGGTAAGTACTAAATTAAAACTAGTTTAGTTGTTTGTACATATGATTGCATATTTCTTCTGATTTTTAAAGATTCCTTATTATTTTACAAAACTTCCGATGTCTTTGCCCACCAGACTCACCAAATTTGATCGATGACTCTCGACTTTTCTTCTTGCATGCCCTTTTTCATCCACTCAGAAGTCATCGTTGCACTGTATCCCCATCTATCCAACTGTGACATCTATATAGTGCACATTTCCGATCCACGCAGTAGTAGGGATTGGATTCGTTTCGAAGTGATCAATGTGAAACGTCTGCAGATTCATGAGCTTTTATTGTAGATATGGGTTCTTGAATCTGGACTCTTGAATTCCTTCAACCTAACACCACAAGCCTAAAAGTCTTCTAAGAATACTGCTGTGAGACTTGATTTCCCCTCCCTTTCTTTTTCATTGTAACTTTCCTCCTTATTCCATTCAGCGTTATAAAATGTTCGTTATGTGAGTTTTCATTTTTAAACAATAGTTTAATTTTTAAGGTGCCTACTTGTTGAGAGATGATTGAAGTATCTCATTGACATCCGTGTTTCAGCCGTGTGAAAATTTGAAGAAAAGAATTGGGGAGATGATCTTGCGTATGAAGTCCCTAAATGGTGGGTTGCTAAGAATCGACAGTGACGTCTCATCTCCGGGCGATACTTTCATTTCGGTTCGTGCTTTCCTCTCTCTTGTACGCTGCATAAAGTGTGCTGTTAAACAGGGTAAATTTCAATCTCTAATAGGGCTGCATGGTGGCTTTTATCTGGTTTTCTCATTCCGGTGACAAACCACTATTACACTTGTCTTAATAACTTGCAGCCTGATGCCCTCGCTGTTCTTCGCAGATTGCCATCTCTTTGTCACATGCATTATTTTCTGTGGCTTTCCCATTTCCATCGTGAGTAATTTTTGGCCGTCCGTCTGTACCATCCTGCAGTTTATGGGTCTCCATCTATAGAGTCACTGCCATCTAATAGTCAGTTTGTTGTATGGCGTGAGAGAATCCACCTTAGGGGACGCTGATTTTGTTGTATGCCGATGGGAATCTCGTTGACACTATTTCGATCGTTATTTTGTTTATTCGATTGAATTTTCATTGGCGAAGTAGCTAAATCACTCGATTTTTCCACTAAATTGATTGAAAGGGCGGTGGTGATGCTGAAAGGTCCCCAGAGTTTTTCATTCCTTCAAGTGTTTTCTTTTAAGTGGACAGATTGATATTCTTATAAGTTTTGTGTTTTATCTTCGAGGATCGTCTTGTTTGCCTCCTGTGTCCGCGCCTGCTCCCTTTCCAAGTCACCTGAGAATTCTGGAAGAAATGCTCCTTCCTTCTGTGGCGGAACTTGAGAAATTCAGTTCTGTTTGCTTGAGATGTTATACTCTGTTGCAGTAATTTGGTAGAATTTTCGCAAGGACACTTCTTTCAGTTGGGTAAATATCATTGAAATTCATAATATTTATGAATGCAGTTTAATTCGAGGTTATTTAAGCAGCTTTAGCCACTCTAAGCAGCTTAGCCCCTCAGTGGTTGTCGTTTATTCCATCGTTCTCGGCGTTATATTGATTTCGATGAGAGCGGCGATGTGTTTGAGCATTATTGCGTCGACTGGTTTGTTGAATTCAATGAGATTATTTAGTGGCGAGAGTGGCAGTTGAAAAAACGGATTTATTTGGTGGATTTTTATGTCCCTTTTTCATCATGATCGAAATTATTGGAAAGTGACCTATATTGAAGCATTTTTATATTACCTGAAACTGTGGAATTTGGACGCTGCATCTGACCAATTTGGGTGAATAGCCTGAAGTGTAAGTTGGTAAGAGATCGGTACAGAACTAAAGGCTTATAAGGTCATGAATTGTTGTGCGTCATTCCCATGGCGCATTTTTTCGATGAACTTGACTGGACCTTGAATAGGTTGGGATACTTCCGCGGATCCTGTGGTGGCGATTGCAGAGTATTATGAATAGAGTCTGTCGGGAATGGTTCCGAAATACCGGAATATGGTTTAGCATTTAATCAACGAAATGAATGCTACTTTTAGGTGCCAAATGAGGAAGCGGAATGTTTGCTTCTTTTCTATTCGAATATCTTGCGCCCTTTCTTACAGTCGATGTACATTGCCTTGGATAGTCTTACTTCGCTTACGACACCATTCGAGGGCAAAGGTCATTTTCTTCTCACTTCCATCATTTTTTGCTTCGTTCTTTGCCTTAGTTTATCTCTTTGCCGAGTGCTTCAACGTGTTTGGAATTTTAAGACATGGGATCTTCTACTTTAGTTTCTCACACCTTGTCCTATACTTTTAAGCCTTACTTATGTAAGGCTTCAGTAGTGAAGGCTTTTCAGTGTATCCAAGCTTATTGCAATTCGCAAAAAGTCGCTAGTTGGGGTGAGTTGGAGACCTGAGCTTGGCTCGTCCGACACCTTACATTAAGCTTCGCAGTTGCAGTTCTTCTAGTCGCGCCGAGACGTGCACATTGCTCATTCACTTTTTAGGTGGATACTGCTATGCGTTATATTTGATATCGAGTTTGAAAGATAAGAGTACTGGAAAGGATGGAACAGAGGGTCTCGGAATATGCTAGACACTGGTGACAAGTAGTGAGGATCGAGCTCTGTGGTTCTTTCATCTCTAGTACAATGCCGTGATTGTGAATAAATGTGCAAGTGGGACATCATCCAACAGTTTCGAGTGGCAGAGTGAAGAAAAATAAGCTTGGATACATTCTAAAGAACGTTCGACTGCTCGATCGACGCTCAGTCCTTACCCGACTGACTTCGATGCTTTCCTTTATCTGTTATAACGTCGAAATGTTGAGAGTGGACTTGAATTAATTCCAAATCGTCGTAGACAGTAGATGCACGTATAATACTGCGGTATATGCATACATCACAATTATCTTGAAAAACACGAAAGAATGTCATTTTGCACACCATCATTTTCTGTGTTTTCATCGTAACATGGACCCAAATGGTCGTTTCGTTGCAGGAGCTGACTTCGTGCGAACTTTGCTGTCGCGGCCAGCGAATGGATTTATCACTCCATTCACTCTTCTCGGTGGGTTTATTTTTTGCCTTAGTTGTTTTTAGCTCATCTCTGAAAGCGGTTATCGTATTTTGGTTCCTTTAATTACTCTTTTCATATGGGGACTCTCAAAAGTCATCAAGGCGCCACTGATGTCTTCAGTTGTGTGCGCGAGCCTATTCTAGCCGTCAGCCTTTCTTTTACCTGTTTGGACAAGTCAGTTACACATTACGGTTGACTGGGATTATCTGTTCCTCTTCTTTTCCCTCGTTGTCTCACTCTCCGTTAAATCGTCCGTTAATGTTCGCTCTTCTTATATTCATGTGCTTCGACAGAGAACGAAATTGAAAATGGTGCGCATGGGAATGTGTGAGATATTCGTACCGACACGTTCTTGTATTGTACGTTTTCATGGATCCTGTGCCCCAGTGATCGCGATCACTAACCTTCCCCACCACTTTGTTCGCTCCCTCCACCTGGACTTGATTGTTTGCACTGTACTTAGTGCCGTGAAGCCTGCGGCGATTAGACCGCATAAGTGACTATGCATTTTCGTATTGCGTAGCTATGATGGGGGGGAAGAATCACACGTGGGTGCATTATCGTTTTACGTCATCTATATTCACTTGAAACATTTATATGCTGCACGCTTGCAGCTCGTTTTGCGGGGTCATAATCAACTCCGCCAAGTCTCTAAGCAACTTAAGGCTGACCTAAAGTGATTTAAAAGTCTGTTATCACTATATGAAATTCTCATGCGAAGAGCGGCATTTAAAGAAGTGTATTCGCACCATCACGTGCACCGCTGCAAGTGAAGATGCGGTTGAGTCTGCTCCAGAAGCATTCACTCGTCTTCTTTAACACATGCAGCTTGCAGCAGAAGCGTTGAACGCCGATTCTTTCAACAACGCATTGAGGTTGTTCCGAGAGAAGGGACTACTCGCCGTGGGACCCGTTGTGGCGGTGGGAAACCCCGAAGGAGCGTCTGCTCTCTTGCACTCATTGAAGACTTTGCTTTGTGATTCTCAATAAATGCCCGCCTGCATTAAACGTATGTAATGATTCCATGCCATCCTCATTCCCCATTTAATAAAGGAAAATATTCTCGAGAGGAGAGATATGTTGACGAATCTTTAAACGTGCCCTAAGACCAATGCTCACAGCATTTTCCACACCTGCAAATATGTCAGTTCTTATGGAGTGCCGTAATGCTGTGAATAATATGCTTGAAATAGGGAGTGGTCAGGTGTTGACGAGCCCAGACAGCTCCGCTTCTTCAATTTTCCCCATTGCTTTCGCTCTGCTGAAAAGATACTATTATTGCTCATCGGTGAATCTCGTCGTTATCGCCGGTTTACGTTCGTGGATAGTTCACTGGCGATACAGTTGTTGATTCTTGGTCGCCATTGTTGGCGGACTTTTTATTTTTTCGCTCATTTGTAACTTTGGCTGTGTTCATCGATAAATTATGCGAGTTAACCGTGGACCTCTCCACGCTCTAACTAACCCTGGATTTCCCATCGAAGTCGAGCTAATAGGCACAGTTAGCTCCGTTTATTGTATAAACACACTACAGCGGAGACAGAGAGAAACCACAAAGCTAATGACGAACGGAAACAGATTGTTTAAAGAGAACGGATTTTACTTACCCCTGACTTCCAAGATGGCCACAGCTTTGCAAGGAGGCAATCGCTCTTTGTTTGACCTTACTGTGAACCTCTGCAAACATCTGACTTGTACATACCACAGACATCGAGTCATATAGTGACCTCTTCCAGGAGATCGTCCTTTAACACCACACATTATGTTTCCCGGAATTAAGCTGTGGGAAGACGAGAGTGAGGACCCAAAAACAGCTTTATACATAAGATCATCCTGCAGATAACAATGTTCGCAAGCAGGTTAGAATGACGCAACGTAAAACGAACAGTAACAGTAGCACGGATGGAACATTCAACCGCTATCTCCTCTATCGGTTGTCTTTGCTCGGTATGACGATTCGAGGCTTTACCATTGAACCCGTACGCACTGACGAATCCTGAAGCGCATCGTTTAAGTACATGCCACTCAACTGATCAGGACCGGAACAGGCCCAGTTCCGAATGGCCATGGACTGAAGCAAGCCCCAGTCGCGGTCGGCATGCTTCTTCCTAAGATGAGAGCCTTCGAAGACGCCAAAATATAAGACATCCTACGGTCCTTGGATGGTAAGACACTGCAGTCATAGGCGGGTTCCTTGACAATAAGATAAGGACGAAGCCTCCTGAAGTTGATGTTGTGAAAAAGAACCGACGGCTCTTGAGTAGTGAACGTCGCAGCCCTCGAAAGCCTCAGTGACCACTAGCAAGGACGGGATGTTATCATCAGATCCTAGGTTCCCCGACAACCCTGTCCAGAACTAAATGTTTCTTTGGAGGACGTGGCTTCTTCCTAAGTCTGCTCCCGCTTTCAGGGTCGCTCTCGTCCTAATAGCTCCTACTGTCCACCAGGTGCGCTTCAAATTTATTACCTCATATTGTCTACGGTGTTTTCTTGCAACCTATGAGAATAGTGGCTCTGCCAATATTTCGAGGAGGTCGTTGCCATTGCATTTGCTGTTATTTCCTCCTAAAATACTCGTCATTTATAAGAATATGAGCATCCACTGCAACCACCTACTCTGCAACTGCTGGCTGCGATCTGATGAGGGTCCATGCGACGAAAGAAAATTAACGGCTGGACTCTGTCCGCAACGGAAAGGCGGTCAACATCAATCGCATCCAACCTCAACCCTCAACCTTTCCCTTCAACAAAACCGGCAGGAACTTGGCTACTTGCAATTTGAATTCGATTACCTCTACATTCACCCTAAACAACAAGCTTTAGAAAAATTGAACTAAAATGCAGAAAAGCCGTTTGCGACCAGCAACCTTGTGAACTTCGTATCGAATAGGCTCAGTGTCTGGAATCTCCAATTTCGCCTTTAGAATCTGACCGATACGTAAATTGACATCATCTTTGAGCGAGTCACGAGTCCACAACGACACCTGCAAGATAAAGCTGAAACATGTCGAAAACGCAGTGCGAAGATGCTTACTCAATTTCATGAATGAAGGCAAATGAAGCCAAGTTGTCCCCTTCACAAGGGAAAGTCGAAAACTTAGTGCAACTGGGCTTTACTACTGCGAAAACACTCTATGGGTCGTTGCTGTCGTTTTGCGCGGAAGTTCTGCGAATGGCCGGGTTTTTCTTCGAAGAGAAAGAAAAGATAAGCCGAGCTTTCAAATGACTTCGTTTGAGAAATAAGTTAAGTGCGGACAAGCAGCTGCCAACTATGTTTCAGCCCTAACCAATCCAACTGAATCTGATCGAGGTGGCAAACATCATTCACGATTTTCCATCCTCAAGACCATAAAGCATCGATTAGAACCCTCCTTGCAGAAATTCTCCAGTCGGAGAAGAAAAAGCTTCTTGCTGAGTTACAGGTGCCTCCTGGAAATGAGAGAACCTGTAAGCTTTACACTAATGCAAGTTCTATGATACACGTATCACGATCGCTCCCGCGAACTCTGTACTCTTCTCCACACATCCTTTACAAACCTGGGAGTAGTAACACCAACAGGTCTTTTGAAGGATCCTTCGTAAAATCAGGTTGGCTGCTTCACTGCGCGTTCTGCAATCATTACGAAAATTGGAAAAGTCTAGCGAAAAAAATTGGAAAAGCTTATATAGAGGACAAAAAAAAAACCTTGTCGCCTTTCTGACGAACATTGACGACCGCACCACAAATATATTCGCCGTTGTCTTCGAACTGCTCGCCAATGATCGCCATTAATAGCTCCAGCCAGTAATGATCGAGCAACTGAGCACGCTTCTGCTTGTCGACAACCACCAGCCAACGGCCACCCCTGACGTTGTTTTCATCCTCCCACATTGGTTTAATGCCCTCTTTGAAGAGGTAGTAGTCGCTGCCCCATGTCAGACCAGAGGCCGCTTGAATGTGGTTATAAAGTCTGCAATTGCACAGCTGTCTTATCAACATCACATGCTTCCGCTGTTTGTGCTAACCAACAGCAACTTGAATAACAATTACAGGAGTCCTTACGGAGCACTTGGCCTCCAACACTGTTTAAGACGAAAATAGCATCGTATTTAATGGCATATACATAAGCACTTTCAGGTTTTCTTCGCAATACCTTAACAAAACATTCAAGTCTAATCCCTCCGCCCCTGCCTTGCAATCTGAACCTTGAGAAGACCGCAACTTTGCAGTCGCACAGCTCGGACAACGAGCCATTTTAAGAGCAAATCAGAGTAATCCATCTGCCTTCCATTTGTTGAAAAAACTTGAACAGACTGAAACACACCTTCCCTTAAATGAAATCGCTCTCAGTATGTATGGATATACTTGAATTATGAGCCCTTACTCACATACAATAGAAGTTTCTGCTCAGAAAAACAGAACGAATGACAAGGTGATGGTGCTTACGACCAAAAGTCCTCGACGGTATCGAACACGGCGACTTGCTTGAGACAGTCTTCCCAGTCTTTGCTTCGATCCGCCTTCAGATACCACAATGCCCAATGGCACTGCAAGGGGTGGCGCAATGTAATCTGAGACGGCGTCGCCGAATCTTCGAGCTCCGATTTCTGCAACATTTTAGTCGATTTACATTGCCGACGACTACATCTGTACAGGCAAGCCGACGATTATTTAAGAGAGGTATAATAGTTGCAAAGGCAGTGCACAAAATCATAAAAAAACCTATTCCTTACTTTGCAGCACCCGAAGTCACCGTCTATCGCTTCCACGTCGATGGTACCAGCTCAACAGGTTGTCTTCAAAAATTCATTCAAATCGCCGCAGAGGAATCAAGAGCCCTAAGCAAATCTGCCTATTCCCAGAAGTGATTAGTCCCACAGCGCAAGGATCATCTTTAAAACAGAATATGACTTCATTTTAGAAAGCCTCATTATGCATGTCTGGCTGTTCAGAAGCATATCCAAAATAT
Source organism: Parascaris univalens (assembly GCA_037576465.1). Classification (NCBI taxonomy): domain Eukaryota; kingdom Metazoa; phylum Nematoda; class Chromadorea; order Rhabditida; family Ascarididae; genus Parascaris; species Parascaris univalens. Next base: position 184,837,172 of record CM075173.1, on the reverse strand, counting down.
ATGGACACAATTATACAGCGGTTGTCCCTTCGCTCAGATAAGCTTCCGTCTAGTTGCAGCACTTTAATCAGATGGCGTTTTGATGGTAACCGAGAGAAGATAAGACACCGGTGGACCTTTTTCGAGAAGAAAGACGTAATTTGCGAGAAGCTCCATCTAGTGCTCTAAACGAAAATTCTTAAACAAACGTTTTCGTATACAAACTTTCCGATTTGAGCGACTTACACAGTGACGTTTTGTGCCTGAATTCGGCGTCCATAGTTGAGAATCTTGGAAACGCATAGCTTCCATACAAGTGTTTCATGGAGAACGAGTCAGGGAGTTTTACAAGGTATGGCTTTTCCCAATTCAATCCAAAGCATCAATCTTATACGTAAATACACGAGAATAAGGAGGAGACCGTGTGGGAAGCATTAGTACGGTTAGTGCTTTTGCTTTTCAGTCCTCCGAAGCAACGGCTTTTACAGAATCCAGAAACAACGACAATTCATACAACTGCGCGTTCTTCTCGTATGAAAGCACCAAGTTACATAAAAGCTTCGTCAAAAAGTTGACGTTCCACCAAGCGAAGAAAATTTCTACGATTTCAACGGTCAGCATCACACAAACACTCTTCAATGGAATTGTCGTGTTCATGAAAGTAGTAAGGGAATGCAGTTTTTGAGCTAACAACGGTATCCCCCACCCATCAACAGGCAGTGAGAGAGGCTCCTGCCATTCTCTCATCCCCCCAGCCTCTCTCCCTTCAAATCGAACTTCTTTCGAAGAGAAAATGAAGCGAAGTTTAAGAAAATGCGTTCATTCAACGAACTAAATTTCCGTGTCCTTCAAGTGAACGTTACTGAAAGCATTCTGAATGCGCAAACCAAGGGAACTTCTCATAAGGTCTCTTCAATGTTTACGAATATTTTGTATGAAAAATGAAATAATCTGGAGAAGTGAAGCAATACGGAGGCGACGGCGGGGAACACTTTCAGCAATCAAAGGTCCACCCTCGTAATAATGGCTGAGATGGGGTAGATGCCACTCCTAGTCCAGATTACACGATAAAAATTTCGTTACTGCAGCCACTTCAGTTCTTAAATTAAAGCCGCCATGAAAAGATACAGTTAAACTGATAGATAGGCTGCTTCAAAATCCGCATCGACAAATAAACCATCGATCGCAAACCTCTGTGGTCGTCGGTTCAGTATTCGTTGTCGATGTGGCTTCTGATACCGCCTCAGGTGAGTCTGGCTTCTTATTAGTGTCTCCGTCAGCCATCGTCATCCGGGTTCGCTGCTCTTGTGTCTGTCCGGGCCTCACTTCAAACAGCAAATTATAGTGGTAGCGAGCAAGCTCCCTTAAATTAACTGCGAATAAAGAAATCGACGAAGCAGCCTCACGTTACATCCACAAGGTGGACAATACGTGGGGCTCAAACTGGTGAATGGAAGACCACATTACATTTGCGGTCGCTTCCTGCACAGGCAAATTATTTTGTTTTCGAAGTCAGCTGCTGTAGTCTAATAACAACAGAAGATTTTGTTCATGATACCTTCCCATGCAGATAGTGGACTTCATCATCAGGGGGATTAAATTGGCTGTGCACCCGGCAAGGATAGGAACTCACAATCATATGCGAATTTGGGGGGAGTTCTCCGCAAAATCGGGGAATGAACAGTACGTGTCCTCACGTTCACCTACCTCATAACTGGTCTTGTGGAACGATGGTTTTAACGGACTTCCTCTGGAAGAAAACTAATGATGGTCCCCCTTCCTCTGCCTGCAGGAATTTCGTAAGTTCGGCAGTTTGCTCAGGGTGAGCCATCGTTGCTTCCCTGGCGCGCGTGCATTGGACCCGTCGGATCCGACACGATGCCACGTTCAACGAATCCATACGAAAAACGCACAAGAACAACAACGTTGGCAATCACCTATGCTCGAACGACGAGCAAACAGCCATAACTTACCCCACTAGGAAGAGCACACCTCACCGGTTTGCCGTCAGCCGTGCAATTTTTTGCCTTTTGTAAGCCTCGTATTGTCGTATAGATCGTACGGAAGAGGTCATGAATTCAGTCTGTGCAAGCTGCGACAAATCGTGTATTCATCGTTTCTCCCAAGTTCCAACTAACAAGTAGCACTTTGAGCACAACCTATAGTTCCCAAATTGAACTTTCCAACAGTTTCCGCAGAAACGAATAAACGACTTGTACGATTGAACCGATATTGGACGGCGAGTTTGGATTTGCTCTCAGTTACGATACGTGATCATCTTCCACACCTTCCAAGAATATGCGCTCTCTCAAAGGACTCATTGAACGCCCACTGTGAATCCACGAATGCGTTCTTGTGCACTAAAACGTCTATTGGTCTTTATGATGGCTAACTTTAAGCAGTCGGATTGTGTGGCTTATGCTTTCAATATGAGCGGGGTGAGTAAATCGAACTGAACGGAGCAAACAGCAGATAGGCGGCGCGAGAAGGTGGAGCAGCAACTGTGGGCGAGCTTTTGCAAATTTGCAAGTTACTTCTCAAGCCCTAAAAGTAGAAAACTAAACGAATGTGTTCATGGAAGCGCGGGAGGGGAACGCAGACGATGGCGAGGGAGGACGATCTGAGAGGTAACACACATTTCGCTTAATGCACTACATAAGTGAGACTTCTCGTACCGAATGAATCAACACAAGAAGACGTTTTGTCCCTCAACTAGTCGAAAGGAAACCATCCCGAATCGGAAGAACGCCAGATTGAGAACTGAAAGGTAAATCAGAAACGCAACCCATAATCTTGTGATACAGGATGAGAAAAGTTCAACCATGCGGGTTCACTAAGTTTCAAGCTTGAACAACTTCCATGCAACCTGAAGCAGAGGGTTTCAGGAACAATTTGCGAAACGTGATGCACGTGAAGTATTGAACGCTCTCAACAGCCTTCCTTATCAAAGACAAGCTGAGGGTACCACACGTCGCCGCAGCACCATAAACAGGTTGGTAGGACACCAGGCAGTGTCGAGATAGTGATCGAGACATCATTGTCACAGAATTCACGAGGTGCAATTCACAACCTCAAACAGCCTCGATGCAATTTTAGAACACTGCAATTTCTAGGTTCTATTGGGGACTGATTTCTATAGCAAGACCACGTCATCATCAGCAGGTAACTAAACCGACCGTCTGACCTCAAAAACCACTCACACCAGAAACATCCACGGCACCCTTTTGAATGGGATAACTTTGACTGCCACAAATTCGACCATTCACAGAAATTGTCGAGAACAGCTTGAAGCGGATGGGATTCTATAGCAAGATCTTGCAGTCAGCAATAAGCCTGGGAAGAAATCGTTGCAACATTTTTTGCGGGACATCGTTAAATGAGCAAGACGTGCTAAAGTCTTTTGGATCCGATAGAGCCTCCAGTTTGTAAAGAGGTTCCGCAATTCAGAAGCGAAATTAGCTGCAAAGGCGTACAGATCAACCTCACAAGAACTGTAATATGCAAGGCTGCCAATCCTATGGGATGTCACTAATGCAGCATGTTAGAACTCACAATAAATGCCATTAAATTGTTCAAAAAAATGTCAAACTAATTCTCTGCTGATGGAGGTGAGTTCTTTAAGGGGAACCAAAAATATTCCCTAAAGGGATAAAACTGAGCGACGAAAAATGTTCTCATCGCAAGTCATTCTTAGAGGGATCAAAACTTATTTTACCTAACATATGCGTGAAATAAGAAAGAATCCCTTCTGGATTCAGAGTAACTCATTATCACTTTGGCTGCTCTCCCATGGAAGCAGTATCGATATCGTGAGGCGCGTTGTTCTCATCGAACCTCCTGGATGAGAGCGTCGTTGAGCCGAGCGACGTGTGGCTGGCCAGAAACCCGTTAGCAAATTCGCACTACTCAACAACTCGGAATCAGTATCATCAGGAATCTCGATACTTTGCCGGATATTCCATTTATTGTTTATAAACTTGAGAAAGGACTGTTTAATTCCGAAACAAGAGAGAACAGTTCTCTCGGTCGTTGTCGAAGTTTGCGTACTGACGAGCGTTAATTAACACATGATTGCTGAATCTGTATTCAAAGGACAAAAATGCTTTTAAAACTCAGTCTTCCGCTCAATTCACGAAACACTTCTTGGCCGCTTGAGGTGTCGCCATCAAACTGAAAGAAATATTTTTACATCTCGATCCATTGTCCGAGTCATCGTTAACGAGAAGGACATCATTTGCAAATAAAAACAGTAAACGCGTTGTTTTTGAGGGTGGAATGTGCACCACACTGATCGGATAGCATTGCTGAAGGATGGCCACAAGTGAATTCTTTGAGTGCACACCATTAATGAGATGGGCAGAAGAGAGGCGGTGCATGGAATGGGTTGCGTCAAAAGATGGCCTGTCCACACAACACTTACTACTTACCAACTTGTACTCTATGAGTTAGATTGATATGAAACTGAGTGCTACAAACAAAAGTGAAGCGTAAGTAACTCGCAACCTGAAGTTGTCAACCTGAGCGTTTCTAGGTGCCTTAGGCCACTAGGTCTAAGCATTAGCACCACTCTTTTTCATCAATTAAGAGATCGCATCAGAAAACGCCCAATTTTTGAATGAATCTTACCAGTGAGTGTCAGAATTTAAAATCGGCTCTCGCGAAATGGTTAAAGCCGAAACGTCAATTCGGGCACTTCGTTGACAGAACTGACAATATAGATAAAAGCTTGAAAAGAGGAAGCAAATTTTCACGTGTATTTCGACTTATACTTGTTATTACCGGTTTTCAATAGGATATGGGCAAGTCGTGGAAGTGTGTGCTGGAAATATGTTTTCATACCTTTTTCAGGTTTGCTTTCAGGACTGTCGTGGCAGGAACAGATGGCCGGTAGTGCTCATGAGAGTTCTGGGACTTGGTCTTTTTAATGGAGATGTTTACGGTTTGGCTCTTTTCCTATGAACGGCTTTTTCATGGAGCGCCTAAGACACCTCCAAATACAAACGTGCCTAAACTCGGGAAAATGACCATTTCAAGGAAACATGATGGGTCGACGCTTATCAGCAGTAGTTACTCACGCACGTCTCTCAGGACGCTGTCGAAGTCATGAGTGCTGAAGCTGCTTCTCATGAAGCGCAAATGGACACCGCACCATCCTCAGCCGCTAGGTAGACCGTCTCGTCCTTTGCTAATTAAGACCCACAAGCGCTTGCGCATAGAATTAATAGGTTCCAACCCAGAGATGGTCGCCATCTTGATGATCTGTGGCACTACAGCGATAAAGATTGTCCATACACAGGAATAAGCGCATTTCTGAAGTCACCTGAAGTTATCAGCTGCGTACTTTTTACACATTCTGTAATTATGAGTCTTTAGATTCCAGATATGTTAGGTGATGGTGGAGGCGGCATGGGAATAATGGATCACTGTAAGGAGATGGTGATATTGGGATTTACGGATAAATATAAATGCAATCGGACTAAGGATGACTGACAGCAACAAATCCACGTTGAGTCTGTTTAAAAAAAAGAATATCAAAGGAAAGTTTGTCACAAAAATGGCACGGCAATTATTAAAAATGGCCTTAACTTCAGCAAAGCCGTTCCCAACTTCTGGCATCCTTTTTATCGTTGATTGCCTAGCGTCTTCCTAAGGTCCACACCAATGAGGGCATATAAGAGGTTCCTGAGCAGCGTATCTCCGAATCATACGAATTATCGTTTAGTTGAAGTTTGTGCCAGAGTCATAAGCAGGTCATATATTTCACTGCAACGAATTAGCTGCATTTTAAATCGGCCGTTTATTTTCTCTCAAAAAGTTTGAAGGCAGCCAAATTTTTTACATTCTTGCGCGAACATCACACCAGCTGTTGTGGGCAACACCGTCATTTGTTGAAAATGGGCGTTACTGCTTGCATCGTTCACTTATCATTCGTAAGGTGCGCTACGCAAATTCGTTTCTCGACTCTGTTTTCCTTTTTATGGTTCGATTCGATGAATCAACGAATTACGAATTCGGCTCAGTAGAGCAAAATATAATTGCTTTATATTTACTGTAGAGCTTGTTCTTTCCTCTTTTTGTTGAATTCTTCTTCGTCAATATTGTCTCCGGTCCCCCATATAAAACTGGTGATGCAAAGTTCACACTTCACGACGAACCTAAGAAGTCGCGCTGGCTAACTTGGCCAGTTGCAGTCATGTGTACACTAGCTATATTAATGAGGACGCTCAGCTTTGGGACAGTGTTATGGTACAACGACATGCTTCGTTCACCGAAGCAATAGTCCTCATGTTTGTCTACGTTGCCCACCACTCACAATGCCACCCCTACACCAACTGAACAATAGATCTGGAGGTCGATTTTACTCTCGTTGATCAAGAATATGCACAGTCCTTTCCTGTATGATACGAAGATTGAGGAACTCTACCATAGTGTTGAAGAAAAGTGAAACTTGCTAACCTTTTCATCCTTTCCTTCCGCAACTTTTTCAATCAGCACTCATTTTTCTCAACACAGCCGAAAGCTCTCTCTTTTCGTCTTAAAGTCACTGCACGCAGAATACCTTTTTGAAGTGGGAGCCGTCTTGTGCGCGTGTTGCGTCACAAGCTTTGCCTTAATTTAAACGTAAATCGCGAATCAGAGCCAACGGGAGCCTAGAAGAACGTGCTCTCCTGTAGAATCACACCTCCGAAAGTAACGAAACACTAGTGCTGAAAACAATAAGGGACTTATACCGAAAAATAGTAGCGCAGTATCGGAAGCATTGTTTCAGAATGGTGAGGTGTCTTTTTTGGTTTTGCAGATTTACACAAATGACAGAGAAGGGTGCTTTCGACAATTAAAGGGTATGGGTCGTGCGAAGAGACTCAGTTGTTTGCACTATTGTGCATCAAAAATCCGCTCACGTACTCTGAATGCAATCAACCAAAAATGCTGCTGCGAAATCACTGGCCTCCCAACATGCGATGCATATTTCCGATATGCAGTGCGCACAGATGAGCACAGAATGTCGCTATGAACATTGCCTGTAACGATAGTGTAGGTCTTGTTGGTGAAGGATGGAGTGGCACTCTGCGCTGTTTCAAATTCGGAGCACTTCATTGCTGCAGCCGGTTTCCACTAACGCGGAAGGAAATTTAGTAATATACCTTTCCGGTCCCAATTGGTGCCGAACGCAAAAGTTTTCCTCAGTTTTCCCAAAAATCCATTTAATTGCTCGTGACTTCCGAAGTGGTTTTCTTTTTGATATTCTTACCTCCTACGACAAAGCTTCCAGGAGAGAGAGAGGAATGGAGGATTAAAGTGAGGATGTTGGTCGGAGGGATACAAGAGAAGTTGGGCATTTTTTCAGACATAGATCTGAAGTTGGCATTTGCAAAACGTTAAATATTGCACTACTGGTTTTTTAACTGCATACAATTCGTTCCAGTTCGGCCACACCGTTCACGTCCGATATTCTTGAGTGCCGATTACCGCACACAAATGTACCACTAAAAGTGCACGTCGAAATTTGTCTGGAAACAACACGTCGTTGAAGAAATGCATTCGTGTTGTAAGCGCGTCTTGTAGAAATACATTGGCTTATGATGTTCACGTCTTTTACTTGGACTTAATGCTGCGATGCACAATTTAATTTTGTCCATCTGCCCCAAAGGCCCCGTTTCGGTTTCATATATCGTCACCATCGATCTCGCACAAACGCATAAAAGCCTTTATAAGACATAGCGTATGTCTTCACTGTTCACAGATTAGGGACAGACAGCCTTTCGGCAGCTTCTTTTGTGAAGGAAGCTTCGTGACAGTCGAAAACGGTCTAAGACCGAACACAGCATTGTGGAAGGGAATAGTACTCGCCGAAATTAACCGGAAGAGTGTCTCTTGTATACTTCCTACTTGCAAATAGCTCTTTTTCTTTTCGCAACGTACTTCAAATCATCGTTCTGGCGTTGAGGAACACATAAATTGACAGAATGCTTTAAAGGATCAAGAACAAAGTGAGGAGGGAACATTGCTGAAAAAAACAGCGGGAGCAAACAGGACGGGCCTCCTTCACAAACCACTTCTACGAGTAACAGAATATGGCGAGTGACACATACATGTTCCAATCGATGCAACCACTTGAATGAACCTTAACCCCTTGAACGATTCGCTGCCACCCGGTCACGGTAAAGTGATAATCCTGTTGATGTCAAATGCGAGTTTTTAGAACACAAAAAATTTAAGCTTCCTTAGAAGAAGGTTGAGGGGAGTGAGTGGGAGAAGAACGTTAACGGCATTCGACACGTCCACTCCATTTCTTCGTCACCTTCAATGATCCACTGTTAAGCATAATTGGTTTTCTAAAGTGCAAAAAACCACATCAGGTGACAATGCGATTGGAAAAGTTCACACTATGAAAGTGAACGCAAACATCTGGACAGTGGAAATTTTTTGAGGTAGATCTACGTGAGAAAATTTATTCGCACCACCGTCGCTCGTTAAATCATCGAATGCATACAAAAGTGACAAAAATGGTATTGAGCATCGGCAAAGACAATAAGAGGTTTCGCCTTTCAGTTCAGAAGTAGAAGATTCGCTTCCAAAGGTCAATGTGATGATGACCAGCCTCCCTTCGAAATAACGTTCACAGCCGTGCCATTATTTACAACGGTATTGTTTCCACTTTCTGAAATTTCGGTTATTTTAGAGAATGACTCGCAGAGAGAAGAAAAAATTCCCGAAAACAGGAAGTCGGGCAAGTCTCTTCAAAGTACCATCACTTTTATAATAATAGTCACTGCTCTTTAAATATATTCCATTTGAACAACTTTGGTGAGCGTTTATTCGGCATGAACGTCATCACGCTGCAAGAGCCACAACAGGATCATTATTTCAGCTATACAGGTTCATTTTATTTCTAAAAACAGTGTGAGGAGGCGAATGGAAAGGTATCTTCCTTAGAAAAATAACGTATCAGCAACAACTCGGCAATCCTGGCAACGAAACCTCGTAGCCAGAGATCTAATCAAAATCGTCTTCACTTCGAACTGCATGTAATCGCAGCAAGTAGGATGAGATTGCATACTACATTTGTGCCTAAGAAAACAAGTAAATATGCAAATAAATAAAGAACGCATAATGCTAAGAAAAAATCCCCTCAGGATTTAGTACCCCACCTTAAAAGCTGTTTTTCAATCCACATTTTCCAAAGTGGTTGCCAGCCTCTATACTGCATCAAAGCGACAAGTTTCGTCAAAGCAATTCCGTCATATACAAAGATGAAATGCACAATTTCGCTTACTAAACCTTAGGTTGCTCGACTATTGGGGACGCTAGCAAATCGTCATTTTCGCTAGCACCATGATAGAGCTCCATCACATATGGAACAAAATTTTGTGGTCAGGCATTTGAATGCGATGAACGCAAACTTTGGTCGGAAAAAGCAGATAAAATTAACTGCTGAAGTTGTCGCAAATAAATTTGCATGATCTCATAGTGCGAATTCGAAAAAATGACGAAGTTATACTTTGATGGCGGAAAGTTTGCAGCAACAGTTAAGAATGTGAGCACAACGATATTTTGGTGGCTGAGGTCCTGGACGAAACCCTCTCCTCAATTATTCTATGGACTAATTTTATATCAAACTGATTCTTCACTTCACATTTCAATAATGTAAAGGCACCGATTTCTCTGTTTTTGATATCCGCGGTCTTGTGCGTTGCCAAGTGCAAACCTATGTATACCAATTGCGCGTTCTGTCTTCAACGATGGGTAATTATGACAGCGTCGGGTGGATTGTAAAAAAGGGAAGCTCAATGAAAAAAACTTTCGTCACATATGGATAAAGATTTGCCATAATTCGGCACTTACGATGGACATTTGTCCACATATGGCGAAATGTTGGTGCGAAAAATGTGCAACTGCGGCGGCTGCAGAAGTGTTCGTACACAACACAGCAAACAAGAAAGACATCGTTGCGCCGCACGTCACACAATTTGAATTGGCCAAAAAACTGCGTTCGTCCGCAAAGGGGAATTCCATTGTTGAGCAGGAGAGGATTCAACGTGATGGCAGTGATAATGGAAAAACAACGATCGAGAAAACTCATCAACGGACTTTGAAGCGGGACGTTTATTCATTAAATATAAAGGGTCAAAATGCGTTCAAAAAACAAATTAGACCACAAAACGTTCAGATTATTATTGTCTTCGAAACGCAATGTAATGAAATGACTTCAAATACGCTGAAATAAACGGTGGTGGATTGAAACACAATGTGATATAAGCGAGTTCGAAATATAAGACAGTCACTCCCTTTCGACGACTCCTTCTAGCCGATTCTTCTACTGTATTTCCCACATTACTCTTTTTCTGTCTTGCAAGGACGGTTCTAGAATTTGAAAGTACAAAGCGGAATGTTTCATTCATTGAGTGAAGGAAATGGTGGATAGACATTGAAAACACTGGTTGCAAAACGATCAGTGACGTAATAAATTCCTAACGGCATCCATCGGCTTCAACACGGTGGATAACTAAAGCAAATGAAAAGACTCAAAAGTGTTACCACTTAAACGAACGATGACCGTTTCTCCACTTTTTAATGTCATATTAAGTGCTTCTTTTTGGACTTCATCGCTCGATAACATCACAGCCCTGCTGGATGGCGACTGCGAAACGCTGAGGTTATTCGCTGCAAATATAATCACTTTTATTCGCGAATAGTTCCAGCAGCTGATAAAAAGAAATTAGACAACAATTGTGAGACCACAAATCGGTCTCTTGCACGCTTTTTCCTATGAGCAGCGGCTCCAGCATCGAGTAAACTGTCATCGTGCATTTACAACATAAAGACTCTTACACATACTTGCTTGCTTAGAAGTCGTGTATTAGAAAATACCTCTCCATTCTAGCAATGCCAACGTATATCGCGTCAATCCTTACGTGTTGCATGTCACCTTTTATGCGTTTGTGCAAACTCGTATTTGCAATGTTCATTACAGCGGCCTCCTTCCCACGTACCCATATCTATACTTAACTTGCAGCTCCTTCAGCCGAGGCCAATGAAAGTTGGTGCTAAGAAATTTGATGGTCATAATTGCAGCCAGCTGCTCCGTCAGTAGCAAAAAAATCACGGTTGCACTAGAAAAGTTTAGGGCTGTAGAAAACTTTCTTCACCACTAACATTTGCGTACATTTTACAGTTTCATCCGAAGTCGATGAGATTACAAAGTGAACATTTTCGAAAAGATTTGCGATGGCGACCGAATCGAATAATACAGAAGTGGATTAATGTTCCCACTTGCAAAAATTAATTGGCCTCATGCAGAGCTTGATGAGTGAAACTGCAAAGTTCTCTAATGCGCTTTCCCCATTAGATGCTTCGCGACACTACTGGCAATGACTCATTCCGCATTTACTGTAAATCTTTACGCATTTGATCCGAGCAATTTTCGGAATAAAACGTGTCATCGTATAATCTCAAAATATGACATAAACTAGAGAGTGCATTTCGCAAAACTGATCGTGTGATTCATGGCCTCTTTAAATCCACAAATATTGTTTTCTATTCTGAAGTATCCTGAAAAGTCTTATGAACACCCTAAGATGAGCAGTGAGCGAACGAGCACTGGTATATTTGACTGCTTACAATCTAATAAATCGCGTTGACAGATCTTGCAAAATTGCACTCAAACATCGCTCCATCTCAGGAATAAAACTGATCTTCTTTACAAAGAATTGACAGTAAATTTTGGCACCGCTGTGACCGTTACCACCTTGTGAATAATTCAAGACGAAGAGAATATACTGGGAAAAGCTGTATTACCGGAGGCATTTTGCAGGTTTTCCAGCTGAGAGCGCAATCGTGTGTTCGTTTCATTGAAAATATCCTCAGCTTTTTGCTGAACAATGCTCGAGGTGACAACACATGCTGCAATAGTGTGATTATACGTTGGAAATTTTCCGCTCATATGCTCGATTATTCTGAAATATTCGATAAGTGCATTCTGCACTAGCTGAGCTGAGACTGCCAAGTGATTTTGAAAGATGCCCAACGGAACTCAAGTGGAAATCCGTTCGATGACATTTATTCTCGAATTGACTCTACGAGACCACGAGGTTACTTCACTGCCGCTATATTTGCACTTAAATGACCACAGTACAACTAAGTATCACCATTTCTTAAGGCGTACTTAACGATGTGGGAAAAAATTCCTACATTTCATTTCTGTAATGGAAACGATTGAAGATTAAATCAAAGTAATATTCAGATTTCAATTCTTCGCTCTATTTCAAACAGAAATTGCTGTTTATACCTAATACGTTTTGTGGCTTATGCTAACACTCAAGCGAAAAGAGAATTCAAAATCGGTTCAGGCAAAACACTTTCATTAACAGTAATAAATAGTGTACCATAAAAATCACCTCAATTGGTGAATATTTTCGGTTACCAAAATCTAGTACTCATCTGGCGGACACTTCGAAAAATAGTGGTTTTTAAACTGAGACTGCAGCGAAGTAACGTTCTGATCATTTTTTCCAGACTTCGCAATCAACACTCCTATTTTTCATACCTCATCGACAATTAATCGTGTCCGTTCTATGCTTATACAAATAACCGTGCCGATCAATCGAATATAGTTGAGGAATTAACATAACTGCACAAACGAAGCAAAGAAATAAACCGTACATATGAGGAAAGCGAAGGAGAGGAGTTTGTTGAATGATGGCGCTGCACACATAGACGCAGAAGCAGTTGATGTGCAAATATGAGTAGCGAGCCGGTTGCACAGATTAGCGATTGCCGCAGCGAATTCGATGGTATGTCACTCAGCGCTGACCCCCTAAAAACAATTTGTTCAAAGCGAACTATTTTTCGTTCATTTTACTGTGCAACTGTGGCGCTAAGTTAGAGAAACATTGCCGAATTCAAGGGAACACATACGATCGCACACTTCACCTGCAACTTCATCAAAACTTTATTTTTCAAAAACTTTCAGGGATGAATTTTCAGATCTGCGGTAATTTCCTTTTCTTTGCAAATACGTTCGTAAATAATCACTGTGCCTTGCGAAGTGCGATGCCTTTCCCTAATATCTGCCGTCAGCATCACAATTATTAGTGACCACCATTTACGATGGAAAATCGTCAATTAGGATTTATTTATTGGAAATTCAGTTAGCTGTATCACTAATTTCAAAAAGTTTTACTTGCATCGAAAAGTCATAAATTACTAGTAATTATCAGTCTTTTCCCTAGGGGAGCAGTAAGAAGCACTACCTTGTGAGTGCCTCACAGCAGCATTTAACAATGTTCTCTTCTTTGGTCCCATAGCACCGAAATAATTCATGCCATTATAGGCAGTAGCTGTTAGAACGATCGTTCGCCTGGGAGGTATTCATGACGGTGACATCTAGAGGCAGCTGCTAGTCACGACCTAATAATTGCGTTTTCAAGAACTTTTCTGTGATGCTTCCGAATAGCAGCTGGATGAACTTGACGAGTGAAAGCTGCATTTGCTTTGGACCACCTGAACGAGGTCATTTGATGCAAATACATATAAAAAGGGACTTTTAATATAAAACATTATAGATGAGACCGACTTCAGTCAAAGAAACAATGTTGAAGAATTTGACGGGAAATGAATCAAGGCAACGGCTGCGAACTTATTACTATGCACCGGTGATTCATCGTTATTTCAGCACAGATATTTGTTTGCGAATACCGTGTGCGAAAGATAATTTACCAGTGGAAGTCTCACTGAACGGTATCCACGCTAACTGAAATGAAAACTTGCAGGAAATGAAAAAGTGTCGGAGAATGTTTCTTCTACTGATGACATTGAGGGGGATGTTATATGGGCAGCAACAGCGCTTGTTGCTGAGTTGTTCGATAAAACAAATGGTTTGCCATCGAATTTCATAGCAAAAAAGTGTGCAAATTACTACGATTTGCTTTACGCAATCCAGCTGGTTTGAATCATCGCGTAAATTTTCATGTGATATGGATGTCATGTGACTCACTACTATGCATCATCAAGTGTGACAATCGACCTAAAAAAACCAATTAAAAACCATCACAAAGCACGAAGCAAGTTTATCTCAGGGTTTTTGCACTGAGAGTTCAGAAAAAGAAATTAGGGCAAGCAGCATGAGATAGAGAGCGGAAAAAACCGTACGTCGATGTAACAAGACATGATGGAAACGTTAAATCATCGTCCACTTAAAAGGCTGTGTTCAGTTCTCGTTTCAAACGGCGTTGTTGCAAGTCAAGAAGACCCCCACTTCACTCAGCTAAATATTGCTTCCATATCTTTGAAAAGTCGCATATAATTTAGTCAGCCGTCACTTGTTAAAATACAAGCCTCAGCTTCAAATCATACTTGAAATTCAGGTCGAAAATTAGAAAGTGAGAGAAGCAATGTTATAAAACAGTGTGAGGGCAGCAGTTCACAACTATTAGCGAGAAAAAAGAAGCATTATAGAAGTAAACGAGCGATAAGTATAAATTTTCTCCACAGAGTGCGTTCGGAGACCATGCGGAGCAATCGCGCACGACGAGGTGCGCTACTTGTTTGTGCATGGCGCTGTTCGGTTTCCATTGGTTACAGCACATGACAGTTCTTAAACTAGGCTTCACTTACTTGTTTACTCGGCACTGGAAATAAAATCGCACTTCACAGTTTAGCCCCTGAATCTTACTCATTTCTACCACATTTTTACTGTTTTATAGTGTATCACTTGAACGTAACATCTCTTTCAGCGCAGATTTCAGTCGAATGAAAGCCCATCCTTCCGCAGGGCCACAAGAAACAGCAACTCGATGTGAATATAGGCCAGTATTGAATAAACGCCTTGTTTGAACGAATCTTCAGTAAGGTAACGCATATGAAAATCTCAAGCAGCAAATTGAAGCACCAACTGTCTTTATTTTAGGATTTATTCCATATCACTGCGGCATTCAAATAAGCACAAAGTTGGAAATGCATTTGACATAACCTCCTAAAAAATCAGAGTCCACCTTGCAATAGACCACCTGCGTGATGGCTGCAAGGGACTGCAGATTTGGACTCCTGTCAAATAAATACAGAGAAAAACCAATGCAACCTCACTGTTTTTCAATTCCCAATCCCTTTCTCGAAGAAAAACTGAAAAAGTCATGCTGATGGAATAATGGCGAACGAGCGGAGAGGTGTTTTCAAGGAGGGCAAGGGGTTATAAGTTTATGTTCTTCCTTCACCTAATAATCATTTCTTAAAGTTAACAGCAAATGACAAACATGTGAAACAACGCGCTCTCGTTTTTTATGATCTGATCGCTCGTGCAACAAAAGCTAGTCAAAGAAAACCTTTTTCTGCTTCTGCGAATCGAAAGAGTTTGAACGGAAATCCGCTCGTCCGCACGCCTGTTTGCATGATATGCTGTCCAGAGATTTCCCAGAGGTCAGTAACATTGTTTTTGAAACAAAAAGTGATAATCTGGAAATGGTACATGCACCAGTGGGTACGTAACCTCATGAGTATGACGTCATCATTGCATGATTTGCAACCAAATCGGCATAAGGGCGTTTCGTCCGGACTACGTCAAATCGATTGCTCCAGAATTATAAAGCAAATGAAGCCGCTGAGGTCATATGGGGAGCGAGATGTCATCCAGATTTCTAATTTCTGCTGTGCTATTGCCCTGTTTTTTGCGTAGAAATGTCGATAACTCGCATAAGGGGAGAGGTGGAAACGCCAATTCTGAAAGGTTAGTGGAAACGCTCTCATTGTTGGCGACTTTTCGGACCACTCTTCATACTAAAATGAGAGGCAGTTGGGCATATTGTGAAAATAGTTATCAGTCTCCCACAGTTTGCTGCATAAATAATCAACAGCAACGACCATCACAATGAAGCTACCTGCAAGAAGCATGAGTGTTGCCAAGGCGATTGTCCACCTCTTATATTGCGTTAATAGCTGCTTTTGTTCTCATCATTTCAAGACATACCTTTTAAAACATAGCATGAGCAACAATATATTTGCAGCTGCACTTCCACTAGTCGGAAACTTGTAAAGACATAAAATGTAAGGGTTAATAGGAGCTTATAACGTTTCTACAAGGTCGGCCTTCGGACATGGCTACAAAGATTACGTCACGGAACACGGTCGCTCTTTCATATGAACGCACAGTTGACACTGCAGTTTCACTAACGCTTTGAAGGAGACGCAGAAACTAAGAAAATGGTCACAGCTAGCAATCGAAAGATTTTTTTCAGTGAATTTGGTCACTCCAAGCAAGTTTAAAAAAAACGCTGCTAGTACCGCCAAGGATTTCGACCTGAAACCACACTTCGGATGCAGCGAAAAAGTAGCCGAATGATGTTTTTTTACTGGTAAGAATTCAGCGATTTGTCGTTTTGCTATCGAATTTTTATTAAAAGGAAAGAATGGGACAGTTCAGTAGCAATGGAGTGAAGGCAGTCAAAGCTGAACAGATATCGTTGTAGCCATGAGTGAATGAGGTACTGGCAGATTCTTACTGGATCGAAATGTGAGTTGAAGATCTTCTCTGAGGAGCGGGTAGGCAACCTCCGAAGTAAACGCTGGGAGAGAGCGTAGAATGAAGAAGACACTGGTTGTTCGGAATGGCAATTCATCAACGCTCTGTTCAAGAGCACATAGTTTACACACAGCTCTCAAGCAACGTACGCTGTCTGGGATAGTTAAACGGCTCAAAAACAGTGAGAAGTCATCTACGAAGACACGCTGAAGTCGATAGCAGACAATCAACGTAGAAATAAGAAGCAAAGATGGTGTGTAACGAGCCAACAGTTAGTGCCTAACGAGTGTCTTCGTACTCTCTGAAGATCAGTTCTCACCAAATCCGAGCAATTAGAAATCGCTTTTTAAAGAGTGAAGAGGAAATAATAATTCACAGATTTCTTACTTCGGAGGTAAGAATCGCCCCTAGGAGGATTGCAAGGGAAAAGTACCTAAGTTGTGCTATCCTGACGCAATAGGACAAGAACAGTGTTGGACATGAGAAGGTAACAGGTTGAACAAGATGACTGCACAGGAGAACTCCACTGACTCCGAAGGTCGCGCTGAATTCGTACTGCAATAATTATCCGGCTTCAAAACTTGAAAATTTGACATCTGTCGAGAGCATCAATAGAGTGCAGCTGCGAACCTGCATATACAGGAAATCGTTTGTTGAAAGTATGTGGAGTATTTGACTGTACATCTAGCTCTGACTTCTCCTAATTCGGATGAGCCATCATTTTTGAGGAGATTGGATTCGATCTTTTTCTTCAATAAATATTTCAGAAATCGCAGCTGGAATGCTTTAATGCGGGAAGTGCCTTTTGCTCCTTCTCAGCGGCCAATCTAATCAGTTGGCTGATCAATCACATAACAACCACTGCTTTCAAACGCGGTGAGAAGACTTCGTGGGAGCAGAGAACAAAAGAACATGAGCCGGAAGCTGTACTATTGTTCGTCACGCTCATTTTCCCGATGTTTATGAGGAAGTCCCGGTAGAGCAGTTGGGAAAGAAGCAGTTTGCAGTTCGCTGTCCACGTAGTTTCACTTTGCGCAGTTCTTCTATCCGTCCACTCTTTTGGGTATAGAGTTGCATAGAATAATACTTTCGTGTTTTAATTGATTCGCCTTCTCACATGAAGTCTTCAGTAGCAGATTTGCTGCTTCTCACCTCATCGGTGCTCGACACGGACAGTTTTTTTTTGAGTCTTCGAGGATCTGTATCTCCTCTCAAAATTGACAATTTTGCATGAAATGCCGTCATCATGTGGCTTAGGTTACCTCGTACTGCTATCATCGAGCTGCAGTTGGAGAAGACCACATTGGCAAGCAAACAGACGGGTTATACGCCCATATATACAAACGCACAGTTAAGACGTTTCCCAAACACGGAAAAGACATTTGAGACATTTTTTTAGAATTAGGCGAATGTTATTCTGAAGGATTTATTTCCTACTTTTTTTGCGCATTTGATGTTCAGTACCTGGGTATACCCGTGCGGGCCTGCGTTCGCACCTGTGTCTTTGCTAATCTAGCAGTCCCAACGAGGAATTCACTGAAGCTAGTGTCAAGAAGTTTGGCGAGTATAATGCACACCACTGAATGATTTTATTTAGTAGATCGATCAAAACCGAAAACATCTGAAACATTTAAACCTTCTGAGAAACTTCCATATATTTCACATGAAACCGATTCGGTTTACACCTGTCGCGTCACGGCACAACGAATTTTCTGCAGTTATAAAGGCACGCGTTCAAGATCTTTTCCACCTGGGCCTTCTTAAGATTGTTCGACTGTTCTACAGCTATCCATAATGCATCACACTGCCATAGACATGTATGGCTATGAAAACAAGAGCGTTCGCGTTGTTCGCCCCTTCCCCGACATCCTGCACACTTGTCCGGAGGTGGTGGGGGTGCTCCTGTCTTCTGTTTTGAGTGACGTCCTCTTCAGATGAGTATATCGTAATTGTTGATGTGACGGATGTGAGGACAAATTGGGAGGAGTTTTAAGCACTGCGACGGTTTGTGAAGAAGCCAGCATTCTAGCTTCTTCTTTTTCACTTCAGAATTGCAGAATTTTCCCGTAACCCATCCGGCACCGAGTTGTGACCACTTCCCAGAGCCAAAACCTTCCCGTCAACGCTAGAATATGAAACCTGCTGAGGTAATACCTGACCTACTTACTTGATGCCGGGGTGAGTCTAATGGAAGGAAGGCATATTACCCCGTCATTTCCTGCAAGGGCGGTCACTAAATGACACATGGTGCTGTTTCGCGGGTGCAGTGGTGAGTTGCAGTTTGAGAAGGGTGACTGACGCTCTTCAGATGACAGGGGGTCGAGGAGGGGCTAGGACATTCGTTTGCTTTTGCTGAGGGAATTGGCGTTTAGACTTACATATATTTGATTAGTCGCATTAGGCTGAATAAATTGTCCTTGTCTGAGTTGTTTCCCGACATGGAAATAGCTGTCCACTCTTGACCTTACTGCTCATAAGAGAGCACATGGCACGGGCTTGCGATGAAGTATGGAGGAGCAGATGTGGGGCGGCACCTACAATTCACGTGTAATATAATTTGAAGTGAAACATTACGGTTGAAATTTGCTTATTTGAGCGTTATTTCATTGTTTTCCCAGACATGGACACTACGTCCATTTGCTTCCGAGAAGCCTTCAACCGACCATGTCGTGCCACTTAGACCTCAGGAATTACATACAGGACATACCTCAACTAGTGGTTTTTTGAGGTTTTTGCGAGTGTGTGACGGGATCGATGAGAATGGTGAGCGTCGCTTTTACTGAATAAAATTTAAGCAACGCATGCTGCGACACTATTAAACCTCCAGAGCTGCGGCAAAAGCCGTGAATTGTACCAATAATTGCCCAACTCCGTATGAAGCAGTCGGCAGCAAGGGCTTCACGTTATTCTGTAGCGCTGAGGTTTTATAAATAGCGTTCTACTTGTCGTGGCTGACTCAAAGGTCGCAGAATTCAGCCCATCTCTTCCTCGCAGCAAATGCGAGTTTATCTCACTGTTCACCTCGTTGAAGCCCATCGAGTTTTTTCAGCGAACTCGAATTTATCCTACCTTTGCTTCTCAGGAAAACAATGTTTGTCTTACTCGCCTTTTTCAGGAAAGTTTGTCCCACTTATACTTTTCAAGAAAGCGGCTTTATTCTCTGCATTTTTCCGCAGACTCGTTCTATGCGTGTCATATCCCTCACGTGTGCCGCGTTCACTGCAACGCTGCACTCGCTTCATTTGATCGCGTCCGTTACCACACTCACTCAAAGCCGTAATCATTCCTCTTAGTTACTGGCCATATAGGCCCTTTCCCGCAAATTGCCGGTAGCAGATTTGCAGCAAAAGATGTCTGGTGAACAAGAGAAGGGGAGAGGGAAGGACAAATCACCGGGGATATGAATACTTGCCTGTTTTTCTGCGTTTCCACTCCAGGAACTCTCGACATGATGAAGCGACTAACCCTTAAAGCGTTGTTACGGGAAGTGCTTTGGGAATAGACTGTGTCCGTCTCTCTTCTTTTGATGTCATTTGCCCAGGTTTGGAACTGGGCCTGTGAAACTCCAACGTAAGATGTACTAGTCTGCCCATAGGTCAAGCGGGAATAGTGAGCCGTGCAAAGTAAGTGAAAGAAGGTCAGCAGCACGTCATAGGCAGGTCAGACGACTGCTCAACATATGTTGTGAGCTTAGGCTCAGGCAGAGTTGAGAAGACATGAAGTGGGTTGACGCATGTATTCATTGTCTAAGGAGACCGACTGCATTGTGGAGTTCGCCTTGTTCCACCGCGTGTTGGTGCAGGCGGTCGAAGCCATCCCTATGAGTGAGACCCTACTTGTTCACTTTATTGTATAAGTTTGATAAAATGTTCCCACTTATACTTCTGTCGTCACATAGTGCACTCGACATCATCACGACCGAGGTGCAGATCCTCACCTAGACAACTAGACAAGCCATGGGGAGCTGGCCGTCGCACCATATTGGTAATCGGAAGGTTTGAGAGCTGCGGATACTTTGAAAGTGATTCACTTCCAGCGCTTTCAACAGTTTCCTGGACAGTTTTAAGCGGAACTGAGCCAAGTCCTCAGAGAAGTTTTCAGGCCCATATTTCAGGACTTCAAGTGAAGTGAAGGCGTTCCAATAAAAGATTTGACTTATGTTTCTCGGGTGAGAGACGATTGTTCGAGCTTATATTGTATTTGAGTTATTCATATTTTTATGAAGTACTTTCTAGTGCAGTGGCAGTTCATCTTCTTGTCATCTCAGTGCAGATATGCAACTTCCGTGATAATATCTTTGCAGTTATATTAATATCTACGAGAGTTCGTCACAGTCAGCCACTCGATCCATTCAAGCGTGAATTGTCAGCGTGAAGGCCTCTCTCCGTCCCATTCACAGCGCTACAGTCTTCCCAGTCGTAACAGCAACACCGGATGGGCACTACCCAGTCGACGAGGATAAGCGACGGCAGCAGTAGCTTCCGTTTATTTACTCGTTATCATAAGAGAAGACAGGAGCGCTCTATGGTTGGGTCGTTAGTCACTTTTTGAAGCCTGTTGCCTTACGCTATATCCTTGACTTTTTTCATATGTGTAAGTAAACTTAAGTCGTTTTTTGCAGATATTCTCCGATTGGAGGATGGAATGAAATCTATTATCATCAGAAATGGAGCAAAAGTGCACCTTGTGGAGGTCCATTCGGCTGTGCCGTTCAGTTTTTGGCAGACGTTTTCCTCCATATTGCTCACTCTTTAAGCGGATTTTTCGCTTAGCGACAATGATATTTCAAGCTTATATTCTCGCGTGTCCCTTCATCCTTCTCAAATTTGGACAGAACTTCAAGCTCACTCTTCGTTGTCACCTTACACCTCGCTCTCAAATTCTCGGAGATACTTATTTCCCTCCCGCTTATCTTTCCCACAGCTGCATGAAATTAGAGTTGTCAAATACGGCAGAGAAAATTCGACTGGTTGCGACTAAGTTACCGCAGATTTACATCTTCCCAAAGGGAGTGTGTTAAGGTTTTCCGTCGAAGGTGTGCGGTGCAACGGAGTCAGCCAAAACCTCGAACTATTTACGGTGCGCAAACGGCAAAGCATTAGCTCGGATGAGAAGAGCGACAAAAGGTTCTCATAAACGTATCATGGGGCTACTTCTGTCAGTAGGTGGTCAAATAGTGTCTGAATTGGAGGAAAAAAGAAGTCTAAACTGTCGATTTCTTTTTCGTAATGTTTACCTTCACATGGAGTTGTTCCAGTGTTTGTAAATCAGTCCTTATGAGCGAGCACAAGAGCTTTCGGAAGTTTGCTGATGCTGTTCACGCGTAGAAAGTGCTCTTCGGGAGTTGACGTAGAAAGTGTCCACGCAAGGAACACAGTAGGCTTCTGATGGGGAAATTTAATACTGTATCGTCGAAGAAAGTGATACGGTTTCAGTTGGAAAAAAACAAGTGGTGGGCAATAAAGGGAGAAACAAGGACGAGGCGCAAATGCCTTATCTTGTCGTTCTTGTAGTGCACGTTTACAGCACCGTTTCATGAAAGTCGTTTGTATAAATTATCATTCACGGTTCATTTCTTATCGAAATATGTGGGCTGAATAGAGGATGCGGTCAAACGGAACTCAAGAGATGGGGAGCATTTGATGAAATTCGAAGAAGAGAAGAGATTTGGAAGGAGCAGCGCTGCAGTGGTGGAATGAACGAGATGGAGCGGAATTAAAAATACGGAACGAATGTTCTTATATGAGAAAGTACCTTACAGATCCAATGAAAACGTTTAAGTGGACGTCGGAGCGTTAGCTTCTCAGTGGAGCTCTCAAGGCGGTTGAAGCTCGCGGTATTTAAGGAACATCAGGTGAACCCTTTTGGCACGTTTGCTGCATTCAACGCGGAACTGTTCCTCACATTCATCGAACGTATCTAAGATGATCTCACCTCATAAGTGATAGCTTTTTCCCGGTTCTTTTTTGCCAAAAATTGCACTGCTTAATATGCTGCATTCTTAGCTAGTGAGCAGTGAATGTTAACTGAGCAGAATCTGTCATTCCAAGTCGTGCTGCAGTGATAAGATAATGAACACCGAGCCATAGGAAAATACCAGCCGCGAAATGATGTGCGTAAATCTGTGTCGTAGGAATAAATTATTGACATGGTGAAAAGAATACGAGGAGCGGATGTGAAGCAGAGCTGTGGAGTCTAAGCTGCCTTTCTTTGTTTCTCTCTAATTGGGAGGATTGTTTCTTCTTTCAGGAAGCAGTTCTGATCTATTCGGGAATTTCTATTGTTCTTTTCCAAAAACTTCATTCTTTTGAAGAAAAACACCGCTCATCGGATCAGTGATATTGGCATCCATATTTGGAAATAGCGAATACTCTGAACAGCTAATCATATGGAATGTCGGCCTACAATACATTGACAGAACTTAGATATGTGGTGAATGGCTGCAGAATGGTTACAGGAAATCGTGTGAGCTCGATCAGGAGTTCAGTTTAGCGATGAGGATTGTGGAGTTTCGATGGGTGCGATTCGCTTCTTATTAGTTACGATACCTCAATACGCATCGGCACATAAATAGTTTAAGAAGCAGTTGCCATTTACTGTAGACGAAAATCCCGAGCGGATCTTTCAGGGCTGAATCGCTCGGTTTGCCGCACTCAGTCGCTTTGTGCCTTAATGTAGGAGCTGACGGGAGCTTTTTTGTGACGTTCAGTAGCTGTGACACAACTCAGTTCGCAGGCTTGGCTCAAACGTCGTCAGACCTTTTCCGGATGCATAAAACAATTGAGTCAGAAAATGAAGAGGAGAAGTAGTTGTTCAGAAGAATGGCGACTTCCAACGTCGACATTTGGCGGATTAGAACTGTTCTCCTTTATTCGTTGCGTTTTTCGCCATTAAGTAACAGTCATATCTTTTATCGCAGTACCATTTGCATATGTATTTTATCATCCGAGCTTAACGATTTCGAACAGCGATGAAGTTCTATATAATCTGGTAGAAGGACCCGTTCTTCGAAACCCGAAGATCGTAATGATTTCTATATGAACTGGTAAAATGACAAAGAACGTAATGATCGCCCTGAGGACGTGATGATCTTGCTGCTGACAGCTTGAACGGTGGTGGTTTGTTGACGTATCGTTTAATGTTGTCCCCATGTGTGAACGAAAACCAGTATGCTTGCGGTTTGATATCTGGCTTCATATGCCGGAACGATGTCGTCGATTGCAGCTGTTGTGTAGTTGGCATAGCTCAGTGGTGAGCTATCCGATGCGTCCCATACGTCAGACAATGGCTTCGCTCAAGCACTGCTGCGCTCCGTATCGGCTGCCCAATTCGATGCCACACTTTGAGCCCCTTGACCACTTGCCAGGTTATATCTTCTCTTTTTCCGTTTGTTAGGGTCGCATTGGGTTTTTCGATATTTGAATAGTAGTTTTTTCACAAACATTACATCCTTTTTTGTTATCGCTGATGTTCCTCAGGTCTAACTCGATTTCTGTTAGGGAAGTTGCACACCTATATTCGCCAGGGCTGCAATTTCATTTCGGCGTTGGTCGATAAGATGGGAGGCTTATGGTGAAGAAAATTTTATGGGGATTTTTTTCCGTCATATTCGTTCTCGTTTGCTTTCTCT
Source organism: Parascaris univalens (assembly GCA_037576465.1). Taxonomy (NCBI): domain Eukaryota; kingdom Metazoa; phylum Nematoda; class Chromadorea; order Rhabditida; family Ascarididae; genus Parascaris; species Parascaris univalens. The sequence goes on along the minus strand of CM075173.1, from coordinate 184,813,050 downwards.
ACGGCTCTGTGGCAAATTATGGAGATGTACAACGCGCAATTTAAGTTCTGAATTTCCCACTATTAGATGCGACGAGTTGTTGCAAAAGTGCACTGTTAAAAAGACGCATGTTTCTTTCATTTCTTCTTGAAAGCCTATTCACGTAGGGTTCATACTGACTGGGAATTTGCCTTGCTCTTCCCTTATCCTCTCTCGTTTCCAATTTGACCGGCCAGAAAGTTTTAATGTTCCTTTCTCCTCCCACTGCGGGACACATTTAGGACGATAGCAACATCAGGCTAGCACCGCTGGTCAAGCAGGTCTGTACGTAAGTATTAGCTTGATCGTAAGTAGGTATTTTATGGTTGAAAAATCTAGCGATCGTGGTAATGTTACCACAGTACCGTTTCATTAGTGTTATAGTGCTTCAATTTCGCCTATTGACCGAAGTATATGTTTTGCACTGTATCCAAGCTTGAGGAGTTGAGTCTTGAGATTGTGATCACATGTCTGACTGCTCTTATGAACTCACTGCGTGCATGATCATTACGTTGCAGGTATTATTGGCATTGTCACTTCAGACGAAAATTGGTGATTTGATAGTGAGTGCACCGATATTCGGTTGCATCCTCGTACGTTTTTAAATCATCAGCCGAAATTCTTGGAAGAAATTCAAGCCGCAGCTACGGCCAACCTTTTCAGCTGGTACTGGTAATGACAGTACAGGCTGCGCGATCTTTCAGCCCTCACCCTTCATTCGCATAGCTCCGATTCCACTCATGGCGTCGACCTCCAATTCCACTTTTGCACCTGCACCACTCTCATGATCCGTTAAACGATAGCTCCATCACTTGTAAGCTGTCCCGGTAATGTGCTGTTTTTTTTAATGTGGATCCGTGTGCAACTATGAGAATGGTGTGAAATGTGTCCATATCGTTTATAGGTAGCTTTTTGGAGATTAGTTATCACTATTGTAACCTCTTTTTCCCTTTTTGATTATTTTGCCTATAATATTTCTATTGTTTCTGTGAAGTTTTTTGGTTGTGTACCTGTGGTGTTTTAGTTGAGAATTTGTGTATTTTGTAGTTGCTTGATTTGTTCTGAAAAGCACTGCCTTGTGATTCGATGGTGGTTATCATGGCTGGAGGCAATTATGACTTGAGTTATAGCCGGTAACATCTTTTGATCTTGTTTGAAAAGGGCGACAGCTCGTCTGCTTCGGATCTCAAAACAGATCTTATAGTTGAAATGGCAGCGCTTTGACTTGCCTTGTGCTGCATGTATGAGCGATATTTTGATCGGATTGTGCAATACATCTCTTAAAATAATTCCCTTTCATCCCTCCAAGTAGCCCTGAGGCACGTAAAGGTACTGCGACAGTCTCAGTCTCACCATTGTCTGAACTCGTTGTTTCTAGACTAGCTTCTTTGTGCATGCGAGGGTGGTGGTTTCTTTTCGTTGATCAGACAGTTCCGTCCGAAAGGAGGGAGAAGAGTGCTTCTTCTTAGGGACTGGTTACTACTGCGAAGTTTTCTGGTTGATTGAATAATTTTGCGGTAGTGTGTTGTTCATCTTGACGTATTGCAGACATGAGGAACTGCGAATGGAATTCGAGCAGAGAGGTTTGGTTTTTCTCATTGATTTATTTCGAAAAGAGAGCGGAGACTGTTTCTGAGTGTCTCGAAGTAAGTTGCAGTTGTTCTGTCATTGTGATGCTGAAAAATGCCTGTGGTGTTTGATTTCCGCATTTGTGTGTTCATTTCGAGTTTAACCGCAGTCTTTGCTATTCTCGGAGTCCTATTGTCTGCGGACAAGTCGTCCTAATCGAAGCATATCTGTCTGCTGATTGCCGGAACGCCGTGATAGTTAAGGGAGAAAAGGATTGTCGAAAGTGGAATTGGGATAACAGCAGTTGCTGTCTGGAAATGGCAAGGAAGTGCAACAGTCACCGTTGTGTCAGCTCCACGCATTTGCGATCTTGTTTGGTAAAAATGTTATTCTTACCGTTGCTGGGCTTCTGTAATACGTCTGTGGTCTCGCGTTCTTATGACTCAAATGAAAAGTGCTCTTTACTTCTGTAACTCTGAAATGTTATTGTATTTCGCTTGTGGAAGTGTAGTCGTGACACCATAAGAAGTTTGCGGATGTAACGATTACAGCAAACGTTGTGAGGCCGGATTCATGTTGAGCTTGATATCGGGTGATGGACAATTTTGTTTGTTGGAGAATCAGAAGAAGGAAGTTCAATAGCGGTGAGAAGAGAAGAGGGTAAAGGTGCGTCGCTATGCAAAAAGAACTCCTGGGGAGCTTTTCATTGGCTCTCTTCAGCGACTTATCTCTTTCTTTACCTGACAAGTTTTCGCTAAAGGAGCCGCCTCCTTGATCTATGTGCTTATTTGGCTCGACGTTCGCCAAATCCGTGAAAGCGACAATCATAAGACTAACTCTCGCTTTGGTTCTCACTTAAGCGGCACTGGCTAAGGAAATTCTTAACTTGTGGAGCAGCTGTGGTCAGAACGGCAGTCAAAGATTTCCCAGGCAGAACTTTTTTTGAAGAGCGCAGATCTCTATCGTCGTTTCGTCGTCGCACATCAGGCTGGAAGTCATCCTCGAACCGCTTCCTTTTTCTAACTTTTTTGGATTCTATGCGGTTTCTTTTTTGTTGAGGCATCTTCGCCTCTTAGTAGTAATGCTTACTTTCATTTGTAGTCGTAGGTGAGTTACGATTATTTTTTGTGTTGTCGAATACTGGCAAGAAGTTGTATGGGGCACTAATGATGAAACGCTATCATGTATAGTTTTCTTGGCACATGCAGTCGCATTCTTTTTGAAAGTGACCAGTTGTGACCATCAATAAAGTAAGTACTGACTTGAGGATCATGTAACTTAGAGTATTTCAGAGGGTATCGGCTAGGATATTCTTTGTGACCCTCCAATATCTACTATCGAAGATGGCAAGCAATGAGTGAAATCATTGTCGAGTGTATTATAGTCATGGATGCACCGTGCGGATGAGCATGATTTTCAGGCAACAGCTAAACAGACAGTCAGTGCATTGATTAACATAAAGTGGGGGGTCGCTTTCTCACGTTAGAATGACCTTGATGGGACTAATGCAGCTATTGAGGAAACTAGGAAAGTTTGAAGCAAATCTCCGTTTCTTCAAGTGCGACATCTCCGCATTTTGCGCTAAATTTCATTCGTCGTTATGGTGGAGGTACAATAGCATCGTGCTGTGTGTGGCGTATTGACGACTTCGTAACCCTTCCGTTCTTGGAACGCCGCTTCATTCCATTTGCATTTGCTTTCGGCATTGTGCACGACGTCGAGGAAGGAATTGCTGAAACGTTCGTCGTTATGAGAAGGGTATGTTGGTCATTTAATTCGATTCTTTTTTAGTGTCATCTGTGTGCGCTGTTCCTTCGAGCTTTTTACTCAACGTGTTGATGAATTTTCTGTCCTACGCTTACCTCGTTATGGTTCATTTGAGAGTCTTCTGTTGTTGTTAGTGTACACCTGGAAACTTGGTTGTTACCACTCTAGAATGCGCAAATGTTAACACTCTTTCCCCTTACTGTTGATCGCGTCGAGGTGGTTGATAAGCTCACTTTTCACTGCAGATGCTCTATCGTTGGCGAAGATTAGCTGCACTGGATGCGGTGCGGAAACTGCTAACATGAAGCCTTTTTGCCTTACATTACAGGAACCATAATTGTACATGTTAGGAACGCACGAGGTATTGCTATTCATCGATAACTCCGTCCTTCAGTTAAAATTTCATTGAACCTACTAGTATTTCCCAAGTTGTTACTGTATTTTCCGCACTTTCTGATGGAATATTTGCCGAATAAGACGAGATGATGCTGTAAATTCTCCCAAATTTTTTTTACATCCTACTCACGACTCCACTTGCATCGTTGTCGCCTTCGGTCGCTATGTGGTTGAAGTTATGTGTTTAAATTGGAAACAGTGCACCGCAAAAGGGGATTTTTCTAACTCTTATGCGGGATGGACGTTTTCAGGTGATTAAAAGACCTCAGAAAGGTGAGGCTACGAAATTCTCAAAAAAGTCGAGGGAGCCCGAGATAGGGGCACCATTTTCTGGAATTTGCTACTTCATTTATTCATGTTTGTGCCTGTGGTAAAAGGAAACTTGATTCCGTTCGCCTTTGGGGAAATTTTTATGTTGTGTTGAGTTTTTTTGTTGCTCTATTGAATGATCGGTCAGTCAAATCATGCATTATTATACGCATTAATTTGCACAGAAGTCTCCGTTCATCGGTCGCATGCTTAGTTGTTTGTTGTCGTCTGTCATATTACGCGAACAGCTTTTCGCTCTAACGATCGTCCACGTAAATGGAGTGACATCCATCCAGTTTGCGGTTTTTTGGAAGTTTGCAGGGTTATTTACGCTATTTTGACGAGTTGCGTTCAGCGTTGCTACATTTCGCCGTTCTGTGCGTCTTTGAATCAAATTTTGTATGTTACTATAGTAACTTAATTACTTCTGTGGTGACCAGATCTAATTTTTAGCTGTTGGAGGGACGAGGATGAGCAGAATATCGCTCCTTATGGCTGTTCAGTATTTGCTCATTGCGAATAATTAATTTCGGTGGGCTTATTTGCCCGTTAGGATGTCTGAACGCGTTTGCTTTCAGAGCGAAGGGCAAAGTTGTTCGAGGAAACTGATTCCGCATTCCGAATCAATCCTCTCCTGCGAATTCTTCAAGCTTACTCGCATCTGCTACGTATCATCCACGGTGCTGCAGTTCACATCTGCGTTTTGTCTTTCTATCGGACGGTCACAAAGATATTCTGTGATAGTTGGTGGTTAGCGATTGAGTTTAGGTGCAATGATTTTTCTGTTAGTTGTTCGGGTTGCTCTGCTTTCTGCAATATTGCTTTTTTTGCGCTGTTATTTTGTCTGTAGTCGGTGTTGTGTTGTGCATTGATTAATAATGAGTTCCTTTCCTTATTATGCGTTTTTAATTTAGTGCATTAGCACGCCTTTTATGCCGAGACAGTTTCATCGGCGAACAAGTGCTTCGCATCTATTAATATCGCTGCTTATGATCTTAGCAGATGAGACGGCTCGCTTTCTCAACAGCTTTTTAGTCTTACCGATATCAAAGGTTCGGAACGAGTATGTTGCATACGAAATCACACAACGTACATATTGAAATATGTTGAAAAACCGTCAGGTTTTTGGGAAACTACCTGCGAGTACTGGAGAAAAAGTGTTATAATGGATGAGAAAAGTTGTGTTGATTTGTATCACTGGCGGTTAATGTACTATTTAGTCAAGTTGCGGTTCGGCCGAAGTGCGGCTGCCCGAAAGCACTGCACGAGCTCGTTTTATGCTACGCTATTTCGTTTTGTTCACGGCGCTGGTGATGATCTTGTTTATAACGCCTCCAGATCTATGCACTACATGATTTAAATGAGCACTCGCCTGCATGCGTACCTGCTTTATTTCGAAGAATCTGTGTAACAGCTAGCATTGCTAGAGGCAACTTTAACAGGCGGTTGGTTCCTCCGAATTTGCTGAGATTTGTGAGAGGGCGGCCGTCGTCCGGGACGATACGTGGGAATGAGAATGAGAAATTGACCCACGGCGGATGCCATGGCTAGCAGCGTCGCAGTGAAAGGATGAACTCGTTATGCTTTTACGATTTCCAATCAACGCTGTCTCGAGCCACCAATAAATAAAGTTCTGCCTACACTGCCCGTTTCCTGCAGTTCTTGGTTCGTTTGTTGACCATCGCCGAAAATCGCCTGCAATTGCGCGGTGAGGGGAGGGGAACCTCGAGTGGAGACCGAGCACACATCTGCACATGAGTGGAGGCATGGAGAAAATTCGTGAGCTGATACCGTTTGCTCCTGAAAATCGTGGTCTTTCATGGGAGGATCAACATAGGGGTCTGGTGAGTGCGTTTAGTTCTCTTCTCTTCTGCCTCAGTGGCTGCGTCCGCTCCTTTCTTTCCTTTCCTTTCTCTCCTGTTCCTATCGCTTCCTCTTTCCCCTCCCTTTCCGACTCCAGCTTTTTGCTTAACAATGTTTGATTCTCTACTGTTATCATTGTTTGCAGAAAACTTTGTTGTCCGATGGATGTTTTGTATTTTCTTTGGATATTTTCCAGAATTTTTCTTGCAAAGGAAAAATTTAGAATATTGTGGAGTACTCGCATCCAACGAGGAAGTTTGTTTTTTTTACGGATTCAAACAAGGAATCGACGAACGGAATGTGATTTCCTTGATGGGATTCATTATCTCATCGCTGACAGTGACTGAGTACGTTTATAATGTTTGATTGCTTCTCGTGAATGCCTCACATTTTGTACCGAAATCACTTCAGGGCACTGCCACTCCTTATGTTGCTATTGCTATTGTCGATAATTTAATGGCTCACTTGAATCTAAAGACGTGCTTATTTCGCTCATGTCGAGGTCGAATTTTGAATTGGATATGCTTGCAGACTTCTTTCTCAACTAGATTTCAAGATTGATAGTGTCCATCCGGAATTGTGAACGAAGATCAGGCGACTAGCTAACAGAGCATTAGCCCTATTAGATCTTCAGTTTTATGTGAGTCACTCCGCAAAGATAGGAGGGTCGTGAGTGAAATTTTTCGTTTCGCTCATGGTTTGCTACAAACGTCGCTGAACTTTAGAGTGATGTATTTTGAAGCTGAGGAACTTCAAATCCTTTCGAAAACCAATTTTAAAAGAAGAATTTAGATCTCCGGTGGAAAAGAGGGATGGATGGAAGATTTCCCTCCCGCTGCCGCATTTATCGCGGCATTTTTTCGATTTCTTTTCAAATGGCATTTTTGAAATTCATAGGTATCACCGAGTTCTCACTGGGAAATTGACGGCCACTTTACAAATTTGGAGGCGGAGCTGGTCTGGAAAGCAATAGGTTGCGACTGTGGCGTCTCACGAGATATGTGTGCAGTCGGTGCTGTTTCCTGCGCATCATTCAAGTGGGCAGTCATACGGTCCAACTCGGTCAGTTATTAATTGTTATGTTCGAATAAGATGTTGAAATGAGTAATAACACAGGTGGATTTGTTCGAGCGATCTTTTGTGATCTTGCCGAAATCGCTTCCGATCAATAACATTCGTCCAGCGCATGTTACTGTGTTATACACAAATCATCGTTCTCAAGCACATGCCGTTTGACAGATTACGAAAGAATACCATAATTCAGCTGAACGACTATTCTATTCTTAGTCTCATCACCGTGCTAGAGATTCAGATGCCTTTCGCTTCATACGAAGCACAAACGTGCAAAGTTTAAAAGACCGGAGAGATGCATTGGAGATGGATATAGTGGCATCAGAGGGTGCAGGCTTATTAGTCGCTTGAAAATTTCGCTTTGACGCGTCATTGCGGACTGAAGCAACGATTTTGTCCGAACGCGTCTACTTGACTACTCGGAAGGCAAAAAAATTTACACGTCTGTGGGGATACCCATCTGGCTTGCGTTCGTTTTTTGGTAGGTATCTGCTTGTTCAGTCACAGGTACTGCTTCTTTGACATGATTCTTTTGTCGTGGTGATGGAAATATGAAACTATGCTGTGATCTTTTTTGTGATATATGGGGTTATTTGTGTTCGATGCCATGCCGACGAGACTAGTTCTCGTTCAATGTTTCATAGAGGCACAGGCATCGTGGATTCAGCGGAAGCAATGATCATTTCAGAAGGAAGAATATCCTCGTCGTTGATACACCTACAAAATTTTGCGATGAAATGTTTGTGATGGCAATCCCCTCCTCGATCTCCTTCGAGCACAGGTGTGCAGTGAAATTTGTGACAAATTGTTTTGGCGAGTATGCGAGGGCATTCTGTCGATGCGATATCACGTTGCTTGTCGTCTCGCCTCAAATTTCCTAATCGTTCATCGAACAGGTTCCTTGCTGGATGTTAGGTGATGGTGAATGCGGCGTAGTTTGTGCATGAAACCGAATCCAATTATTTCTCCAGCATTGAAACAATTTGAGATATAAACCCATTGGCTATGTTGTGCGGCCGCGATGTTTACCTAGCGGATTTCGTATCTCACACTGTCATCGTATTGCGGTGCTATCCACTGATTAACACACCAAGAAAGCTCATCTTCAATCCACTGCGATAAGTTAGCTTAGCTGGTAGAGGCCATTGGCTGAATTAGAACTCATAGGTCAGCCATAAGCTAGCACCGAACTAATCGCATAGCGCAAACAAGATAGAACAATGGCCTTCCAGAGTGATAAGGCGGCAGTTGGAATCCATTGATCGTTGGCAGAAGTGGCGATGCATTAATCGTTTGCCGGTGCCCCATTTGAGAATCGAATTGGCGAACGTGTGCAATAAGTTGCTGAGTCAAGCGATCGTTTCAAAATAATAATGGATATGAGACGCGTGCGTAAGAAATACGTGAAGAGAGCGCTTTGTAGATGCATCGGAAGTGACGAAAAAAGTGTCGTTGTGGGAACTTCAATGCATTTGATGGCATGCAAAAACGTATACTCGCTCATTTACAAACATTTGAAGCGCTAACTCCTTCTAGCGAAGAGGAATTTCCTCTGCTCGTTTCGTTACCGAACTCGGCCGTCCTTTTCTACCTTTTTCTTCGTTGCACATAATTATGAGCAGGCAGTTGCTTCATGTATTACCTTACGCGTGTCCCATTTTTATCTTAGTTGCAGCTTGGATTATGCTTAGTATTATTACCTTAGTCCAATTTTTGTCCGCAAACAATCCACCGGTTGAAAGAACCCGTTGTTGGGAAATGTGGCAGTCATATCGGCAGTTTATGGGATGCTAGAATTTATGTCAGTGTCCCATATATCTGCCATCATAACAGAACATTACCGTAGGGAAATTTATTTATGCTCACGCGGTTGTTGAAATCAGATATTTGAGATGAAGTTCTTTGTCTGGTTCTATAGGAATTTCACTGTATTCGACGCATCGATCAGTGTTTTATCGTCAGTCAAAGAAACCTCCCAGTTTCAGTTTTGCAGTCGCATAATGTCCTTATGTACCATCTTCAATTGCATGGTTTTTGTTGCCCGCTTACTTTCTATTTAATTGCAAGTGCGTGATTAGTGAGGCATCTGTGAGCAGTTCAGTCGGCACCACACTGCAGTGTTTCTTTCACAAGTGCTTCCTTGACGAAGTGTTGAATTCTGCTCTTTCCACAAATTTTTGCAAGTCTTTATGAATATCGGATTTGTGTGTGTGCATGCGTGTCTGTTTGTCCCTCTGGTGACTTCAGCCCGGAAATCGACAGATCCACAGTTATGGATTTTGACGGATGTGATGTACGGCCCCCGTTCAATTTTCACATTGGACCATCAAGTTCGACCGAAGCTGCAACCACCAAGAGATGAGAAGAATATTATTTGTGAAATAAAAACCCCATTGATTTAGATCACAATGGCTGCATGAGACAGAGGTGTGGTTTGTGCATGTGGTCGGGGTAATTGAGCGTGAAGCTGTTATTTCAATATTTTTATTTCGTAGCGACTTATGAAAGCGGTTGATGAAATGAGCGAATGCAGGTGCACATTGTGCCTGCCTTCATCCTTGGCGGGTTTTTCCACTTGATTTGCCAATGCAGTCACAAAATTATTGGCGGCTTTGTGAATGGGAAACGCTTCTTTGCAAGAAGGAATGTCCTTTAGCAAAAACGGCTTATTTCAACGTCTTGAAATAGCAGAATAGAGTAGAGGTACGTGAACATGAAGCAGGAAGATCAAGGCATCTGCAAAGCAATCATTCGGATGAACGGACATCGCTACGTGAGAGCAGAACGCTGTGAACACCAAAACGATTCATACGCAGTTAAAAAGACAGTGGAGTGGACGCGTTAACATGGGAAGAAAGTAGATTCCTTGCTTCTATAACTCCTATGTGGTAATTTATTTTGTTAATGCATCTACGAAAAAGTGTCGCAGCACGTTTGATGAACTAAAACAGGCAAACTGGAATACTTCCAGTAGAGGACTGTTAGGAAAGCAACGCAGGCTGGCATGAACCGTAGTAAACATCACGAAATGCAGTATGGTTGAAGCATGTTCAAAATGTTCTCCAATATCCTAATGCAAAAAGCTAATTAAGGGGACCATACAAGAGTAACATTATTACAAAATAGCTCGGCGAAAATACTGGAAACCTTTGGACAAGATCCAATAGGTCTGTGCTGCAAAGTACTGGGTCTGTGCTACATTGCAGTTTTCGATGAGTTTTCAGCATGTGTAGGACACTACCACCTTCAGTGAAGCTCGAAGCCGATCATTATCGCCAAATCATGAGCATCCTCTCTAGAAGTAAGAAATTCATCTCCCAGCATAAAGCAACGTTTATGTTGAAAGATCGTTTGAACTGTGTGACTTTTTTCATGGGAAACGTTTATCTGCCAAGGTCGAGTTTGTCGTAGTTTTATCAAAATTGGATTCCGCATTATTGGGGTAGTGCTGTAATTTATTCTGCAGTAATTTTGACTTTATGGTCAATCCACGAGGGTTCTGCTGTAGATTGTGGTATCCCAGGCAATATCATACCATAGGTGATAAATTCTGAAGTTACCGGCAAAGAGCCTCGTATCACTGCAAATGATATCAGGCAAGTTCTGATGATATAAGAGGCGGAGGACCCGAACAATTCCCTGCGGGGTATAAGTATAACTGATCGTATAGGAATAATTTTCACCAGTTATCACTCAGAAATTCCGTCCAAATAAAAGCACTCTTACCCAATTCAGCAAAAGGACGACGATGACATATTATCTAGTTTCAGGGACGATGACATGACAAAGCAAAAAAGGCGCTTGTTGATATACACACTCCTACTATGTCTGAGCTCTCCTACACTCCCAATCATTAAACAAGAAATAACAGCAGCGTGGACGGGCAGGGAACGGAATCCAAGCTCGTTTCTCGCGAAATGTTTGCTACAGCATCTCTACTTAGCGCGTCGAACATTCTGCGAGCAAATAAGATCAGAATGTTTCGGCGACAGGCTTTCGCAACGATGATGCATTATTTCCTCAGTGAACTTGATGCGAACGCATGTTTCCAGATGAGAGTGGGGGAAAGGGAATGGGAAGGATGGGGACCGAGTATGAAAGGCAACATAGGGAATTACTCTGAGCGACCATAAGATATATTTTGAGTGCTTTCTAGGAAGGCGGTGCGGTACTATCTAGTCTAGATGAAGCCTTACTGTTGAGCTTATGAATGCCTTTAAAATAAGGAGACACTAACTTCAGCAAAACTAGCATGACCGTTGTAACGCAAAGGAAAGTTCGGCACTTGATCGTTACATTTCATAAATCAGTTAAGAAAAACATGGGTGCACTTTACAGCTGTGCTGCTTATTTGTAACCAACGTATCATAGCCGCCATTTTTAGGGCTCGCGACACGTAATGCGCTCTGAGCTGTAAATGCTTTGAGGTTTTCTATAACGCTTTGGTATTCGTGCCACATATCTCATGTCTTTTACTCTTTACAGTCAACTCAGCAAGGGTCAAAAGAGTAACCAGGACTAGTCTATGCTGATTATGTCATTTGAACCACAGGAAGTGTTTTTAGCAGCGAACCGCTGAAGATGTGGATGCCACTCATTTTCGGTGGCCACCTCCGTGGCTTTTAAAAGAAACTTAGAAAATGCGTTCACATTCTTTGGACGCAGATAATCATGCGAGGTATTCATTTGAATAATATTGCG